>NKCI01000029.1:0-304344 GCA_003946985.1 Fusarium duplospermum | reverse complement strand
GTCGGGGAGGTGTTGAGGAGACGAAGTTTTTTTTTTTTTTTTCTTTTTTTTTTTTCTTTTTTTTTTTTTCGCGTGATGGTTTCGCGAGGAGGGGAAGAGTTGTGCGTTGATGATGTTAAGGAGGAGGTGACGCGTATACGCACAAACGGCAAAGAACAAACAGAACGTTGGAGAAACGAGTAGAATTTTGCGGTGTCGTCAAAAAATGGTTAGGCGTATGCGAACTGTTTGACAGGTGTTTGACGACTTCCAACACAAGAAAGGAGCTGGTGGGCGAGGTGTGCGATGGCATGTTGTGGGGTTGTCGTTACTTAGGTAGCCAATCATCTTACATGGACCCTCCTCTTGCATGAGCAACTCTCGCATATAGGCTGTGAGAATTCTCATGGGAGGTGGAGATGAACCACTTGAGAAGTATAGACAATCACATGGGCCGAGGAAAAAGAGAGACCAGTATGTGCTTTGCACATTGCCTCTCGGTGTGCACGACGTCTCTAGCACCGTGAAGAGCAACGGGCTTCGATGCAAACGAGCAGTCTTATCACACGTCTAAGAGGATTATTACCTAAACTATAGTATTTTTTATATAAAATTTTAAAAATATTTTATTTAACTTAGAAGATAATTTATAAAAATTATAAAAGTTATAATAAAAAAAATCTAAATATTTTATCCTTATTTTAGAATTTTTAATAAATTTTCTATTAGCTTTTATTTAATCTTATACTTAGTCACGCCAGTCGGCCTTAATCCTCTCTTCTCCTGCTTTCCATGGATGGCAAGTTTCCTCTCACCATCCGTTCGCGGTGGGCTGGTCACCGACATCGGCGGCTTCCATGACAGCACCGACGATTGCTCAATCGGCATGCGTGAACAGGTCCAACGCGCGGCACCGTCATGCGCACGACCACCTTCGGCAAACCCACCAACGTGCCAAGGCGAAGACACTCAACGACGCATAAGGTGATGAGGCAGATATTGTCTTTGTGGACCGACTACACTGTAGAGACGACAGGGACGATGGCTCCCATGGCCTAGACTGCCGCGGAAGTCGTTCCTCTGCCACCCCCAGTCAACAAATATGGAAACCAGACGCCAAAACGACAGAGGGAGTTACCTAACTCCTCTCAAAGAGAATAAAGGAATTTCCATAAAATAGGTAAGACTTTAGAGCTTTTTTATTAATTCTCCTCATACTTTATTAACTATCTTTAGAAGGGGATAAGCTAATATGTTCATACTAGCGCATCCCAAACTATGGTCCAAGAATGGTCTTTGGAAGAAGGGCTATTATCATCTAGAACACAAAAGACCCAAGCATAATAAAATGATCTGGGAAAAAAGAGGGGCTAAAATGGTGCGTTTTGTTTAAGAAAGTCTTCCAATGCTCTGTGGCTTCAATCATTCACAGTCGAACGATACCCATCTCAAATGGGTCATGGATCAGGTCACGTCAATCCTTACCTCTGAACTCACTGGCCTTGGCAAGAACGATGGGAAACAGGCTACTGTGCTGATCATGTCCCTTTATAAAGTACAGGCGACTCAGTACCAGCGGTCTATCCAGCAGCATGTCGATGGTGGCGTCTTCCCTCCGGATCGCGTCAAGGCCAAGACCCTCGATAAAGCTCAGGGTGATGAAGCTGACTTCGCCTTTGTCGACCATACCGCTGTTTCTCACCCTGGGTTTAACACTGAGCCGTTCCGCGGGACCCTCGCTATAACTCGTGCTCGCGGATTTACCATTCTGCTTCAGAACCGTGGTCTCTTTGTCGGCTGTGAGACACGAGATGCAACGCGCAAACGTGCCAGCGATATCTTCCGCCTCTGTGACTTTTTCGCAGTCAACGAGCTTGTGGTTCGAGTGCCATGCTGTTTGTGTTGTCATACACATGAACATGCCACCGCTCAATGCCCAAAGGAGAAGCCAACATCAGAAAAATTCCTTCGCCGGACTTGCGCCAGCAAGGAAGATCACACTGCTGATACTTTCCCCACGGGTCTTTGCCGAAAATGTTTTGCGACGGGACATAGTGCAAACGAGTGCTCTCTCGATCTGATCTGCACCCGATGTGTGTGGACTGGAGGGACATTTCTTCTTCAAGTGTACCACCGTCGGTTTTTCTTATAGGCTGGGCAACTCCAAAGATCACACCCAGTGGTATTGACTAACCCGTGGACTTCGTGTGGATTTGCTGTGACGATAGATCTTGCGGGCGGTGGGATGTCAGAGTTCAATCAAGGCACAGAAAGGAACGAACAGACACAAATATACATCAGCCAGAGCAACATAAACTCAATTCGTTCACGTCAGTTAAGCAAGGAACGACACGAGACACCAGCACAAGAGGATCTGTTAGCTTATCCTCCCCTAAGGATATTTAATAAGTCATTATGAGAGTTATGAAAAACTTGAAAAGAAGATGTAAAGTCTTGCCTGTTATTATGACATTATTTTCATCAGTTTAGTTCATCTTTTGGATGAGAGATTTCCATTACACTTTGAGAGGCTATTGCTCTCCCAGAGGAACACCAACGCCACTGTCAGTCAGCGAGTCGGGACAGACACGGAAGTGAGCACGTTGCTTGGTCCAGTGCAAGAACATATCACCAGCAACATTGTGGGCTTTCGACTGGTTGATGTGATCCAGCAGCTCAGCTAGATGCTTGGAGGCAGAGCCACCTTGAGTGCCACTCCTCTGGACCACAGTGACGACGTCGTCGAGGTGGAATTGACCATATCGGATACCGTTGTCCAACTTGGGGAAGGTGCTCTCGACTTCTGGGAAGAAATCCGGAACCACGAAAATCAGCTTGATGTTGAGGCCGGGGAATTGGTTCTTCAACCAGAGGAGATTTTGCACGTCGGTAGTGAAGCCGTCGATTCCGACAATAAGAAGCTGGACAATAGTACCTGGTATTTGATTGACGGCCTCGAGGAGGCGGAGACTCTCAGCGAAACTAGCATCGGCCAGAGACAAGCGGCTGGACACTTTTGATCTCGCGTTGACAACAAGGAGTGAGGGTTGCGGATACAGCTTCATCCACGCACGAGCCGCGACAGTGGCTCGTTGCCTCATGCCGTCAAGACCGTAGTTGAGTGGGTTGCTGCTGCTCCGGACGATGCCGAGGACGATCCGAGTCCACCCAGGCATGGCTGTAACAACAGAGCACTGGAAGACCTTCTCAAACAAAATGCACCATTTTAGCCCTTCCTTCTCCTGGATCGTCTTATCATGCTTAGGCCTTTTATTTTCTAGATGGCGATAACCCTTCTTCCAAAGACCATTCTTGGACCATACTTTGGGGTAGATTGCATGTAGATCCTTGTTGGAAAGTTGGCCGTAGAGTCGAAGGAGGGTCTTATCGGATGGGGTCTCATCGCTCATCAAGGGGTCTGTTCCGGTGGGTGTCAGGTCAATGAGTGTTAGGTCTTCTCTATAGTAGTAGCCTCCAGAATCCGATCCTGTTGGCATAACACTATTCGCGGGCGGGCTCTGATTGGCTTCCTAGGATACTTTCGAGAGCGCACCGGAAGAAGTCTGCTGAGGAGTGTCTACCGTCGAAGATGCTGCCGTGCCTAGGCCGAAAGTCCGCGACATAGGCAAGTTGGGGACATTTCCTGTTGGTTGCTGGTCAGTATGCCTTATGATTATCCTCGCTCAAAGTATTCTCACCAACAACGGGAATAGACATTAAAGTTTGTCTCTCGAAATCTGTCGGGTTTTGAAAGGCGTAGGTGATGTACACTGCAGCATGATCGGAGTGCATGTCCACCGCTGCCACCTGAGGTTGGCTGGCCAGATCTAGGGCCCGATTGGCTCTCCTCCTCCTCTTCTTCTTCTTCTTAGTCCATTTCTTTCCCGCTAGGGGTTCGACAACGGTGACGCCTGTGGCCGTGGGGCGTTTTTGGTGCGTTCCTGGAGAGGGTTGCCCGTCATCATCTGGGGCGGGCTTGTCGTGGGCATCGGTTGCAGACTCTTTGATTTGATCTGCCACGGGCTTCCATTCATCGTCATGCAGAGTCTCACTTGTCGCTTGACTGCACTTCCTCATGTGGCTCTTCAGCTTCATGTCAGTGGATTCTTGAATGCTGCAATCGCCGTAGGGACACAAAAACTGGAAGCGAGAAGGCTCGTCTCTACTACCTCCAATGTGAACCAGGGCGGGAAGTCGAGCTGGGTCGACGTGAATGTACCTATACTCGTTGATCTGGGATAGGCGAGCCATCATCGTATCAGCGCCTGATTTGAAGAAAGCCACGCTGCGTTTGCCAGGCCTGGGGAAGTTCTTGCTGGCTTGTTGAAAGGCGAGAGCCGAACTCCTCAAGTCACCGGGTTCGATCTTGTCCAACGGCCATCGAGAGTCACGGAGTTGGGGAAATTACGCTTGCTCGTCGGTTTTTTCGGCCTCTGACCTCTTGTATCTACGCAGTTCTAGCGAGGCTTTGTTGCGAGACTTTTGGTCGGTGGGATCGGGCTTGAGCTTCTTGCAAAAGAGAGCCACGTCTTTTGTTGATGCTCGTGTTCTCCTGGGTGCTTTAGGCCCAATCACTTCGTCATCGCAAGATTGAGGCTGTGTGTGCATGCGTAGACCATCTTGCCCCATCACGAGCAGCTTACTGAAAGAGCCAGGGCGAATGGCAAGTTGAGCAGCAGTGCACTTGATAGTCACGCGAATGACTGTGTCGGGTGCCGCCTAGGTCCCATCGCAAAAACATCCAAGGACCGACTTGGTTTCCTTCTCCTCTTGAAATTCGATCTCGGTCAGGTGCTTGGACCAGATAGTGATGCTACCGACTTGTTCGTCCGCGAGCGGATAGCTTGAGGTGAGTGGATCCAAAGTCGTCGGGGCTTCCGAAGAATTCGAAGGAAACATCGAGCGATTCCTTCTAGAGATGAGTGAGTAACTTCATCGACTTCTGCATGGGTGTGCTGATCGCAATATCATTGACTTTCAAGAGACCATAAAGAGCTTTAGTCCAATGAAGTTCATTGCCGCCAGTGCGATCGAACAAAGTCTGGACGGCATCATAATGCTCGTCGGCCTAGCGACTAGTCAGTATATTAAAGCGATAGGTTATAGCTACGATAACTCACATTGCCTTCGGCATCCGCCATCGTGATGCGCTGTGTCTGGATGTCTGCGATCTGGGATATCGGTTAATGGTTGACGGTTGATGGGGTGAGAGTTTGCCTAGAGTGGATCCACACCATTCGCACTTGTACTCCGTAGGTACCTACCTGGGTACTGGCAGTTTAGAGTATCTATTTAGAAGAGGGTTTAAAGAAAATAGTTAAATAATTAAATAAATTTAGGATAAAAAAGAGGCTATATTTTTAAAGTTTTATATATATTATTTAATAAATTAAGGAGATTTATATTAGAATCCTTAGAGGAGCTATGTCTCATGAGCCTTCCCCCCACCATCCCTTCGAGCCTTTGACCAAGCTCCTTCCTCGCCTCACCCACCACAAAAATGATTCCTTCCCTGGAGCCTCTCGTCCTCTCTTGTGTTCCCAAACTCTTCCCTAGACAATTCTCCAGGCTTGCCGTCGAC
Source organism: Fusarium duplospermum (assembly GCA_003946985.1). Lineage (NCBI taxonomy): Eukaryota > Fungi > Ascomycota > Sordariomycetes > Hypocreales > Nectriaceae > Fusarium > Fusarium duplospermum. Next base: position 298,784 of record NKCI01000029.1, on the reverse strand, counting down.
CACACTCCTGAAGACGCCACCTGGGCTCTCTGACGCTCAGCACGAAAGAGACGAGATCGCTGCACTTCGGAGTTCCATCGACAATGATGAATTCAGCGGGCCCATACGCGATGTCTAGGGCGGTCGTCTCTTCACGTTCATGAGTGACTCGCTCCATTGCAGGTCCGTACAGGTTGTTGGAGACAATATATTCTCACCAACATGCCCACAGCCCGGGAACCAAGCCAACTGTGGACCACCTTGCCAAATTCTGCCGACCTCTTCCTAAAACGCTTCCCCGCAAAGTTGCTTCTCTTGAAACCGCCTGCCATGGACTTAGCAACATATACCAATGGGCCAAGCTCAACTTCCCAGGATGGGTTCTGAAGGATAGTGAGGCCTACCACTTGGGTATGTTGACCCTTTTGCTCATGTACCTTGACTAACTGGTGTGACTGTTAGCCTCAGCAATGGTGACACTTGTTCATGACGGTGTATTGCGTTGCGTTGTTGAGAAGGAAATTTCAGGTGCAGGCGGTAACAATGGCCGTGTGACGACTCGACCATGGGTCAGTTGGATCAAGATCAATGGCACTAGACTTTAGACTGGTCTCTTCCTTGTTATGGCCGTCTACTGAGACTCATATTGCAGGACTGCATGAGTCGCATCCAAGTTCCTTTCAACTGAACCTCTTGTATGCTCTCCCTACCCTGGGCAATTACTATCACCATTTAGCAGTCGAACCCAGTCTTCCGCTCGTTCTTTTATGCAAAAGTGCATGGCTAGGGAGAAGAGAGGGGGGGGGGGGGAACCAAGGCAACACCTTTAATTTCTGGACAGCCTCACCCTATAATACTCAACAACCATAACCGCCCTCAATCTTGTGGCGCCACCTGAGCGCTTTGAGGCTATTCACACATTAACCAAAGCCTGCTCAGTGAGCAAATAGTTTACCAAGTCTTTCGACGTGCTAAGTACAGAAGCATGATGAGGCTCTCGGCCACATGTTCGACATAGCGGTTCATTGCCCCTACGCGTCCGTCTTTAGACCTTGCCTTGGTTAATTGTCCGACTGGCCATCCGGCCGAGGCCATTAGTGCCGAAGATGAGTTTCAGCTATTGAGTTTTCCCTCTCCTTCTTTTTCTCCCCAGTTCCCTTCGAGTTCGCGGAGGCAGGCTACCTACATCTACTATGATGCAGTGGACTAAGCAACAGTGACCTGGAGATTCTCGCCCTCAATCACCTGTTGCCATGATGCTGTCAATTCTATCTCTTTCCTTATCATTGTTAATTGGGAGTTTGGCCCTGCCATTGTCATTCATTGGTCTTGCAGATACTCAGTGTTAACTTGGTTAAGAAGCAGCCCATAATAACACTTTCCTAGAAAGTACAGGCTTGGGTATGTATTGGGTATTTACTACGTAGTATTGCCGTCATCTCCATGTATCATATTCAATGGCCATCTGCGATCTATTGATCTTCCGGGGTCTCGACTAGTTCCGGCTCGGTTCCGGCCAATTCCTACGGCAGGGCGATCGGGGCTGAGGATCGGAAGTGGCCCCACCTTTACCCCGAGTCGTAAACCGGGCCAATAGCGTGGATGGCTTTTTGATGCTCATCAGGCAAAAGGCCATTTATCAACAAGGCCATTCTGCCGTTTTTCAAGCTGCATGTCCAAAAGTACGGTAAAGTACAGGGCCATCTGCCTGGAAAAGAGGTCAGGGCAACCTCCAGAAGGTTCGGGGCGGGGCCGCCGGCCTGTTTGTGTCGCTGTTTGCCTGGTTCATGACCAGGCTTGGGTAACGATAGGGACTTTCAGGGACTTGAGGCGAGTACGAAGGGTCCATGCATGTATGTTCAGAGACAGGGGGCTTGGAGGGATGGTTTTCAACCATATAATGCTCGCCATGTCACAAGTGATGGCAAAGTTCAGCTGGCCATAATACGGACAAGGCGGCAGAAAAACCTTTTACACCACAAGTCTAGACACAAAGAACCTCAAAAGTGCATCATGGCTTTTCAGCTAGAGAGTCAGGTACCTTTTGGCAGACCAGGGGACCTGGGTACAGTACCTGTAGGCACCTCGGGGGGCGAAAAGTGAACGAATCAGTGAAACATGGTTGCTCCGGGGCCGGGGTGGCCTCGTAGGTTGGGCGCCTTCTGGCCCAAAGAGACGCCGGCGCGCGTGTGGCTTTCAAAAGAGGGTGCGGGGCCTTTAATCGGACCCTGCGGCTGGAGAGAAAAAAATGGAAGAACTTCTGGCCACTGCCGCAGTCTTTCTCGGGGCCGTGGGATGGGGAATCGGGGCGTTTTGGCAGGGGACCGTGTTAGTGAGGTACCTGCACAGCCTTGTCATGACGCCTGTGTGAGCCTGGGGGGAGTGTGTGGTGTAAGCGCCGGCTTACGGGAGCTGATATGGAAGCTGAGGAGTGAGGAAGATGCTGGAAAAGGCGGAAAGAGAAGAGAATAGGCAGAGTAATATATTGATACAGATTACAGACAAACAAGATGCCGAATACCTCTTATCCTCGTAGCATAAACTCGCCTTTGATAGCCCAACTCCTCCGAGGCCCGCCAGTGTGGTACGCCTAACCAAGTCTCTCGTACCAAGGACCAGGTCGTGCATTATCAGCACCGCCACAGAATCGACATTCTTCCACACAATTCCATGAGGTGCACGCTTCGCCGGCTGGCGACCCTTCCTTGCGCCTGCTCGCTCGCTCACTCGCTGCAGCCTCCCTTTCTTCTCAAAAGCCGTCCCTCATCAATCCCCAGCGCCTGACCCTGACTTCGACATCGACGTCGTTGCTCAACATCTCCTCTCTTCTTGTCGCGCGACTCTTTTCTCTTCTTCTCATTCTTGCCTTGTATTCAACAAAGGCCGAGCGCTTCATCTGATCGATCGAACGCCTCCATCATCGTCGTCGTAGCCGCAATCACCCTCGCCCTCCACTTCCCCGATTTTCGTCCACTCAGGAAAAGAGAGCCAACCCGTGCAACTTCTCTTGCTGCCCCGCCGTCGGAAACTCGAGATAAACCTTTTTTTCCGGGAACAAGGTACGAACATATAATACCTGCGTTTGCATCGCAAAGGCGTGTTAAGTCTTTGCGCTTAATGTAATTTTCTTGCGTTTGCTGCGCGCGCAAACTCGGAAGCCTCTTTGTCTGCTTTGTTTGGAGCTTTACTAATACTTAACCCCCAGCCCTTCCCTCTCCTCGCCGACAACAGCTTGAAATCCTTCCCCAACACAACAAAAACACAACACCGCCAACATGGTCAAGGAAACCAAGTTCTACGATACCCTGGGGGTAAGCATCTGCCTCGTTGTCAGCAACTCTGGCCTTGCGCTAAAACATTCTGCTAGGTTTCCCCAACTGCCACTGAGCAGGAGCTCAAGAAGGCCTACAAGACTGGTGCCTTGAAATACCACCCTGGTAAGTCCCTGAAAAGTCCCTGGGAACTACTACGTAGTCCTTGCGTCACCAGCACCTAACATTTCACAGATAAGAATGCGCACAACCCCGCTGCAGAGGAAAAATTCAAGGAAATCTCCCACGCCTACGAAATTCTCTCCGATTCACAGAAGCGCCAGATCTATGATCAATATGGCGAGGCCGGCCTCGAGGGCGGTGCCGGCGGTGGTGGCATGGCCGCCGAGGACCTGTTTGCCCAGTTCTTCGGCGGAGGCGGCTTTGGAGGAGGTCTTGGCGGCATGTTTGGAGGCGGCGGTATGAACCGTGGCCCTCCCAAGGCCCGAACCATCCACCACACTCACAAGGTCTCCCTCGAGGACATCTACCGCGGCAAGATCTCCAAGCTGGCTCTTCAAAGGTCCATCATCTGCCCCAAGTGCGAGGGTCTTGGTGGCAAGGAGGGCGCTGTTAAGCGCTGCCCTGGCTGTGATGGTCACGGCATGAAGACCATGATGCGCCAGATGGGTCCTATGATCCAGCGATTCCAGACTGTCTGCCCCGACTGCAACGGAGAGGGTGAGATCATCAAGGAGAAGGACCGATGCAAACAGTGCAACGGAAAGAAGACGACCGTCGACCGCAAGGTCCTCCACGTTCACGTCGACAAGGGTGTTAGAAGCGGCACTAAGGTCGAGTTCCGTGGTGAGGGTGACCAAGCACCTGGTGTCCAGGCTGGCGATGTCGTTTTCGAGATTGAGCAGAAGCCTCACGCCCGCTTCACCCGTCGGGAAGACGATCTGCTCTATGTTTGTGACATTGAGCTCATCACCGCCCTTGCTGGTGGTACCATCTACGTCGAGCACCTCGACGACCGGTGGCTCGCCATTGACATTCTCCCTGGTGAGGCCATTGCTCAAGGTTTGTACCCAATTCCTCACGTGTCCCAAATGTGTTCCAAGCTGACCCTTCCAGATGCTGTCAAGATGGTTCGTGGCCAGGGTATGCCTTCTCCCAGGCACCACGACTTTGGCAACATGTACATCCGATTTAACGTCAAGTTCCCCGAGAAGAACTGGACTGAGGACCCCGAGGTCTTTGAGGCCCTCCGAAAGGTTCTTCCCCCGCCCTCTGTCCAGAACATCCCTCCTCCCGATGCCATGTCGGAGCCCGCAAGCCTCGAGGATCTCGACAACCAGGCTCAGACCAGAGTCTTCGGCAACTCCGACGGTATGATGGATGACGATGACGAGGATGGCCACCCTGGTGGTGAGCGCGTGCAGTGCGCCTCGCAGTAAGCCAACTGTGACTGAGCCAGCACTCCACTCGAGTGCAGCAACAACTCTCGACGCCATAGCGGCGTCGGCTGCCAAATCGTCGTCCCTCAGCCGGGAACATAAAACATCACCCGTGTGGGACGACAGCGCAGCTGAGGAAGGGCGTTGACGAGCCGATCAGCGTCGCCTAATCATTCAATGATACCATAACGAGCGGAGGATATAGTCTGTGCAGTGATAGTGTTCACGCGAGGCTATCGGGGAGGGGTGAGCCGAGGAGGAGCTGAGTGGTGGACTTTGTTACGCACTTTTAGGATCGTGTTTCGGGGTCGTGGGAGCATTTGATCTGACTGGGAGGCGTTTTGAGGTCATAGACGATTAAATGAATTTGGTAGTTGCAGACGTAGACCACGAACATGATGATTTTGATTTACAGTCCTTTGGGGTCTCAATCACACGTGAAGTTTATCAAGTTGATTGTCATTGCCATTGAATGCGCATGTTCTTTTAATTTTGTTCTGTGATGCCATTACTCGGCAACCTCTGCATCTGCCATCACCTCTGCCCCCTGTGCTTCACCCTGCTCATCCTCCTGCTCCGACTGCTTTCTTAGGTTCTCCGTATTATACAACAAGCTCTTTACCACCTTTTCCTCAACATAAAGCTCCGCAGCTTCGACATCCTCATCGCTCACAAGAGCCGTTGTGCTTGTGGCGAGCTTCTCATCAGTCATGGTCAAAGAGTAGATGGCCAGGCTCTTGGCCTTGGTTGGATCGCTGGGATCGAGAGCGGCGATGATCTTAGGTGACTCATCACCACTGGCGGGCTTGACGGCGAGGTCAAGGGGGTTGCCGGGGACTTGAATGACTGCAGGATGGTTGAGAGTGTTTTCCTGAGTAAGTTGCCATGAAAAGATGGCCGGGATACTATTACAATTAGTACACGTCAAATACAATGTCAATCAGAAAACTTACCCCTCGCAAATAGCCAGTATGTAAACAAGGTTGGTTCCTTCATGTGGGAATACCAATGTGTAAAGGTTCGAGACGGCCACCTTGGTCAGATCCGGCAGAATCTCCTGAGCCAGAGACAAGATGCTCTTGCGTGACAGAAGTTTGCCAGCCTTCCAGTCCCATACAAACAAATCCTCGTCTCCACCGCCCGACACGAGAACATCCCCGCGAGGGACGGGAACAGTCATTGAGCTGATAAACTCCTTGTGGCCAAAGCAGAAACCCTCAATGACGTATGCCTGAGGAATGTATCTTGACAGTCTGATGTGCTCATCACGGTCGCCGGTGATGATGTATCGTCGCCCCTCGCTCTCGGCGATGGCAAGCGAGGTTAACATGGAGACGTGTCCGAGCAGGAGACTGATTTCAAAGTTGGGAGATTCAGCCTTGGACTCGGACTCGGCCTTGGTCCGCGTCGCAAGCTCCATCTGACGTTGCTGGTTGTTAAGAGCACGCAGGTTGCGCTTGGAGTGAACGGTGGTGGCATTGGCAGAAGGTTTGTAGGCGGGCTTTGCTGGTCCAGGAGTCGAGGGCTGAGAGGTGGCGGCTTGAGATTCGGGATCATAGAGGAGAGGGAGAGCGTAGACGTCGCCGAACTTGTCGGCGCAGATGATCTGGGAGTCCGGTCCAATGGCTACATCACTTGGACGCTTGGGCATAGTTCTAACAGATGTCAACTCATGAATCAGATGTCTTTTACCGGTCACAACAAACCTCTTGCTGAGCTGAGTGAGATTGCCCTTTCCATCATTCTCAAAAACCCAGACGGCCTTGTCATGTCCCGTGATGGCCAGAACATGAGATCCATCGCTCGTGCTCGTCAAATGAGTGACGACAGGGCGATCGGGAACTCGTGAGATGTTTTGCTCCTTGTTTCGTGGCTGATTCCTGTTTTTGCTCTTCTTCCCTCCCTTCTTCTTCCCTGAAGCCTGCTTGTCGGGATCCTCGGTTTGCTCAGTCTCCTTGACTGCTTCGTCCTTTGGATCTTCAACCTTTTGTCGCTTGGCGGGTGGTTCATCGCTTCCTTCTCCTTCGGCAACAGCAGGGTCCTGGCTCACAGGCTTCTCACTTGAGGCCTCATCTGAGATGGCCTTGACAGCAGCATCTACTTTGTCGACATCTGGATGCTTCCATGTTGAGATGTGAGCACCGTCGTCAAGGCCGAATGAGTGAATCTTTCCTCCTCGTGCAGCAAATAGAATGCTGCCACTGACGTGGACAACATTGTAAGGGATCTTCATATTGAGCCTAGCACAGAGTGAGGCCGTATCAGATAAGTAGGCCGTTCAATCGCTGAGCAAGAACTCAAGTCAAGAAGCTCTTGATGTCGACGCCCCATGTGAAAAAAAGATACATGCACAATGTACCTCAATCTGCATCTAGCCCCACAATCGCCCAAAGTGGACTAGTCCCATCAAGCCCTAGCGACCACCCGCACACATTTTCTCGCGCGCGACCAAAAACCATTTTCTGCTTCCTCACAACTTCCAACCACCAAAAAAACACCACGATACCCCAAACTTGCCCTTAAACAACCTGCCTTCATAACTAAGAAGATATGGGGGGCAAGAGCACGAACAAGGCCGGCTACTTCGACAAGCTCAAGGGCTTGCTCGAGGAATATGCCTCCATCTTCATCGTTGAGATTGACAATGTCAGCTCTCAGCAGATGCACGAGATCCGACAGGCTCTCCGGAACAAGGGTGTTGTCCTGATGGGCAAGAACACCATGGTACGGCACACGCGCGACACGAATTGATTTTTTGAGAGACAGAAACTAATGCTTCATCGATAGGTCCGCCGAGCCCTGAAGACCTTCATCACCGACTCCCCCGAGTACGAGCGTCTCCTCCCCCACGTCAAGGGCAACGTCGGTTTCGTCTTCACCAACGAGGACCTCAAGGAGATCCGAGACATCATCCTCTCCAACAAGGTCGCCGCCCCTGCCCGTGCTGGTGCCGTCGCCCCCGTCGATGTCTGGGTCCCCGCTGGCAACACTGGTATGGAACCCGGAAAGACCTCCTTCTTCCAGGCTCTCGGTGTCCCCACCAAGATTGCCCGTGGTACCATTGAAATCACCACCGATCTCAAGCTCGTCGAGGCTCACTCCAAGGTCGGCCCCTCCGAGGCCACCCTCCTCAACATGCTCAACATCTCTCCCTTCACCTACGGTATGGGCATCTCTCAGGTCTACGACCAGGGCCAGAGCTTCCCTCCCAGCGTTCTCGACATTGGTGAGGAGCAGCTCCTCAAGACTCTGGCTTCTGCCATCACCACCATTGCCACCATCTCGCTGGCTCTGAACTTCCCCACCCTGCCCTCGGTCATGCACTCCCTCGTCAACAGCTACAAGAAGGTTCTTGCTGTTGCCGTCACCACCGAGTACAGCTGGCCCGAGATTGAGCAGCTCAAGGACCGCATCGCCAACCCTGACGCCTACGCCTCTGCCGCTCCCGTTGCCGCTGCCGACTCTGGAGCTGCCGCTGCTGAGGAGAAGAAGGAGGAGTCGAGGAGGAGGAGGAGGAGGATGAGGGCTTCGGTGGTCTCTTGTATGTGCCCCCCACATCTCACGAACGAAAGACGATTGCTAACAATTTCGCAGTGACTAAATGTAGCCACATCATGATGATGTACGGCCGGAAATCAGGACTTTGGTTGGGATTACGACTCATGGATCTTAAAAATGGGGTACATAGATCGTCTGCTGGTCAATTGAACCTGTCGGGACGGTTACGAACGAATCTGGAAGTCCGCCTTTATGATGTGACGAACTAGCATCTCGGATATGAAACATGCACCACGTTACCGATGGAGTGGTTTTTGCCCAAAAGGTTAGTCGACAGCCCCACGCGTTTCCTTCTCTTATACCCCCCCCTCCCGGATGATTATACAAATGATCAAGAGCTTTTTAACCCTGACATCTCGTGATGACCACATCAACACCTTATGACGGACATTTCCAAAAATCATGTGTTTTGACAACTGCTTTTGAGGGGTATCATAGCTAACAGTCAAGCATTACAGGTCTCCGCGTTTTTGCCTTTGCCCTTCATCTTACATGGTGTGATGCCCGTATCATTTCCCTATTTAAATACCCTCCAAATCACCCCGTCCCGGCCTGTCCCGTATCCCGTCCTACCCCAGCCGACTCTGTGGGATGATCTAGTATTCTCCGAGCCGTGTCTATCGCCCGGCCCGGGAGACCTGCCAGTCTCGCAACCTTGAGTGCGTGACTCTGGCGGTTAATGCCTCTCCGTAGCTTGTGATTGTAGACAAACCCTCCCTGTCCGTCCTCGTCCACGTCGGTGCAGTACGTCTGCACGGTGCCCCCGTCCGGGGAGCTCAAGCCCTCGGCCGCGGCCAGGTCAGCAACGCCGTGAAAGTGTGTAGCAAAGAGGGTCCGGCATTGGTTGATGGTTGCCAGGTGATGCAGGCACGCATAGGAGACAGCCGTGCCATCCTCCGGCGTCGTGCCTCGGCCGATCTCATCCATGATGACGAACGATCGTGGTGTGGCCTGCTTGAGGATGTGAGCCGTCTCGAGCATCTCAACCATGAAGGTGCTCTGGTCTCGGTAGAGGTTGTCCGCCGACCCCACGCGGCTGAAGATAGCGTCTACCACCCCTATCTCTGCGTACGATGCCGGGACATAGCAACCGATCTGCGCTAGGATGGTGATGAGTGCGTTCTGGCGTAGAAAGGTGCTCTTGCCAGCCATGTTTGGTCCCGTGATGAGCCAGACACGTCCGTCCTTGGACGACCCTACATGACAGTCGTTCCGAACAAAGTTCCGGCCCTGTTCAAAGAGACCTCCCTCGACGGTGGGGTGTCGACCTCCGACGATGGTGTGACTAGTCGTGTTGTTGAGGGATGGTCGCACGAGATGCTGCTCGCGAGCGAGCTTGGCGAATGCTGTGGCGATGTCGAGCTCATCGAGGACGGCGGCGTTGCGGCGAAGCTTGACGAGATTGCGGACGACGTGCTCACGGAGCGAGTAGAAGACGGCCTGTTCCTCGGCGCGGATCTGCATGCGCACCTGGTCGAGCCGTTGGCCAAGGTGTGTCCATTCGGTGAGGTGAAAGGATCGTGTAGAGCGGCTGGACGAGAGGGGCCGCACGTCGACGAGATTGCGGGCGTCTTTGCCCTTGATATGGGCGATGTGCCCGAGGCCAGGAGTCCACTTGAGGGATAGGCTAGGGGCACCAAGGCGTTCGCGGAGCGTCTCATTGAGCGTAGCCTTTTCCTGGCGCAAGGCTGTTAGTTCAGAATGGAGCCGCTTCAAGGTAGGGCTGGCAGCAGGCTTCATTATCCAGTTATCGTCGTCTTCAGCATAATACTCCCGGACGCTCGTGGGCCGCTTCCGCTTTACCTTGGGGAGCGCGGCAGCATCGTCCTGTGAACCTTCGCTATTAACGATGTCCTCAGCCAGAGCAATCATCTGGCTGGCCTCAGAGTCTTGTGCCTCGTGCTGTTGGACCACCCCCTCTTCGTCAATCGCCTCCTTGATGCGGAGAGCAAGCTTCAGGGGCTTGGGGAGACTAATCCGGGCAGTCAAGGAAGCAAAGCAGTCGGGTTTGGAATCGCTCGGGAGGGCGCAGGCACGGTCTAGGAGCGCAACAATGTCCCTGGTAGCATGTATGGTGTTGGCCAAGCCCAAGAGGTCGTCGGCGTCACCGCGGCCAAGTGTGAACTTTTGGACCAGGCGCTGAGAGTCATAACTCCTACGCAGCAAAAGGACTACAGAGTCACGGAGGTCCTCGTCGGCAATGAAGCGAGCGACGAGGTCCTGTCTACCAGTGATGACATCGAGCGAGGTCGACGGTGCGCTGAGCCACTCGTTGAGCAGGCGGGCACCGCTTTTGGTGACGGTGCGCCGTATGGCATGGAGTAGACTACCCCGGAAAGCACCATCCCGGATAGTCTGTCTTATCTCGAGGGCCCTCAGACTGTTTCTGTCAATGGCCATGGTGTGCATATTCTCCTGCCTAAGCGGGGGCTGCAATTTCATGCTCATGCCCTGCAGACGATCCTTGACATAGCTGAGGAGGGCACCCGCAGCGCACACCTCCGCGGGGGAAAAGGCAGCGGCCTCAGACTCGGATAGGGCAGACTCGAGCATGGGCGCCCAGCCGTCGGGGCAGAGCAGGGAGTGGTCAGGTCGGGGCGCATAGCTGATAATGTGACGGTCCTCAGCGAGGAGAGCAAAGATGCCGTGGTCCGTATCAGACTGCAATTGCTGGTCGAGGACGAGCTCTCGCGGGCAGAGTCGGGAAAGGATCGCCGGCAAGGATGCAAGATTGGTTTGCTGAGTGCAAAAGTGGCCGGTCGAGAGATCGAGCCATGCCAGGCCGAGTGGCACGGCGTCGTCGCACGGCTGGGCGTCCCCAACGTCCGGGCCAACACCTGACGGGAGGGGGTGGGCTGATGCCGTAGCGGATGCGGATTCATGGCCCGGGAGCCCGTCCATCTGATTCGGCACTCGGCCGATATCGATCGCCATTACATAGTTGCTTGCGTACGGGTCCATAAAGTTCTCATCGATGAGAGTGCCTGGAGTGATGATACGGGCGACTCTGCGGTCGTGCATCAGTCCGCCAGACTTGACCTTGTCTGTGGGAGAGTTGGGAAACTCTTCAGCGATGGCGACATGTCGGTTGAGATCTTGAACGAGAATTTTGAGGAATCGATCCAGCTGGAAGAAGGGGAACCCGGCCTGCAAGACAGATGATGATGATGAGATATGGTGCCAGGGGGTCAAGTATTGATGAGATGGATGGTAGCAATGAACTCACCATGGGCACAGGACCGGCATTGGTCTTCTTTGAGGCAACCTTGAGATTGAGCAAGGGTCCGTACTCGTCTGCATGCTCAAAGTACAGCTCATAGAAGCCGCCTACACGAGTTAACAGGACGCAGTTGTCGAAACGGTCCATGTTCTGGCGCGCCTGGAGCACCACGGTGGGATACGCCGGGGGTTCCTGGGGGAGCGACGGGAGTGGTAGCGGGCTGACAGCATCCTGGGGCTCGGCGGGTGACGTTGACGACGCTGGCGGAGGCGACGTGGGTTGAATGAGACCCTGAGGCAAATCGGAGAGCCTTATGGTGGTAGTCGTTTTCTTGCCCCTGACCTGTAGGGGAAGATGGGGAGACGGTGGAGGTAGTAATGGGCGGATGGAGAGACCATGGCAGGCTTGAAGGAGAGGAGTAAGATGCGGTAGCTCGAGGAGGCGACGAGAGCTATGGTGATGATGACGACGATAAGGACGATGGTGAGCACGGGCACAGGCATTAGCAGCAACAGCTATAGTGGTGACAGCAGCTCGACTAGCAGCGGCGGGAGTAGCAGTAGCAGTAGCACGATCTGAAGCAACGGCGGGCGCCAGCAGGGGCACCGAATCAAGAGCAGCAGAAACAGAAACATGGGCGGAAACGGGTTTAGAGGCAGATGACGATGCCAGGGGCCGCAGATGGCGGATACCGGATCCCGGGGACACCATGCGGCCGGAACATGGAGATGAGATGGGCTGTTGTCTTGTGTGTTTTGCGAGGGTAAGGGGAGAAGAGTCGAAAGACGGCTTGGTGCGCTGTTGATGGTGTCGTGGTGTTGTGTTGTATGGTGTTCCTGTCTCGAATAGAGGGGCTCGGGGAATATCCACCACCAAATGCAGTTACCCTCTGCTCGGAGTTTTGAGGCGACACAGATACGATGGACAAGAGATCTGGCGTTGGTTAGGCAAGTAGAGACAGGCCTCCACTGGTTGTGAAGAGGAGGAACCTGAAAAGTGGGTGTATGATGTGCCGATATGGTGACACTGGGCGAGATGTGGTGAGGATCGGAGGATGGATCACGCAGGCTCACGCAGCCCTCACGCAAGGTCAATGTATGGAGAACAAGAGCAGTCTGTGCGAAAAAAGCACTCGAGACGAAACAAGAGGCGAAGAATTGATGGATTGATCAAGCTGTGTGTGGTCTTTGACGGTAGGGATTGGACCGTTGGTGGCCCGGCACGGCGCGACTGGCGCCGAAACGTGGAACGAAAAAGCAAACCAAAAAGTGGTTCCCGATATAGAAACCAAGAAAATCCGGGTTACAACGCGTGGTGCCGAGGGGTGTCCGAACGAGTTTGGAACCGAGACGACAGATTCTGTCGCATAGTCGTGCTTTTTTTTGTGGTTTGTGTGTGGGGAGGATGGAGGAGGAGATGGGAGTCAAGTCGAGTCACAGACGGGAGGTCTCAGAAGGAGCACGGGAATGCATCACAAGCAAGAGCACAACTTGGGCAGGTGCAAGCAACATGGCACAACGCAGCACAACACAACACAACACACACGACCACACCCTTCAAAACAATGACAGCTGTCAAGATTATTCTAGACTGACAACATCATTAAAAAAGAAGAAAAACAGACGCAAAAAGAAAATACACCAAAAAATACAACAAAAAAGAAATTAATCAACAACCACAACAACTCCCAAAAAGCCAGTCGGACCTAGATCAAGCAGATCATCATTCAACGCGCCAGAGCCTGTGGGCGAACAGCACATGGAGCGGGAGGAATGGGCCCATGGAGGCGCCGCCAACGAGAGTAATCCGGGTCTTCGCGAACAACGTGTGAGAACGACCCAGTCAAGACAAAAAATCTAGCGTCCCTCGAACGACACTGAAAACCTTGGTCCATGCGACTCCCCCGGGCGCAATGAGATTTGATGAATGGGTGGAATGGATGGGATGGGCGGCTGCTCCGGCATCTCTACAGGGCTCTCTGCCACTGTAAGCAACCAACAGCCCTCCAGACGGCAGCTGGGAACGGTCGACGAAGGGATGGATGGACGGACGGGATGGTACCCAGTGGAGGCCTGCTCTGCCCGGCCCAGTGGTGCCATCGCTACCGAAAGATTCCCGTCCATTCCTGTGGGAGACTGCCCAGAGACCAACGAGATTGGAAGGGAGACACCGTGAGCCCTGGAGATTGGGGGCGGTCATGGAAAAAGCAGGGAAATACAGTGCGAGCTGTCAAGTCAGCTACACTGGGGGTCCTCCGACCGTCTCTCCATCCATCTGTCTGTCGAAACGCGGCTCTAGGCGAAAAAAGAAAAATGTACAGGACCAAGATACGCGCCCGGTTGCCTTCCAAATCTTCCATGCGTCGTGGTCCCATGCCGGCGTCATCATCATCCTCTACCAGCACCAGATGGCCTCGAAACCTCCCTTTCCCCTCCCCAGACCTGCGAGCACCCCAGCTCCCGCTCGCATCCCGTGTCTTGACCGGTGTGCGGGCGCCCGGGCGGTAAGGCGGAGAGAGCCTAGAGACCAGCCCAAGTCTGAATCAGGGCCCCATCTTGAGAAGCTCTATCTGGCGACGGGCAGGGCTTCAGGCAGGATAGATGACGGGAACCCATCGTCCAAGGCGGCCCAACGTAGCAGTCGGCAAACTCCCCTTACCGCCTGGGGGATCCATTTCTGGGTAGAAGGATGGACTAGAAAGGCAAGGCGAGCAGAGAAGCGGCCAACAAGAGACCAGGGAAAACCAGATTTCTTGTCCACGGCACCAGCATCGTTTCCACAAGAAGTAGTGCAGTCATGCCAGGCGAGGCAGGGAAGACGAGGGGCGGATCGGAGCAACAAAGGGAGAAGCGACGGGACCATGTACGACGACTATAGTAGAGAACAACACGACTTGAGCTCGATCGATTATCACGGCATAGTCCAAGGCAACACATGAGAGAAAAGCGCTGGAAATCAGATCCAACGCTCGACTCAACTCCAGACCCCACGACACGAGCCAGGGAACCCCCTTGGGACGGCTCGGCGAGACTGCCACCTACGCAACTCTCGACGCCCGGACCGCTGTTGGCCAGCTCAACGCCGTGAGTAAAAGCTAAGCTCCGAGTTGTTCACGGCCTCATCATCTGGTGGTGCTCTAATCGACAACCATGGTGCTTGTTCCTCATCCCATGAATCGCGTACTAACGGGCTAGCATGGGACGGCATACCTCCAGATTGGCCGTGACCGACCCCCGGCACCGCCAATGAGCACCTGCCGACCAGCTGCTGAGGTGCTGCTGGCATAAGCATATCTGACGGCACTCAATGCCACCCAGTGCCACTCGCCCAGGCCGCGGGGTCGGCGTGGGCCGATTCTCGAGAGCCTCAGCCCATTCTGGGCCCGCTGCCACACGACGTCGCCAGACCCCCTGCGCAAACCCTCGGCCGGATCTGTCGATTTTGACCACCCGCTCGACTCGGAGCCATCCTAGCTATATATCCCCTTTGTGCGCGATGCTGTCCCAGGAGGCGCCTGCTTTTGCGCTCTTGTTGATGCTTACACACAACATTCAAAGCAATTCCACTTCCTGAAGCCCCCCGGCAAGCTATCAATCGATATCCCCACAATCACCACTTACACGCCCTCGGTCCCGATATCGCCAACGACCACTCATCCGACCGACACAGCCCAGAAATAACGCGAGATAAAACATCCCAGATCGGGTCGACTCGACAGAGACGAGAAAAAGAGGAACGAGACCCTTGCCAAGCACAAACCCACACTCAACACCAAACCAAACATCCCCTGTCGGCACACGGTCCGTCACCCGGAGAGTGTCCTGAGAACAACACCCCGGAGATCTTCCTACATATATATACTTGATCTCCAGTCCTAGCCCAGGCGCCCTATGGCGGCTATGATGTCGTCTGTCAACCCCTTCACACCGGTGACCCCCCCACCGGAAAGCCACGCCTTTCCTAAACCTCCTATCCAAAGGCCCTACCAGAACAACCTCAAGCGCAAAGCCTCGATGCAAGAACCCTTCAGCGGCCTAGCCGGCCTCAACGGCCTCAACGGCCCCTCGATGATGGCTCCTCCTCCCGCCCCGACCTCACAGCCCAAGATGTCCTCATCACCCAACCGCAGCTCCGGCGGAAGCCCCGGCCCCAGCGACCCAAAGGGCTCGCCTCCTCCTCCCAACGTTGCTGGTGCAAACCTCGATCCCAAATACCTCGCCATGGTCTCTCGCATTGCCGCCTACTACCAGCAGAGGTGCCAAGCCGTGGCCAACTACCAACAACAACGATGCCAGGCATGGGCCAACATGCACCGGCAAAGGTGCCAAGATATGATGCAGGCCTCCATGCTTGTGGTGGCCTGGTACGTTAGGGATCGTATCCAGCGCCGACGACGACGGGAGAAGCGCCGCTTCCGATCAGGCTTGAGGCGCAGAACGAACCAGAACAAGATCGCCCGTACGGAAGTTGTCCGCCGCTGGGTCAAGCAGATCCCTGAGGAGCCAGAGTCACCCAACAACCCCGTCACAGTTGACTTGGCCGATCGTGCTGAGGCCGAGTTCTCCATGGACCGCGACCCTCAGCCCGACAAGGACGCCAAGCTGTTCGAGATGGCCGACAACCTCATCAAGAGCCAATATAAGAAGATTGAGGTGCCCATCATGGGCGTGCTCAACTTTGACGACAGCGACAACGACAGTGAGAGTGATCTGGATGAGCCCGAGCAGTTTGATGAGATGGAAGAAGATGAAGAGGGAGAAGGAGAAGATGAATACTACGAAGTGGAGGATGATGATCTGTACGATGATGAGGACGACATGGAATTCACAGGAGACGGCGGATCTGAAGTGGTTCACCACGGCACGGGCACTGGCTCTGGCAGCCGAAACAACGACCTGAGCGAATCCTCAGGATGAACTACCTTTCAATCCCAAAGGCTTGAATTATTTTAGCCCTCTCTTCAGGGCGAGGTGGGATACCTCTTTAATGACGACGACAAAGGCATCAAAACATCGGCAACAAACTCCAACCATGATGGACACATTCGGGCATTGGTTTCGGAACGGCGCAAATCTGCAGGCGGGTGATGGTCCAGACACGAACTTTACTGGAGTCAAGAGCATCTCACTTTTTTTTTTACATGGCATACATACATCGATGATACCTTTTTCTGGCACGGGATATTTTGGGTCTGTTGTTGCTGTTGTTTTCCTTGGACAGGATTGCTCACCTGGCACATTGTGGCTCAGCCAGGCGAGCAGACGTACGTACTACATCAAAACTCTACACTGTAAATGAAAGATATTTTCATCCGCATACGCGCCAGACTACTTTTGGACATGAGGGATATTAGATCCCGTTGACCGTTTCGTTTCATGTATAAAAAGAATTGCCCGTTGCAGGAAGATGAGTGACAACGTCAGTGAGAGTGACAGTGAGAGTGACGGCTCAGGGACCAGGGCCGAAGACTGCGTAACCGCGGCTGAGTAGTTTCAGATGGACTGGCGGTGGCACATTCACGCAATCGAATGGCTCTGCAAAGAGGAGATGGGAATTTCGCTTGAAACGGGAGGACGGCGTTTGTGCGTACTGTACGGAGCGGCCGGGAGAGGAACAGGTCATGACGGGGCGGGCATCGTTCGATGGTTAGGGCTGCCTGTGGGTGCCTCTCTTTTTACCCAGGACTCTCCCGAATGGCTGGCTGAGAAGACGGGAGGGAGAGGGGAGAGGAAGGAGATGACAACGTTAGATAAGCCGGGCCTGGCTGTGTCGAGGGTCCATTGTGATGGGGGTGAAAGGGAGGGGGGAGGGACTGTGACTGGACCTGGCTCTTCCTCAGAGTTTTCACATTCTGCAGGGCAAGTCAGATCTGAAGCATCCCGTCTGTGTAAGATGGCCGTTGAGAAAGTGACTTTCTTCGGGTATGAACGGAGGAGGATAGGATGAGGCTGGAACTTACGCTGAGATGGACCCGGTAGGGCTGTTGGTATGCTGCAAAGCTAAAGGAGGCTTCCTGACTAACGAGAACCTCGGTCGAGTGTACTACGCTCCTTCTAAATCTCTCATACAAGCAATAGATCTCATTCACAATCTAACTCAATCTATGTCAGGTGTATCCCAAGGTGAGGCTCATGTCTTGCATAGGAACAGAGTTTACAGGCAGGACGGAAACTGCAAAGTGGACAGCCACAGACTTTCCAGAAGGAGCAAGAGAAGTAAATTCCAACCTTGATTTAACTCCGGGCAGGTCTCGTGAGATTTGATTTCAATTCCTCTCTTTTCACTATCCTTGAATGCTACTCTCTTTGTCACCGTCATTCCGTCCTCGTCGTCGTCACCTTGGGCCGGACCCCAGGTACTATGATACTCCTTCGGTCCTACATCAGCATCCTTTTACTGTCCTGAATCTGGTTTCTGTATACGCCTCTTCAACGGCATCGATATCCCATCACGATTCAACATGAGGTATGTGCGTCTTCCATCATGGTTCACGTCTGCATCAAACGACACACCCGCCCCGCACGCCACGACGCTTTCCCCAACCCTTCGGCGCTCCAGAGTTCATGGTCCAAAAGTTAGCGGGCCCGCTCCCCCAGGACGGGCATTGTCATAGCGCTCGAGCTCCAGCAAGTGCCTGGACCCCCTGTACTGAAGGCGGCAATGGGTGTGTCAACTGGGGCGGTGTTCTGTTCTAGGCGATTTCCCCCGCTTCTCAGCTTGGCGTGTGAGGGCAGCCTGTCAGATTAATGCATGCATTGTGTGAGGTTGAAATGGTTGGTGTGTGTTGGACCTTTATGTCTGGCTCTGTTATTGGTGGCACAGCGAAGCTGCCGCGTGTGGAAGGAAGCTCACTTGACCACTAACTGCAGCTGCAAGACGGGAGCTTAACTGAGCTTCTCGCGTCTCACATCCTTCAATCGCACATCAACAACAACATTGAGTTCATCAATTCAACCATATTAACATTGCTTCTTCCTCTCTGACCGCACCCAATCTTTCCCTCGCAAGCGCTCATTCCAGTCCATCGCTCTAGCTTGACGTCATCATCGTCAAGCATCGCTCGCTCACCATAGCTCGATAGTACCAACGATACCCCCTCCGATCATCCGCTCTCCGTCCCGGCGGTTTGCCCTCGACATTCTCCTTCCCCCGAAAGCCAGCAGCAGCATCAGCTTTCGGCAAGGCTTCGCCGCATCTCGAATCGATCTGCTCCTCCTGCTCCAGGTCATCCGCTCGACTTCGATACTATGGGTGGAGGCGGCGAGCTCAAGGGCCATGGCTCTTCCTACCCCGTCTTCGCCGAGCGGCCCGTCGGCGTGCCAAAGACGAGCATTCTCAAGGGCCGCATTGAACCGTTCTATAAGTCAGGACAGTACTATAAGGTGAACCTGCAGGCGTATGTCATATTCACCTTCTTTGGCGCATGGCGGATGAACTAACTTTGGTCATGCAGGAACATGTACAATGCCAGGTACTCGGGTAAGCCTCACGTTCAACTCTCCGTCTGGGATGCACCAGATCTCTCTCGCCCAACCTTTGATGAGGCTGTGCGACATGAGTTTAGAGAGACTCACACTGGTACCTCATTTGGTCCATCATGGTCCACCCATTGGTTCAAGGTGGTGCTGCGCATCCCTGACGACATTAAGGACGAGGAGCTCATTGAGCTTCACTGGGATGCCAGCAACGAGGGCACAATTTGGACCGAGAATGGTGTCCCCATCCAAGGCCTCACTGGCAGCGGAGAGCGCATCGAATGGATTATCCCCGACTCGTTCCGCGACGGCGAGGAGCACACCATCTACATTGAGATGGCTTGCAACGGCATGTTTGGAAATGCTCCTAACGGTACCACCACCATTGCACCGCCGGATCCCAACAGGCGATTCAATCTCTCCAAGGCCGACATTGTCGCCATTAACGTTCCGGCTCGCAAGCTCCATATAGATATGTGGGAACTTGGCGATGCTGCTCGGGAGCTCCCCGAGAACTCGGCTGAACAGAACCATGCCCTCTCGGTCGCCATGAAGATCATCAACACCTTTGAGGTGAACAACCAGGAGTCTATCCTCAAGTGTCGTGAGATCGCCCGAGAGATCCTTGGTCCTGATGTCGACTCACACAAGGTGTACGAGGTGGGCAAGGAGCCCGTCGTCTTTGGAATTGGCCACTGCCACATCGACAGCTGCTGGCTCTGGCCTTGGGCCGAGACCAGGCGCAAGGTAGTCCGCTCCTGGACCAACCAGTGCGATCTCATGGATCGCTACCCCGAGGCTACATTTGCCTGCTCACAGGCGCAGCAATACAAGTGGCTCAAGCAAGATTATCCCGCCGCGTACGAACGAGTCAAGCGCAAGGTCAAGGAGGGTCAGTTCAACCCCATCGGCGGCAGCTGGGTTGAGCACGACACCAACATGCCTAGTGGCGAATCACTTGTTCGTCAGTTCTTCTATGGTCAGCGATTCTTCGAGGCCGAGTTTGGTTCGCGATGCCGTACCTTCTGGTTGCCCGACACGTTTGGATACTCGAGCCAGCTGCCTCAGCTTTGCCGTCTGGCCGGCATGGATCGCTTCATGACCCAGAAGCTGAGCTGGAACAATATCAATAAATTTCCTCACACTACGTTCATGTGGGTGAGCCCCGATGGAAGTCAGGTCATTTGCCACATGCCCCCTTCCGAGACTTATACCGCCAATGCCGATTTTGGTGATTTGAAGAGAAGCATCACCAACCACAAGACCATGCGCGTCGATAGCTCATCTCTGCTTGTCTTTGGCAAGGGTGACGGTGGCGGTGGCCCTACCTGGCAGCACTTTGAGAAGCTCCGACGATGTGCTGGCATCAGCAACACTGTCGGTGGTATTCCCAAGCTCAAGCTTGGTGCGACAGTTGATGACTTCTTCGATCGCCTCAACCACAAGGCCAGCGAGTTCCCTACCTGGTACGGCGAGCTCTACTTTGAGCTTCACCGCGGTACCTACACCACTCAGGCGAACAACAAATTCTACAACCGCAAGGCCGAGGTTCTGCTGCGAGACCTTGAGCAGCTAGCCACGATTGCGTCAATTAAGAACAAATCGTACAAGTATCCAACAAAGGATCTGGATGACATGTGGGAGGCGGTTCTGCTCTGCCAGTTCCACGACTGTCTTCCAGGAAGCAGCATTGAGATGTGCTACGACGACTCTGATAAGGTAAGTGATTGTGTTTGGTTAAAAGGGATCTTTACTAACTTTTATAGGTCTATGCTGAAGTCTTCGAAACTGGCAAGCGTCTCTTGAAGGAGTTGTACGACTCCCTTGCCGTATCTGATAGGGTCACCAGCTCTCTTCGCGAGTCGGTGGCCATCAACACTCTTCCTTGGCACCGAAAGGAACTCGTCGAAATCTCCAAGTCTGAGGTGGGTATTGCATGCGGCGATGGTCAGTTGTTGGCTCTCCGCACGTTTAAGACCCAGGAGGATATGCCGGCTGTCACTGTCATGGAGAAGTCGCCAGATATCTTTGTCTTGCAAAACAACCAGCTTCGCGTTGTTGTCGAGGATGGTGTCATCACATCCCTTCATGACCTTGTCAATGACCGCGAGGTCATCGAGAAGGGCGGCAAGGCCAACAAGTTCGTCATCTTTGATGATATTCCGCTCTACTGGCAGGCATGGGATGTAGAGGTCTACCACCTGGACGCTCGCCGACAGGTTGAATATGGCAAGACCAAGATCTTTGAACAGAAGCCTCATCGCATCACCTTGGTCACTGATATCAAGATCAGCAAGGACAGCTCTATCAAGTCTTACATCACTCTCTCAGCGGCCCTTGATGGGCAGCCCTCTCAGGTCGACTGCTCAGCCGAGGTCGATTGGCACGAGGACTCCAAGTTCCTCAAGGTCGAATTCCCTGTCGACATTGTCAACACTGAAGCCTCATACGAGACAGCCTTTAGCATCACCAAGAGGCCAACTCACTACAACACCAGCTGGGACATGGCAAAGTTTGAGGTGTGCTGCCACAAGTTCGCTGATCTCTCCGAGGGCAACTACGGTGTGTCTATTCTCAATGACAGCAAGTATGGGTTCGCGACGGCGGGCAAGACGATGCGTCTGTCACTCCTTCGTTCCCCCAAGGCCCCCGATGCCAATGCCGATATGGGACATCATTCCATCAGATGGGCCATTTTCCCACACAAGGGCAGTCTATCGTCGGCCACCGTCAAGGCTGCATACGCTCTCAACAATCCTCTGAAGCCTCTTTCAGCCTCGCAGGTTGCCATCAAGAGCATCTCCGGTGCGCCCATCAAGCTGGTGAACACTGATGAATCTGATTCACTTGTCCTGGACACCATCAAGCGAGGACATGATGACGAAGATGTCAGTCGCGGCGAAGGTCTGCGCGTCAACCGAGGCCAGAGCATCATTTGCCGTGTATACGAATCTTTGGGCGGACGCAGCCGCGGTATCATTCAGACATCGTTTGATGTCAAGCGGGCCACCAAGACCAATATCCTGGAAGATGAGTTGGAAGAAATCCACCACTCTGACGGCAAGATACCCATTCAGTTGCGACCATTTGAGGTTGCAACCTACAAGCTCGAGTTGTAGGGTGACGATGAGTTTGAGTGCAATTGCCCGCCCTCAAGCATTCCTGTGTTTTTCGGTATTTGACATTGACAGTATTGCCTTCGAATGAAGTTAGTTAGATGCAGTTTACTGTGAGGTCGGGGGGGTATGCTGGAGGCAATAGGAGAGTCTCTGGTAGAGTATCAAGACAGATTGACAAGAATACAATGCCGAGACGGTTGAGGATGGATACAGAATACGGAGCAAGACTTGTTTGAGCAGTAACAAATACATCTATGATTCCAATTCCCTAAACGCCGTTTCCTTGATAAGTACCTAGTAAGTAAGTAGACATAC
Source organism: Fusarium duplospermum (assembly GCA_003946985.1). Classification (NCBI taxonomy): domain Eukaryota; kingdom Fungi; phylum Ascomycota; class Sordariomycetes; order Hypocreales; family Nectriaceae; genus Fusarium; species Fusarium duplospermum. The sequence continues at coordinate 276,407 of NKCI01000029.1, read as the reverse complement.
TGGCCGAGCTAAGAATAGACAAGACTCGATCAAATCGACAATGCCAATCCATCAATCAATCAACAGGGGGAGAAAGTATCCTATCCTACAGTCTCTCTATCGCCGACTCCTCCTCCTCCTCAAGCCATTAGATCCCGAATGAAGATACAAAGAGAGGTTTTTAATGAGAATCATTGGGGAGCTCCTCAATGACGGTCTCCACCATATCAATGAGCTCGTTGATATCAGGCCGCTCAGCGGGCTCGACTCGCAAACACTCCCTCACCACCTCACGGATGGGCTCGCTGATCTCGATGGCGGGTGCTTGCGGTTGCTGCTGCTGCTGCTGAGGGCGCATGCTGTTGTTGCGCTTGACACCAGCGGGGCCTTCGTCGGGGAAGCGCCAGTCGCCACCAAGGACGCACAGGGAGAGGGTACCGCCCGTCTCGTCGGAGCGCATCTCGAAGGGGGACTTGCCAACGAGGCAGGCGTAGAGGGTGCAGCCGAGGGACCAGATATCGACCTTGGTGTCGATTACGGTGCCCGTCTGGACGTCAAAGAGCTCCGGGGCACGATAGGGCATAGTCGAGTGCTCAGCGGCCGTGTCTTGAATCTGCAGGGCGAGAGACTGTGATGTTACGGGGATCGGGGATGGTGCCACGGAGCCGAGATCCATGAGGATGGGGGTTGAGCCGGCATCGTCGATCATGATGTTTCCTTCAAGGAGTGTTAGCATGGGTGACAATAATTGATTGTCTGAAGCATGTACCTGGCTTGATATCACGGTGGGCATAGTGCTGAATTGACCTGCCACCGCTTACTTGGTTCTCCTCCTCAAGCAGACCTCTCTCCTGCTCGCCCTCCTCTTCTTCCTCGGTCCGCTTGCCCCTCGTATTATTCCTCTCATCCCGGTGCAGCTGATCCTCCTCATGGCCCATGTCCATACGCTCGACGGCGGGCCTGTAGTCGTGCATGGCGCGCAGGGCCTTGCAGACGCCCAGGAAGAGCAGCATAAGGCGGCGCTCAGGGAAGCGATCGTGGTTGACTAGGTTGGCGTTGATCATGTCCTGAAGGTTACCGCGCTTGTAGTATGGAAGCAAGACGTAAACGGTCTTTGTGGTCTCATCTGCGCCGCGTTCCGTAGCAACCGAGTGGTCGACGGCCGAGATGATGGTCGGAACATGTGAGAATAGGCGATAAGCATCCACCTCGCGCATGGCCTGCTGCACCGACTCGGCACCAAAGGGACATCGGATCTTCTTGAGGGCAAAAAGCTCGTGGGTTGACGTGTCTTCGACGAGGTAGACGTATGAGAAACCGCCCTATATATATAGTCAGCGACGGTGGGGGGACAAGATGCGCAGGGCGTCTAGCTGGTACTCACCTCGCCCAAGAGCCTTAGGATCTTAAAGCTTCGGTTGTTGATCTTGAGATTGGGGTTTCCGGGGAAGCAGTTAAGACAGTTCCCGAAGGAATAGAACAGGTCGAGGAGGACTTGCGCCATGGTGGATGGCTGCGTAGTGTAGATATCCGAGCTTGTGAGTTTTGCAATAAATGATCGCCTCTGCCCTTTAGAGTGTGTTCGATAGGCTGAGGCTCCCCGGGTCGAAGGAATGGGGGCGGAATCGGTCAATCGGGATGGTATGGATCGCCAGGAACAGCCGCAAGATAGCTATCGTGTCGCAATTGAATGGTGCTATCAACAGAAATAGGTACAGGTAACGTCGGGAAGAAATTGGTCGCTGCGCCTATGGTAAATCAAAGAAGGGAATCTGCGTCGCCGAGATGACGACGGAAAGAGACTAGTGTTGGGACAAGCAAGCAGAAAGACGACGGTCCCGAAAGTGGTCGAGATGGATGTTGTTTCGGCTGACGTTGGAGGTTTGGAAAGCAAGCTGATGCAGGTCTGGGCAGGTCCAGAAGCTAAGCCACTGAAGGAGGCCAGCTCAGCCCCAAATACGTACTCAAGTTAGGCCGGGCGCCACGATTAACCCGCCCCCGGGAATGGGAATCACAGGGCAGGGCAGGCGTGCGCAGACGGGCGGCAGGTACCAGCTGCCAGGCGCACCTACCCAGCTTAGCGAGCGGGCGGGCATGGGAAGTTCCAAGCACTCCGCCCGCTGCCCTGTCGCTGTCCTGCGTTAAGAGCACCCACGGTACGTACCGTTCCCCCCAAAGAGTGCCGCGGGACGGTGCCTTCCCTTCCCTCTCCCGACCACGCGGGCATCCACCCACATGAACGCAAACGATTCTTGATTGGCTCATCTTGTAGATCCACATATCTCCGGAGAAAGTGGGGCTACTGTATCTTCCCCTTTTCATCTGGTACTGAAGCTCACCCATCGCTCTCTCACTCACTCATGTATCAAGCACAAAAACACACTCAAAAGTGTCTTAAATATTTCATTGTTTCGTCTATAAGCCAACTCCCTCCTGCAAGTGCTTTTCGATGTCTCTTACACAGCCATAAAAGAACAAGTTTCCCTTCCTCCCGTCTTATATATATCCTCCCAATTCTCCATACCTAGTTTCCTTGTCCAACTCGCCATCGCGCCCAGCTTGCAATTGAATACCACCCAAAAAGAAAAAATAACGTCCACAACACTGATCCCTTGGGTAAATATTTATACGCCTCGTAAGTAATGCATGTCTACGCGAGGGTTTACAAAAAGAAAGAGTAAAAGATGAGAAAAGCGCAGACGATTCGACTCCTTGCTTCCTTGATAAAAGATAACTGCCGTTGTTGAAAGCAAAAAACTCCGGTTCATGCCAGATAACCCCATGCATGACTTCCAAACCATCATGGCTTAAACCTTCTGGATCCACCTCACGATAGTAGGTTTCGCAAAGAAGGACTAGCACTTGCTCCATTCATCGGTCGGGTCTCCGGCTGCCGCTGGCTGATTGAACCTGCCGATCCTGGAGGCTCGTGTGGTGGAGGAAGCCCGCTTCGAGAACCGGGCGGGCTCGCATGAGGTGCCGAGAATGGTGTTCTCTGCGGATGTAAGCCATGAGCAAATCCGTCATTCCTCGGCGGAGGCGGCGGCGGCCCTCCATTGCTCATGTTTGGCGGCGGTAGATGTGCCGGGGGACCGTGGTGTCCATGGGGTTGGTACGGGTGCACATATCGTGATGGCGGCGCCGGTCCGTTGAGTCTTCGAGGTGACGGGGGAAGTCCATTGACATAGGGCGGTGACCCGTGGTGGTTTACGGGCAGCGGTGCAGGAGGCGGAGGGCCCGACAGCGGTGGGGGTCGCAGAGACGAGAGGTGCGGCGGGTTGTGAAGGGGGGGAGGTCCTCCATTGAGATGCCGAGGAGGCGATCCGTGCTGGCTTCCAGGTCGGGCTCCCCAGTCGTTAAATGAGGTTCTCGGCGGCGGTGGAGCCGGGTATCCGTGGGGAGCAGGTGGTGGTGGTCGGGCCCCAAGGGCATGGTCTGCGACATGAGCTGGAGCCTGCATTGGAGGAGGCGCTGTCTGAGGGGGGACATGAGACGGCCAGGCGTAAGTGGCAGGGTGCGGTTCTCGGTGACCAGGCATGACCTGTGGCGGGCTGTGTAGAGGGTTGACGGCCGCTGGCACACTGGGTTCTCGCACTGGCGCCGGCGCTGGCGCTGACACTGGCGCTGGCGGAGGATGCGCCATCTCAATCATTGGAGGAGATCGCCGCGGCGCATGTGGCTTCGCGGTCCGCTGGGCCTTGCGGCACTTGTGACATTGGAATCGCCTCTGTTCCATAAACTTCTGGGCCTCGCTTCCAAGAGTGCCATAGTGCCCGTTGGTGAGCTCGCGCTCTTGAGAGTTGTCAATTGGCCACCACTTGGGGCTGACATCGATGCCGCAGGTGATGCAGACCTTCTCTCCCGGTTGTCTGGCATCCAAGGCTGCGTCTTCAGTCTCCCCACTGCGCTGCTGGCTCCATCCGCCTGCAGGAATATTCGTCGTTGATGACCGCCGTAGTCCAGGTTGAGTCGTTGTTCCCGTCATTTTGGCTGCAGTTGTCATCAGATTGGCCTTGCGGACGGTACCCGTCAATGTGAGATCGGCCTGTTTAAAGTTTTGGACGTAGAGCTGCAGAGCATTGAGCCCCGACTCGTTGACAATATCGTGCATGCGATGAACTGTCGTCTTCGCTGGGGCATGTTCCTTGCACCAAACGGTCGCCGACATTGTGCCACTCTCTCCGCCGATTGTCACCGTGGTGAATTGGTCCCGACGGGAACTCTTGACGGGAGTAATGTCGAAGCCGAGAACGTGTCCCTGCTGCCGTGCGCATTCCACATGCACTAACATGTCTGATTAGCATGAATGCCATATGTTTGCTGCACATAGAGTACTTACTTGGTATACGGCATTGATGGCACGAGACGCAGGCGCCGTCCTTTTTGTTACAAACCTGGCATACCTCATCGTACTTGCTCCTGGGGATTGAGGGAATGCCTTCTGAGGGCTCCAGAGCCTTGGCATTGCCGAATTTGACTTCCGGTGTCCAGACTGCGCAGGTTGCGTGAACCCAATTGTTGTCGGCGGTCCGTTTGAGAGGCTCGCGAGGGTTGACTGGTCGATTCATCTCTTCCTGCTTCTTGCGGTAGAACTCGGCCGCCTTTCGGGCTTTCTGGACATCCTGGCGTTCCCTCTCGCGATCCTTTTCCGACATCTTCTTCTTGTGGTGTGTGAGCTTTGGTTGTTCCACAAAGTCGTACTCAGTGTAGTCAACAGGACACAGGACACACTTGTAGTGCTGCAAATCACGTTAGCACATATGCGCAAATGAGCACAGTATTACTTACTGTCGAAACCTGAGGGTTCTTGTCGTTGGAACACATATCGCAGATCCATTTATCAGGGTTGCGGTTATCCATGATGCCATAGCAATTGCGGTGCACAGTCAGGCGACACTCGCGACAAGAGAGGCGCTGGTCGCCTTGTGGCTCCATCTGACCGCATACAGCGCAAGGTAGCACTCTGGGCTTGGGCATCTCGGGCGCTGCCGCCCTTTCCACGCTCTTGTCCTTCTTCTTCGATGTGGTAGAGCCCGCCACACTGGCTGCGTCGGAGTGATTGTTGTCAGCGTCCTTGTCCGAGGGGGCAGTCTTGAGCTTCTTGCGCGGCGGCTCTTGTCCATTGGTCGTCGAAGTCGTTGTCGAGGGAGTCGGCGCTCGTTCAGGTGTCATCATGCCCAGGTCTTTGGCAGCCTGTAGCTCCTTGAGCAGTTCTTCATCCTGCTTGCGCTTCCAGGCACGGCCACCGGACTGAGCCACCTTCTTGGCCACTTCTTCCATGTCCTCCCATCGAATGGCATATCGGCGCCAAAGCTCCGCACATCGTCGGCATAGAGCCACAACGCGCTCGCTGCCCTTGTCCTTGTTGGCGTTCTTCGCGCCGTTCTCATTGACGAGTCCGGGGATCGGGTTTGGTGCACGTCGCCAGCTGCGCGAGTTTGTCGTAGAGCAGAATTGACAGACGAAACCACGCTTCTTCTGGTTCGCCTTCTCCGCATCGAAAGCCGAGTCATCGTCATTGTCTGCAACATCGTCGGCGAGCTTGCTAGCAGCGGCTTCTGCCCGTTTCGCTTCCTTCTTGCCCTTTCGACCAGACATGTTGGCCAAAACCTGTTTGCCACGCTCGGATTTCTTCCAGGTATAGTAGAAACGCGTGACCATACCAAAGGGCATGGTTTTGACGTGCCTCTTGACAAGATACAGTTCAGACCCGTACTTGACAACCGCCTCCTCAAACTTCTTCAATTCTGCTGGTGTCAATTCGGGCTCCTTGAATTCGGCCTTTTCTGTCTCAGGAACGAGTTTGATGGCACGTTTAGTGTCGAAATCGGTGCGGAACAGGGTGTTTGCAGCAACGTCCTCGAGGTTGGTTGATCGTTCCGGTAGTCCGAGTCCCTTGGCCATCGCCTTGGCCTTCTCCATGTACTTATTAATTTCGTCACTGGAAATAACATCCTCTGAAGGAGGCATCCACAGTCGCTTTGATGTGCACTTGGGGTCATCTTCGTCGTGATCCTCCCCTCGGACGGTATAGCCAGGAGGCATGTCCTGAATCCACTTCGGTCGCTTTCCACGCCACGCCTTGTCAGCTTCTAGGGCGGCCTGTGCCTCCTTCGACTTGGCATCCTTCTTGCCATTCTTCTTGGTCTCAGGCGGCTTGACATACTCCACAGGCTTTCCCGGCCATGGCAAAACATTGGCCTGGTGGCGTGGACCAATTCGTGTGCTTGCGCGAGGGTAGATTCTGTCATCGTAATCCAGGGCATCCTCGGGTTTGCAATGCATGCCCAAGTATCTGTAAGGCCAAAGGCTTGCCTGGTAGATTTGCTCGGCGGTTCCCTCATGGTGTCCATGGCCGCCTTCGTCAGGGCTAGTGCGGCCTGTGTCAACTCCCTGCATCTCCTCATCCTCCTCATCCAAGAAGTCGTCATCATCGCCGTCAAAGCTGGGGTCATTCACGTTAGGAGTGTTGCGAGCCTCCAGCTTCCTCTCCTGCGCGCGACTACAGGCAGCGCAAGACCAGGCGAATCCTCTCGAGGGTTTCTTGAGCAGGGGCGGCTTGACACAATTCATATGATACGTGTTTTGACACACGGCGCAGTCAACCGAATCGTTGCTAGAGGCATGAGGTCAGCCACGGGACGTGGGTGGGACGTGGGGCAGGGGGTGAGGTACGTACCTTGCGCAATAGCCGGTGCATCTCCTGCAGAGCTTAACGGCGCTAGTGAGCTCCTTGCCACGCCCCTGCTCAACTAGCACGTATTTCCAGCGCTCATCGAGCACCTTTTTCACGTTGGCAGGGACGTTGACAATCGAGCGCGTGGGGATCAGGTCGTAGTTCTTCTGGATGTACCGATCATACAGCTTGTCGTACCAAAAGCTGTCTGGCGTCTTGCGGTAGGCGTCCAGGCTGGGGATCTCAGCCTTGTGGCGAATCTGACACTTGCCGCGGAGCGCAGTCAACGGGCTGATGTCGGAGTGCATCGTCGCAAACACATAGCGCGTGTCCGGGGCCTTTCGCCCAATGTCCTTTGGCCGGTAGTACCAGTTGATGCGGATTGCGTCCACGGGTTTGTTCGTGTCATTCTGCGCGTGGAGAAACTCCATGATGCGGCCCAGGTAATATGGTTCTCCTGGTGGCTCGCAGACAAGGTACACATGATCTGCATCACCGGGTTAGCCACGCTCTGTCCGATTTTACGGTGGACCTCGGAGGGGGGGAAAGCATGTTACCATTTGCTTCCAGCACCGTGCCATCGTCGGCCACCATCCGCCCATCGACAGGTCGTGCCTTGCAGTCGTCAAAAGTCAACATGTTGGTTTCGGGCCACGAAATGCCCGTGGTCGGTCCAGAGGCAGTCGTCGCCTTCTTGGATGATCCATTAGTGGAGGTGCCTTGACTGGTGGGCCCTGCCGACTGGTTTGCGGCCTTGCGCTTTCGTGTAGGCTGCGAAACTCCCGTCGACTGAGTGGTGGTGGACGCATTGCTTGAAGCGCTGGGCTGCTGCTCCTTGGAGACATTCGCAGATTGCCCGGCTTTGGCCTCGTCCGTGCCAGCCTTACGTGAATTGGCACCGCCACGGGGCGCATCACCGTTCGCGGCGGCACTGGCCTGTCGCGATGACTTTTTGGACTCATGGTCCTTCTTGTCGTGATAGTAGTCGTAGACATCCGTGTCGATGTCCTTGTCCTCAGCGTAGTTGGGGCGCGAGGTGCCCGTCCTGTTACGAGAGCGAGTCCCGTAGGGTGACGCTGTGTCTGTGCCAGCGTCCTTGGCCGCACCATCAGAACCTGATTGAGTGGTCATCGGGTCGGCCATGGAATGAGCTTCAGGGTCTGAAGCTTTGGAGTCCTGGGTGATGAGTTAGAGATTGGGTCCAATCGCGACCGCGCTGGCACAGCTCGCAGCTTGAGTGAGAGAGAGTGAGGTGTGAGAGTCGAGGCGAGTAAAAAAAAAAAAATGGTGGGTAAGAGTATATCAAGTGAATAGACTTCAAAGATAAAGAGAGGAGCTCACATTTTGTTGTGCCATGACCTCCAGCAGAAAATCACTTGCGCAACAATGAGATGAAGTGAATCGCGTATGAAGGCATGCCCGGAGGTGAAGGGTTGGCGGAGGAGGGTGCGAGGATAGAAAGGGCGCGAGAGAGATGCCGAGATTCGCCTCTAGGCGAGGGAAAGTATAAAGAGACCGCAGAGACAAGTCACGAGTATAAAGAATAGAGATGGAGGCTCAACCAAAGTAAGAATTGCCCACCGTGATGGAGTGGAAGCAAGGTTGAAAGAGGAAGAGATGATTCCCAGGCGCCGGGAGCAGAAACGTTTGGCACTCCAAGAGCCCTGGCCAGCCCGTCGATGCATGGATCCTGGCCCACACTCTGCTAAAGGAGCACGGGGGCGGTGTTAGCATGAACTCTCGAGGTAGCGCCAGGTAGCCGCTATCACGGCTGATGCGGCCTGTTTGCCTCCCCCACCAAGCCCGTCACCCCAACACGGTGGCTTGCACCCCCGGCACGATGTTCGTGACCACCTGTCTACATGGCACCCTAGTGCTACCTCAGTCTCCACGGGGGCCCATCTGGGACTCGCAGCACGACGGGATCTCAACCCAACTCTGAGCGTGTCCACGGGTCCACGGGTCCTCCCACAAGAGCAGACCATGCCGGGGAGAGGACCACTACAGAGCCGGTCACCACCAGACCGGGCCTGCCTCCATGGACGATACGGCCGGTTTGTTTTTTGGTGGGAAGATTTCGTGGCCGACCAAGATCTTGCGATGCCGGCCAAGGTCGTCGCAGCGCAGGCAAGCATGGGCCATACCTAGACGACGACGACGACAACAGTCCTCCTCTCTGCTCGCCAAAACCCCCCAATGGATGGGTGTAAGGCGATCTCGAGCATGTCCGTCGACAAGGGGAACGGGACACGTACGAAATGTGGCCGGGCTGTCCTCTCGTCTCGTCTCGCTTGCTTGCTTGCCCTCCGCTCCTAACAAGTGCGTTTTGCCCCATCGTCTCTGGCCGCCGATACTCAAAGATGAACGTGCTTTCTTTCTGGGGGCAACCTAGCGGTGCCTGCTTGGGCTGGTCAGCCATGGATATAAGCCCTCCCTCTCGATTCGACAACCTTTCGGCTCCGCCATCCATGATAGTTCCCCATGCCCGTGCCATGCCGAGTTCGTTATGCGCCGTTTAACCCAGATCGACGTCCATGATGGCTTCGTTGTACCATATGCTTCTTTAATCATTTGTATCGCTGCCGCAGTCAATCACTCACGCATGTCGGCAAAAGATTTCGCCCAGAGGAGCAGGCATGAAACCTGTCAAAAATGTGAGCTTAGACAAGGAGCATGGGGCAGCGCCAAGTCATCCGTCGCCATCTCGCACACCCTTGCACGCCCTCCCTCGACTCAATCATTGTCAACGGAGTCGTCGCTATCAAGCCCCCCGTACCTCCATTGTGTGCTTGTGCTTCTGCTTCAGGGCGACAGGGAGCCGGGGGTCTTCCATAGGACCCGTCACCTATGTTTCCCGACAAGCGATAGCGGTTGCGCCCTCTCACTCTAGTCCATCGTTTTGCCAGGAGTCGGGACTGAGATGACGTTAATATACAGCACCCACGTCCATTCTTCCTCTCTCTCTCTTACTCTCTCTCCCCCATTCTCTCTCTCCATTCATTCTCTTTCCAAGACCCTTGTCGTCATCCCGGCATTTTTCCCCCTACCAACTAACACAGAGTCACAGGCAATGATGAGCAAAGGCACACCACCCCCCAGAAGCCATGGTCGCAGATCATCTCATCATGCCTCAATTCCGGTACCTTGAATGCACGGCACGCGACGAAGGAGGCCTTTCAGCAGCCCGCACTCACCAAACAGGTCCGAAATTTCACACTCCATCAGCATCATTACCTCGACACACATCAACAATCTTCAGCATCGTCGAACTTTTTAAAGCTGCAGGTAAGGAAGGGCTGGCATTATAGACAGCGAACCATTACCGACGGCATGGGGCCAATCTGTTAGGGTCCGCCTACCGTAGCACTAGGCGTTTCCCCTCAAGCATCCATGGACCCAGGCCAGATCCAGGCTTGAGAGCCGGCCAATTTCGCGCCAGAAAAACGGATGTGCGGTGATGATGTTGAGATCCTCGTGGAAGCTGACGGAGGCAGTCGGTAATAGGGCTAAGGATTGAGCTGGCGTAGTAAAGAGCCAGCTCCACCGGCGTGGCCGGGGCTCCGGTTGGATGGGTGCCCCCGAGGCCCTGGCTTCCACTTCCATTGCCTACAGTCAGTGTGAGTGCGAGTGTGAGTGTGAGTGAGTGGTGGCCAGCCATCCATGGCCGGTACGTATCCAATCCATCCACCCACTGCATCCATCGATGGAGTTCCACCTCATCTTGGGGGACGGACTTCTTAAGACTGGAAGCCACTCAGACATGCCGCCCGCCCTAGCAGATAGACGCAGCACTTGTCCGCCTTGACTGAGAGCCCGTCAATCCATCACCATCCCATCCCTATCAGGTCCCCGTCTGTCCTGCTCTTCTCCCACTCTGGCGCTCTTCCCTCTCTGGAAAAGCCTGGCGTGGCCCCAGGGTGGATGGATGGAGGGTGGCATGCAACTGGGCTTGAAGCCGCCCCCGCCCCTCCCCCCTGTTCGGACAGGCTTTTTCTGGACCACAACCATTTCGTACCATGGCCCGCCTGGGAATGTCTCAACTCCCTCGCTGTCGCAATCTACCAGACGTTGGCAGAGGCGACCGCAAAGATGAGCTAGGCCTTGTCTACACGAACGTTTCATTTGTCCTGTCGAATCCGCCCTCTGTAGCACATGCCAGTCATTTTAGCCGGCCGCCTGAGCCAGGGACCAAGCTCGCTTGCCAGAGAACAGCCGAGATACTTGGATGAGGCTCTTGAATGCCTTCCCTTCCCCGGGGAGAGGGACAGAGCAGACGGTAAGTAGGTTGTTCGGCCATCGACCCAGCATGGGTGGTCCAAGTTCGTGAGATTGGGTCAATTGTATTTAAATCACACAACCATTATACCACTCGGGCATGGATCATGGTCAGGACAAGCGACGGCGGGCATGTCTCGGGGATGGTGGATGCCAGCGATCAGCCGATCCGATGGTAGAGCTGGCGCCGAGACACATGCATCTGGCATCTCTCTCTGCTGCCAACTCTACTGTGAAGCACGATTTCACCAACAACAACAACAAGAGGGGAGCGGGAGCCCTTTGGCTTGGGCCAGGGCTGCAGAGAATGCTGCACTACGCTGTGGTCTGCATGGTGTTGTCGTCGAATCAAGATTCAATGGATCGAAATGGCACCCCCAAACCCCCGCCCCTCAAAAAACGTGAAGGGTCGTGGGGCTAGGAGGGAGGTATGGAAGCCAGTAGGTAGGTACTTGTTCCTAGTGCAGCTGATGGGCAACGACATTTCGATTCGGCAAAGCATGAGTATCTCGGTCCAATCTCGAGTGCAAGGTAAATGCTGCATTAGAATTGCAGAGGAATGAATTTTGGCAATTTTTTTTTTTGGACGCGAGACAAAACCCCATTCCCTTGGTCGTCCAAAAGTGACTTAAGCACGACGTTGTAGGGACAAGCATGACGCCGCATGGCTGGGACGCCGCCCGCGAGGTACCAAGGAACAAGGCACTACGTCGGCAAACCACAAATGAAGGACAACGGGGAAGCGAATCGCTCTGTGGACAATCTCGAGATTCGCATGGGAATTCCCGCAGCTCAGCGAACAAGTTGACCAATCCTACAGCCTAACCAAAAGTCTTCAGAGAGGTCTCACCGACCTAACAAATACGCAATGGATGCGAGGGCGCTACCGACGAGGAACACGACCGAAGAGACAGGTTTATGCTGGGCGGTCGGAGAGAACCGCACAGGGTTCATTCCCGGCGGCAGGCCAATCACGGCGCCATATCTTGCCGCGGGGCACCACTCAGCCAGAGCCCTGCAAATCGGCTGCAGCTTGTCGTGTGGTGTCAGGAACGCCCCGCGTTTGAGTGGCTCTTGCCTTCAAGCGCACCTGCCCAGACCGCAAACCTGTCCTCCCTTGACAGCCTGTCGCCCACGTGACATCGCGTTTCTGCCTGTCTTTCCCTGACACGCCTGGACGCGCTTGTCACGTCACCTTTTCAAGGAGGATCTTTCTTTGATGTCAGAGTAGCTGGAGGTGTTGTTTGCGGCCGCTGTCTGTTCTTTTTCTTGATTTCTTGATTTCCTTTGCTTTCATTGTGCTTTGCTTGTCTTGTTGCTCACGATGAAAAGTATACGAGGGTTAATGCACACAACCAGCGTGGAAGCTGCCCATGATCGAAAGACAACATTCGCTGCCACATCAATTGCCGGACATAAGAGAAGTCTATCCAACACTGGAGATGATCACAAACCTCGACCATCCGCATCTCGGACCACTGTCCAATTCCAGCGAGCCATCAGCCTACCCAGTGCTCCTCCTAGAATTTCTCCCAGTCGCATCGTGAACCTCAACGAGCGAGTTGGACCCTCTGAGTATTCCCAACGGAGATCGATAGCTGCGACTCCTACAGCCTCTCATGACCCCGAGTTGGCCTTGAACCACCCGACGTATGGTCTACCGCGACATTTGGTGGACAATTTTGCTTCTCTTGGCATCAAACAAATATACCCATGGCAAAAATCTTGTCTCAAGGGACCTGGCCTCTTGACAGGAGAGAAAAATCTCGTCTATTGTGCCCCCACCGGCGGTGGCAAGTCATTGGTTGCTGATGGTGAGCTGGATACTGGAATTGAAGGGCGGAAGCTAAATGGCGGCAGTACTCATGCTCAAGAGGATATTGGAAGAAAAGGGTACAAAGGCACTTCTTGTTCTGCCTTATGTGGCCCTCGTTCAAGAGAAAGTTCGATGGCTTCGAAGCGTGGTGCAGGGATTACGGCTTGCCACCGAAACGGTCATCGACGACGACAAACGCATCTGGAGACGACGAGCAGACGAGGGTACGGTTCGTGTCGTTGGCTTCTTTGGGGGTGGAAAAGTCCGAGCCACATGGGCAGATTTTGACATTGGCGTCTGTACCCTGGAAAAGGTCAGTCGCCCTCAGGGCTGCGCTTCCCGGTGATTGAGACTCGTTAACAATAAAGCAGGCGAATGCGCTCGTAAATACTGCAATTGACGATTGCTCCATCACCAAGCTCCGAGCAGTTGTGCTTGACGAGTTGCACATGGTTGATGATGAGCACAGAGGCTATCTTCTAGAGCTCGTGGCATCCAAGTTGCTAAGTCTTGAGCAGCCTGTCCAAATCGTCGGCATGAGCGCCACACTTCCGGTACGTAACTACTTCTCCCACCAAGACAGCCTCGTTGACACTTCAGGGTAGAATATGGACTTGATGGCTCAGTGGTTAGACGGGCATTGCTATGAAACCCGCTACCGACCTGTTCCTATCGAGGAGCATCTTGTATATGACGGAAATGTCTATCCCGCGGGTTCTACCAGCAGTCTCATAAGAACCGCGGCCCAACTGAATAATCGGCCCACACAAACGCAGTCGCTCACTAAACCTATCAGGCGGATTGAGCCGTCCACGCACAAGGAACTTCGTGATCCGGTTCTCAATGCAGTCGTCACGCTCGCTTGTGAGACTGCAACTTCTGGCTTTGGTGCCCTCGTGTTTGCTGGCAGCCGTGGCATGTGCGAGTCCGATGCTCGATGGATCAGTCGCGCAATGCCTCCCCCAAATGAGCTCAGACCCGAAGTTGTCGACAAGAGAATGGATTTACTGAGCGAGCTCCGAAGCTTGAATACTGGTATCGACCCAGTGCTGGAGGAGACGGTGCTATATGGAGTCGCATTTCATCGTATGCCATGGATCTGTTTTTACTCATGAGCTATGTTTGCTAACATCATCAGATGTAAGGACACCGAACAACAAAATGAGTCAAAGCATTCCTAACAAAACAGGCCGGCCTAACAACTGAAGAAAGAGATCTCATTGCAGCGGGATACGATGATGGAGTCCTTCTCGTCTGTGTCGCCACCTGCAGCCTTGCGGCTGGAATCAATCTGTCAGTTCCCCTCCCTAACTCCAATGATTCACTAACGATTCCAGACCTGCGAGAAGAGTAATTCTTCACAACTGCCGGATGGGGCGCGAATTTGTTGGGCCTTCCATGCTCAGACAGATGCGAGGACGTGCTGGGAGACAAGGCAAGGCGCCTATCGGGGAGACATATTTATGTTGTCGAGAAAACGACCTTGAGCAGGTTGTAGAGCTCATGAATGCTGAGCTGCCCCCAGTCACGAGCTGCCTCAACACCGAAAACCGTCGCATCCAGCGGTAAGTCCTGCGCTCGGATATTTGTGCGCCCATTCACTAACGAAAGGCAGCGCACTCTTGGAGGTCATATCCATCCGCCTGGCAACGAGCCGTGAATCCATTCATGACTATTTCTCGAAATCACTGCTGAGCCATACTCATTCGGCTAAATTTGTCAACGAGTGCATCACCTCCAGCTTGGAAGAGATAGAGCGAATGGATTTCGTGGAGCGTGATTCTTTCTCGATGCTGACTGCAACGCAACTTGGCAAAGCCATTGTGGCATCAGCAATTGATCCGGATGATGGCGTCTTCGTTCACAAGGAACTCAGTCGAGCGCTTCAGGCGTTTGTAATGGATGGAGAGATGCATGTGCTCTATACCTTCACGCCAGTCCAGGAATTCGGCATCACGGTAAACTGGCAGGTATTTCGAAATGAGATGGAGGGTCTGGACGAAAGTGGTTTACGGGTACTTCGCCTCTTGGGAATCAAGCCCACCACGATCCTTAGATTGTGAGTCGAATTCCAAGGATCCCATACAGCTTCGCATACTAACCATAACGACAAGGGCTCAAGGTGCCACCCTACGAGAAGTTACCCCAGAAGAGAAACAATTAGCTCGTGTCCATCGCCGTTTCTACCTTGCCCTCCAGCTGCGGGACCTTTGCAATGAGGTACCAATACACATGGTGGCACGAAAATACGACGTACCCCGTGGGACTGTCCAGAACCTTTCACAGACGTGTCAAGGCTTCGCTGCGGGGATGATAAAATTTTGCGAGCAAATGGGATGGGGGTAGGTGTCTCGCAAACTGAATCAAGCTGCACAACTGACCAAGCCCAGTGTCATGGCCGCAGCCCTGGACCACTTCTCGGACAGGCTTATTGCTGGAGCAAGAGCTGACCTGCTGGCGCTGGCCAAGATCCCCTTTATCAAGAGTCGTACAGCGTGAGTGGGCTTCCCCCTTTGGAAGAAGCTGATGTTGACGAGGCACAGCCGTGTATTTTGGGAGAATGGATTTCGAACTGTCGCTACGATCGCCAACGCAGATCCAGCGGAACTTCTCCCCGTATTAATGCAGGTGAGGAAATCAAGTCCAGCTTGGGCCGATGCTCAGACTTCTAACCTTGGACTTTGAATCTGGCAGGCTCAGCCAAACAAGATCCGGCTCAAAGGCAAAGACAACGACAAATACGAAGAAAAACTAATAGTCAAGGCAAAAGTGATATCCGATGCTGCCAACAAGATCTGGAGTAAGTGGTCATTCTGCCTGCTTGGCTCTGCAGTGATACTGACTTTTCCACTTTGAAGGGCTCCAGATGCAGGCAGAACTGGAGGAAGAGTAGGCTCCTCTCGGTGGGCCGGTGTGTAGGCAAGACGGCGATCCTACAGCACATGTATCGCCTTCCCGCAGCATATCGATTCTTCCCTTGTTCGCATGAACGAATCAAGATACATTCAATGATGAGATGAATAAACTTTACCAAAGCCCAGGCAGCCAATTGTGGGACTTGTTGATTGCGCCGGTCGCGGGCAGAGTCACAGCGAAGGAAGCCAGGCCTGAGGCAAATGGGTCGTTTAGATGCAGCGTGTGATGGCATGCAGCACAGTGGATGAGCCGGGCTGGCAGCTCGGGCGGCGGAATGAGGCGCGGGCCTCAGATGTGCGTGGAAAACTCACGTCACCGAGCATGGATGGAACATCTGACACCGAAAGGGAACCGTTGTACCCGTGACGGAGACGGAGACGGGGACTCAGACGCGATCTTCGGTATTACAAGTCCCTCCAGGCGGACCCAGACGTGGCTACCTATCTACAGTACTTTACCTACGGTATCCAAGGCGATTACTGTCCAGTACATCCTTGGCGAGTGTCAGGACGGGCACACGATGCGATGCGATGCGGTCAGTAGCCAGGCGGCCACGCCCGGGCTGGCTGCATATTGCCTTTGCGGATCTACCAATGCGGTATGCGCATAAATTGTCTGGTCGCCTTTGTACGGGTGCACAAGGTTGTAGGCGTCGGCGCCATACTTGTTCTGCGCAAAACGGCAGACAGAGGTTGGGGGCTGCGCCTCGCCATTGGCAAGTCGCCAAGCACCCACATGTTTGACATGTCGTTGGTTGGTGTGCTCACGGCGCGTGTGTGTGGTTGTGCTGTGCGCCTTGGTGCGGGTGCGTGTGTGTGCAGTGCAGTGAGGGAAGGTCTACCTACAGGCAGATACTGCTACTATTTCTGCTCGGCCAGCGTTCCGGACGCCAGCCGGTTCTTACTTGTAAAGCCTTCTTTCCGTGCTTGCTCGCGGTCCCTCACGCGCTCACCTGGATCTGGACTGGATATACCTCCACTTGGTTCGATTCATCGCCGTGGAATCGAATCGCCAGGATGGCCCGAGCCACTGAAGCCGGTGGCACGACCGTGACGGTCCATACCCTGGCCGAAGCCATGAATGCCCCTTCGGGCCCGCCCAATGTCGTGGTGCTCGAGAGAGACTACCAAGAGGATAATGAGAAGAAGCTCCCCAGTGCATCCGAGGATCTCTGGATCAGCTCCGTGGACGGGCGGTATTCGTCCCCGCCTGTACCAATTCGGGTTGGGCCCTTGAATAATATTCAGACATTCTACGTGCGTCAATGATACAGGCAGATGTGACAGAGCAGGCGAGCTGATAAATTCCTAGGTTCACAGAGATATCCTCATTCAGGCTGAGTGGTTTCGGAAGGCTCTTTGCGGCGAATTCAGGGAAGCCGAGGAGCAAGTCATTGACCTGCCCGAAGAGGACCCCGCCATATTTCACTTTCTAATCGCTTTCCTATACGAAGGTCGCTTCGAACCCATACGACCAGCAGCGAGTGCCCTAGGTGAGTAAGACAACTTCGCTGCCTATTATATGGTGTGGATAAGCTGACGCCATCTCAGAACCAAGGATCGACAAGGGAAAGGGCGTCGAAGTAGCCCCAGAACCAGCAGATGCCTCAGACTCAGGTTCATCTGACAATTCATCTGGCTCAGAACGGAGTTCAGGCAGTCCGGGGCCAGGATGGAGATATCGTCGCCGACGGCGCGTGCAACTTAGACAAGCCGGCGCGGACCGAGGCCAGGAGAAGCAACCCGGTGTTCATCGACCTGGATGCGGTTGCCCTCGATGCCTTGCCAGACGAGATTTCGCCATGTGCTGGCACTGTGGTGCTCGTCGATTCCCTGGTGAAAATGGAGGGCATAGAGTGCAAGCTCCTGTGCGACATCCGCCGCCGGCGGTGCCCTACCGGCCCGCCCATACCGGCCCGTCGCCTTCGCAAGACCATGCCGTGCGTATCCAGGGCGAGGATTTGCGGACATGGCTGCTGGCTTACGAGCTCAACCTCGACGTCTACATATGCGCCAACCGATTCCTCATGGACGATTTTCGCAAGGCCGTGATGCGCTCATGTGTCGATATGCTAGAGACGGCAGGGGCAGACGCTGCACAGACGGAGGTACTGCAACTAACAAAAAAGTTATACAACGGCGTGCCTGAGATCGATCCCTTGCTCAAGATGGTGCTGGCACGAGTGGGTTTCCTCCAGCCCCTACTATGGAAACGAGCGCCGGAGGAAACGAGCGAGTTCCTGGTTACCAACCCGGAGCTAGCTGCTGCGATACTGAGGGAAACGGTCATGAGGCACGATGCCATTTCAGGGATGGCGGTCTTCCCCTCGATGGAACACGCAGGGGAGATGGGGAATACGGCATATGAGAACGAAAGGCAGCATTTGGAGAGGACGACGATACCCTACTATTAGCATGGCCGGATGGGGGACAAATGGCAGCAAGATTTAAGAGAAGGACTTGACATATTCATGGCATAGGTGGTGTTCAGCTCACGCATCGAGAGAGGGAAAGACTGTGCCCGGCAGTCAGCAGCGCCGCTGTTTTATCCAGACCTGTTGTATTTGTATCTATCAGGTCGATACATGGATGCATATTGTGATGACTCCCCTCCCTTTCCATGCCATTAGCAACATATCCCATCTCAGTCGAGGACATCGTCCCTCAAGTTAAACAGTTGCTGCAGGACCTCCTCCGCCTTGGCTCTCAGGGCAGTGTGGTACATGACGTTCGTCTCGAATGTCTTGGCATTGACCAACTTGGCCGTGTCTCGAGCAAAATCGTAGTCGACGTACATATCCTTGACATAGGATGCGGCATACACGGGGACCTTGTTCTGGCTGAGCTTCTCCTGGTCATATAGGACAGGCCAATCATCACGGTTCGCCAACAGCTCAGCCTCTTCACGCAGGGCTTGCAGCTCTGGGTACGTCTCAAAGAAGAAGGGGAAGATCATCTCGCCTGAGAAGTACAGGGGGCCGGTTGTCGACGCAGAGGAGAAGTCTGAACCAAGCCAGGGGAACGAGTCAAGGGCCTTGCCGACACGGTGAGCCGACCAGCGAGAAGCCGAGCCGGGACCATCACAGTAGATGGCCTCATGGATGACGGCGTAGATAATGTTGGTGTCAAAGGGGGTCCAGCCCTCCAGCGGCACTAGAGATGCCCTTGTGAAGAATCCAAACTGGTCGAGAGAGGACTTGAGATGCAAGATGGCCGAGTGGGTGTTGTCAAAGCCCCCGTGGCCGCCAAAGGCAATACCCATTGTCAAGAGGCGGGGAACAGTGAGCGAACCACCAGAGGGTAGAGGAACGCCTCCATCTTTACTCTCGATGTATTTGGCAATCTGACGAACGGCTTCGATATCCTCTGGGAACTTGGAATAGTACTGCTCATTGCGCTCCACCACTAGTCGGTACGTCGCCTCGTAGACCTGATCAGGGCTCTTGCCGACAGGAGCAAGGCCACCGGTCAGAAAGACCTCTCTGAGGCCATCTGGGTGCATGGAGAGGTAGGAAAGTGCGACGAAACCTCCGTACGACTGTCCAAAGATGGACCAGGCCTGCTTTGGCGCCGACCATGAGGCGGTCAGGCACTTGCGGACGGCCTCGCAGTCACGGACCGTGTTGTCCTGGCGCATGAGGCCGAGATACCGCGCCCGGCCCTCGAGGCCACCGGGCACGAGTTTGAGCATCTCGGCACTCACCGGGGTGCTCAACCCGACGCCACGGTGGTCAAGCAAGAGGACTTGATATCCCTTTGCGAGGGCGGGTCGGGTGAGAGGGTGGTCCTGAGGCTCTCGGTTGCCAAAGCCAGGTCCCCCCTCGAGGTAGACCATGTAGGGCTTGGGGGCGTCACCGGAATTGGTGCCGTCCTCATCATCCTCGGGTGGGAAGATGGGAGCCTCGTGCTTTCGAACGCGGCGGGCAAAGAGCGTAATGGAGGGTCCCTCAAGGTCTGTGTAGTCGAGGGGCACCTGGAAGAACAACTCGGTGACGCTCAATTGGCCGGGAAGGACATGGGAGGTGCTGCTGATGAGCTTGGCCGGGGGAATGGTGAGGATGTCGGGGCCGGGCATGATGGGCGGTGTATTTGAGAGATGATGTTGTTAGTTGGGTGACGCCGAGATGGATTGTGATGGCGGGGTTTCGGTGGATGAAGCTCGCTGTCTGGAGCTGCTGTAGTGGGTGCAGGATGTCAAACACGGTGAGACCTCTACAACTGAGCCCTGATCATGGCTTCTTTTATACGACCCTGAACCAACTACAGCTAATTGACCACCAATGTGATGTGCTGGCAGTGCGCAGTGTTTATCTACAATCTGCAGGTAGTAGTGTGTCGCCCGTTCATTGCGGTATCAGCGCTGTTTGTGCCCACTATGGGGAGCGACCTGCAGCATCACTCGCAGGCTGACTATCGAGAAGTAACCGTGTTCGGGCGGCCAACGGGCGAATGTGTATTTGACGAGATGATAGAAACATGTCATTCGCTATCAACAACTCGGTTAGATCTGAAAAGGTCAGGTTGCTGCTTAAATGGCGACCATGTACAGGGTAGCGGGGTCGCTATCACTACTATTACAAGGGTTCATATGACAACCTTGGTCCAAGTTGAACAGTTGCTTCAGAAATCTGACATGAGATGAAAGCGAAGATAGGGATAATAACCACAATAGGTATCATACTGCGTTGACGCCTGCTCATCTGTCTCTTTGCTTGAGAAGGTCACGTTTCCTAACAAGTGACTGACTTGAACGTCCCTCGGCTCGGGGCATTTAGACGCCCACTTCCACCTCCACAATCCGACCGGCATTGGAGATTCGGCCCAAGGATGAGCTGGCTCCGAGACACGGAGATGGGATCTGATAATCGCGTGTTTTTCTGCGCCGGTACATAACATACGTAGGTGTACGCACCCAGTCTCAGACATTGTCAGGTGTCAGTCACATGAACAATGCATGAACACACGACCGGGAAACAGGGTCGTATCCTTGAAGCCGCATCTTCCTTTTTCACTGCCGATTCAACAACGGGAGATCTGACTTGAGATCCGAGTCGATTCGGAGCTAAAAAAAAAAATCCCCTTTTAAACCTGCCCCTCCCCTCGTTTCCCCTTCCTTCCTCGCCCCGGGCATCAAAGAATTGGAAAGAGGTCGCCGTCCAGTGCTACCTTCCTTTCCATTTTAGGTCCCCACAGCAACAATCAAGCCAATCACCGCCAACCTTCCCCACTCCGCCCTGGCACTTGCTCGCCTGCTTCTTTTCAAGCCTGGGCAAATCTCTTTCCCTTTTCTTCCCCTTCAAAAACTTGGCTTTTTTTTATTCCCCTTCTCTTCTTTTTAATACTTTTTTCCTTTTTCCTCCTCATCCATCGCGGCCAAAGGGCATGGAGTATCTTCACCTCGCTCACACGCTGGCAGATGCTTTCAACGCCCTCGCCGATGAGGTTCAGACATTGACGGATCGCAAGACTGTCCTTGAGCACAAGCTGCGCTTCGCCCATGAACAGGTGAGTTTCGACTTTTTAGCGGCTCCTCCACTCTCCCGGGGGGGAGCTCTTCACGCATACCACGCACACACACACGCGCTGGGGTAGCCGCCTCGGTTGATTTCAAAGCAAATCCTCCTCTGCCCTTCATGCGCATGCCTACCCAACAACCCGCCCTATGCGCGCACGCAATCCGACTTTTCCCTGTCGTCCTTCCCTGCCTTGTCCGAACAGCTTTTGGAGATCGCTCGGCGATACCGGAGCTGTCGGCACCACCCCAGTCAGCATGATGAGATATCATTAGCTCTAGATCAAGAGCAGCTCCCAGCTGCCGAGATTGACACCTTTTACCAACTCTGACCTGACATCCCCAACTTCTTTTCTACATCATACTTCATCTTACCTTTCAATGTCCTCGTCGCTGACTCGAGACCGCAAAAAGTTCCAGTACCTGGCAGACAAATATGCCCCGGCGGCGCCAGAGATAGCCGATACCCTGGCTAAGCTCCAGATCTCTCCGTATAATCCCCTTGATAATTCGTTGCCTGTACCGTTACCACGGTCATACAACCCCGGCTCTCAACACCAGATTGCCCTCGTCATCCGCGACGGACGTCGAGTTGCCAACCAGCTTGCCTCGCTGGGCGACGCGAGCAAGACCACAGGCTCTAGCAGAGAGGCCTCGTCTCAGGCCTCGGACGTCGCTACCTCCATGTCGACGGCGTTAGAACAAGACTTCACGGTCCAGGGAAAGAAGGGCCATCTCCAATGTCCGTTTTCCAAGCCGGCCACGGCGAGCGGTTCTGGGGACCAAGATGACGGCGTGCGTGACACCACGCCGCACCATTCTATGGACCCCATCTGCGCAGCCATGTACGCAGAGTCCACGTCTCAACAAGCCCGTACCAATGGCTCGTCGACGGGCAAATGCCCAATCCGATACATGGACAAACACTCGCCAGCCGAGATTGCCCACTATGTTGAGACGCACAAGCATGAACTCCCTCGCAGCCATGAAATTTGCCTCCGCCGATACCAGCGTGACGAAGATCAGATCAAAAAAATAGACTCTAAATATGGCGACATCGTGAGCATGATTGAGGGACTGGGCCAACTTCATCAACCCATGCTACCCGAGGCGGAGGATGACCCGACGAGACCGAGTGATGTGGCACAACCCTCAAATGAAAGAGTCGAGAATTGGGCTCAAGCCGTCAGTGTGAACTCGGATCCAAATGATGCACGAGAACCGATCCAGGAGGATGGCGACCGACAGAGCCACTTCGACCGACCGTTCAGAGAAGTGCGTGTAGGAGAGTCTCCGAGCCGGCCATGGGGAATATCAGTCCCGCCATACGATCCCTCTGCGCAAGATGACAACCATCCGCTCTCTCCGCCGCCCGCACCCGTCCGCATGCCGAGCCCGATCCCGAGTGTAAGGAGTGCTCGAACACCAAAGAATACGCCTGGGAAGTGCCCATTTGACCACACAAAATTTGCGGCGCTAGGTGGAATGCCCCCATCCATGAAGCATGACCCACCGGTGTCCGTTACGCTCGAAGATGCCGAACCATCACGATCGTTTTCGCCCGTCAAGCAGACGGCGCCTCCTCCAGAACCCACAACACCACCACAACCTGCCTTTATCAACCCCGACATGACCAAGGGGACGAGCAATTTGCCTCAGATGATTTTTACGGGGCCTGTGTTTATTGGATACCCAATGGACCAGGCCATTCAATTCATGAACCAATATCGGGGGAGCCAGTAAACACTCTCCCTACCTGTTAATACCTTTCTGCTTTTCTGTTTGCGATTTTGCGTCTTTGATAAGAATGCATAAGCGATGGCGTTTTTGGGAAACCTTTAGGAATGCGACTATTGCTCAAGGGATGGGAGCGTTGATTTGATATTTGCAGTTGGTCTGCAGCTTGAAGGCTTGAAGAGAGCAAGCAGCACATACATTATTACACTTTGACGAAATGATATCCAAATTGATTTGCCTGCCACAACATGGGCGAACAAGGCCCTTGATTGATTTGCTCTGCTCGTACCGTATCTCGTCCGCTTCTATCAAGTTTATTTGTTCGAGTGCTCATCCAGTCATGCATGCATGGCCCCTTGGTGTAACATAACAAACATTCCATGTCCAGAACGCCATCTAACCCATGAATATTGACGCCCGTCTTCCCTAGAATAACTTCCATCATTACTGCCCCTCTCTATCTGGCCAGTCCATTCATTGTCCTGTCTCCCAAGTAGATATGCCATCTTCAGGCCTAATCCCTCCTCTTACTCGACTCCTCATCGTCGTCGTCATCGTGGTACCCATTCTCCAAGCCATCCCTCTCCCACAGCGAAATGTCATCGTCAGACATGAGCACAGCCGCGTCCTCGGGGTCCATCAGAGGAGAGTTGTCCGAATCCAGGTACCCAGCCTCGCCCTCCTCGGTGGTGGCCAGGGCAGTGGGGTCCAGGCCCTCTTCACGGGCGAGCTGGGCGGCGCGGGCCATGGTGCGACGGTAGATGATGAGGCCGACGAAGAGACCCACGGCGGCTCCGATTAACATGCTCAGGTAGTTGATGGCCTTGTCGCCGGCCGTCATCGTGTCGCCCTTTTCGGCTAGGAGGGCGATACGGCTGCCGATGAAGACGTGGACGAGAAGCTTGGGGCTGGAGAGGTCAACAAGACGTTTTTACTGCAGGTAGAGTAGCAACATACCTTGACAATGCAGTCGAGAGGGTAAAGCTCAGCGGGGTGATGCTGGGAATGGTGGCCAAGAAGCCATTGCTCAGGCTAAAGGGCAGCGGACAGAAGCGAATAGCCGTGAGGTACCAGATACCCTCCTGGCGCAGCACCTGGCCCAGGGCGATGAAGCGATGGTCTCGGCCGACCATGCGGTCGACATAGCCGCTGAGGACGGTCCTACTAGCAAGGAAGGCACACAGAGCGCCGAGTGTGCAGCCAGAGGCCACGATAGGCCAACCCCACGGGAACCCGTAGACGTAGCCTGCGATGGTGCTCGCAGTCGAGTAGCCCATGACAGGCGGGAACGACGTGACGAACACGAGGAGGAAGGCCAGTATCCAACCGCCAGGGAGAGCACGCCACTTCTCGGCGACAGGGTCGAGCCATTTGAAAAAGGCGTGCGAAAAGATGATGGCCAAGACGCCTAGGACAGCAATGACGACGGCACCGAGAGCGGCGAGGAGTCGCTGCAGAGGCGACATCCGCAAGTAGATCTTGAGTGTCTGCTCGCCGAGGAGGTTCACCGACGCCCAGATGCGTCGCGCAAAGCCCGGGTTGGCCGTCGCGACGCTGCTTCTCCTTCGGCGCATGAGAGGATTCGAGAGGCGACGAGTATGAGAGGTTGAATCGGAGGCAGCCCAAGGAGGACGATTCGGCGAGGGCGAGGGTGTACTGCGGTCCGGCGAGAGGGCCAGGGCCTGAGCGGTGGAATGATAGTCGGCGGGCATTTCTTTTTCTTTCTTTCTCCAGAGAGGAGAGAGTTGGGGGATTTAGTATGTAGAGTTTGTGAGGTGTTTGCGCGCGCGAGGGGGCTATGCAGCCATGTCTTTGACGGTAGTATGGGAGATGAGAATCCGGAACGCGCGGAAATGGGATGTTCAAGGGAGGAGTCTTGGGTGGCGCGATTGAAGGGTTTGAGGGGTAGAATAGAGTCGTGAAAGAGTAGAAGAGTTGATGGATTGTGCTAGCAGCGATGATTGACGGATGTACAACACTCGATAAAGTCCAAATGATGTATCCGCATCGTGGGAGGTGGTTGAAGCTGAAGCTGAAGTTCGTTTTAGATGACGTTGCTAGTGTCAGCACTTCGGCCCCACTCTCTCCGACTTGTCCTGACTAGGTAGGTAGGTGTAATTAGGTATTCAGCTTAAAGTTGACTGCTGCATAAAATAGATCACATACAACATCAAACATATTGTAGAACATCGTCTTATTTTACTGCTTTACTTCTTTCTTTCTATCCTGCCTCGCGTCGTCATCGACGTCCGCTGGGCCCCTTGGGCGGGTCGCGCACTAGAAGCCTGACCTTGCCATCGCCAATCTCGACGCCCTGGCTCAGGATGTCCACCTCTTCCTTGTCATCCTCGCTGTTGCCGTCCTTGGAAAGCGACTTGTCCCAGCTGCGCGCGTCGATACCCAGGATACCTCCCATGTTGTTGCGGTCTCCAGGCACCGAGAACTCTCGGTATGCGTACCTCCACTCGTTGAGAAAGTTGCGGATCGCCCTGCCCACCTTGTCCTTGCCATTCTTGCTGTGGTGTCCAGATCCCGTAATGGCGTAGATGGGCCGAGATTCCCTGCCGTTCTCCATGAGAACCTTTTCGAGGTACTCGACCGCCTCCTCGGGATGCAGACCATGAAGGTCCACATAGAGCTCCAGTCCGCTCGTGTTGCCCTTGTTGCGCTCTTCATACAGCTCTCGAGCAGCCTCACGATGCGCCTTTCGCATGAGATCATTCTCGCTCTGTCCACGAAGGCTCAGTGCCTTGGCAGCTCTGGCGTCATTACGGTTCCAGGCTTGTGCGGCGCTGTCGCATCAAGTTAGTATACATGTCTTCAATGTTGTTCAAAACGTCGGACTACAAACCTTTGCAGGAACTTGTTGCGAAGGCCGCCATGCTTGATAGCTTCCTGGCGAGCCTTCAGATACGCCTTGTTGGCCCGTTCACCCGTCTCCAACCAGGGAATGTGCTTGGGGTTGGGGATTGCCTGGGCTGCGGCACTGTTCTCCCCGTTTCGCGCTGACGGGGCGTTGCCGTTCCGTCCCATTCCTCTCTTAGACTCAGGTCGGGGCGATCCCGGACTGGGGGAGGGCGACATCTTGACAATATCAGCCAGCGAGCTCAGCGTCATGTTCTCCTTGTGCCCGTGCCCATGGCCGCCACGCTTCCCGTGGTGCTTTTTGCCTTGCTTGATAGAAGCAGACCCCAGTGAGGGGAAAGCATCATTGTCGTCAAGGGCAGGGGCAGATGCATCTGACTCTCTGGTCTGATGTCGACTACCAGGACGAGACCGCGCCCGAGGGCTAGAAGTGCCATGTAGATGCTTCAATCCCGGTGGAGGTGTAATGCCAACAGCGGGGAAGTTATTGCCTCCAGCGAACCCACTGAGGTGATCAGGGGTTCCGGATCGGAGCGATGGGAACGAGTTAAGATCCTGTAGCTGCAGGTTCCCTTGCTTTGACGGCGGGGTGTTAGCGCCATCGAGCGCAAGCTTGTTCATCAGTTTCGCAGGATCATGCGAGAAGATGCAAGTTTCTCCAGCCAGGCAGTTACCCATGACCCAATACCTACAAGGGGCGTTAGAACTGACAACACATGGTTCATAGCACAAAGACTTACTTGCAAAGATGGTTGCTGAGGTCATGGCTGAAGCGGCAATCTGCACGCAGACATTGACCTGTCGACATGTAGAACTTGCAGATGACCCCAGACTTTTGTTGACCGAGAGGTGTAGTTGGACGGCCTTCGACCGACTTTCCGATCAATACGTTCTTTGGTTCCTCCAGTGGGACACCGCCAGACTGGGCGTTCTCTTGAGCCTGGCTCTCCATGAAGGACACGATGGTGGCGCTGAGGTCATAACCGTGGAGTGCTAGGGCAGCCTCAATCTCGTCATCCGTCTTGGCCTGTCCGAGAATGGAGCGCAACATGTCATATGGAGACATATCGGCCGATTGCGCCGACATGGATGAGAATTCCGGTGCGGCAGCGTTCAGCCCGCTGGAGACGACACTTGATGCGCCAACAGAAGAGGTCACGCTGACTGCGTCATCGTTGACAAGCCACTCAACGTTTTCGGCCTGATAGTCTCCCAGAATCTCAGTTGCGGGGGTTGGATCACTGGCAAACTCGTATGCGTTTAGGTTGGGGCTATGGGGGATCACAGGAGTCGCGAGGGCCAGGCGAGGCGAGGCGCGCGGTGATGAGAAGGGCGAGGCTGTCGAGGACTTGGCCCTGCCAAAGGTTGAGGGGACGAAGCCCGGAGGAGCAAGCGGGCTCACGGCAAGCCTTGGGGATCCAGAAAGAGGAGTGGGCGAACCGCGCCAGGAGGCAGGAGAAGGACGTCGCAGGATGGTCTGCCTTATTGGAGGCGGCGACGTGGAGGTTCCTCCTCCGTCGCGATAGCGCCATAGAGCATCTAATATGGCGTTGTCGAGCGAGGCGCCAGTAAGGGACGTCTCCTTGCGGAAGAGCTCCTCAAGCCTGTCTGTCTTGTCCTCATCCTCCAGTGTCAAATCCTGCAGGATGGGCAGGCACATCTCGTAGTGCTCGTCCGAGACCATGGTTGCGGCGCGTTTCCCCTGAGCGTAGGTGTAGGCCAAGTATAATACGGGGGAAGAGGGGGTTGCAGCTATAGCTCTAGTCGGAACGGCTCTCGCGAGATGGCGCAACGGGACGAGCAGTGATTTGGAGCCAAGGCGGCAGCTGACAGCGGTCGAATATGGTTTTCAAGCGGAATGGTGGTTTCGCGTTGGAGCAAGCAAGAACAAAGAAAGGGAGAGAGGCTGTCACGGTTCTATGGTCAGCCTAACTGAACAGATGATGCGTGGCCGCCTCCGGGGGACGCGGCAACGCGGAGAAGCAGAAGGGACAGATAGATAGTGGAGGGAGATGGGGACAAAGGAGGTCGTATGGAGCATGCTGTCGAGGCGGTCGGGCACTTACGGATTAAAAATAAGAGACAAGAAAGAAACGAGAATGAAAAGAAGGAGAATCGCAGATGAGACACAACGAAGTGAAAGCAAAAGAAGCGCACGCGCAACAAGAAGTTATAACAACGGGAAAAGGAGGAGGAGATGAGTTTAGATGGACGACGCCCAGATGGTAAATGGTCGCCCGGGGGGGTGGGGGGGGGAGGGATCGGGGCGGCCCCAGCTGCACCTTCTTACCTGTCCCTACAGAGCAGTAGGTGCCAATGGACAAGGCGTAGACACTGAGCTCTAGGGGGTCACGAATCAATTACAGAGGATGGGCAGGGGCGCTATTAGCGGGAGGATCCCACTGGACTTGTCTCGCCAGTGAGCTGGAGGCATGGACGGACGGGAGTGGATGGAACAAGGGGTTGGGTCTGCTTCAGTTGGCGTTTCGAGACTGTAGGTCCTGAGCTCTCTCGGTGGCGGCCGTCCTTCTATTTCTATTCCATGACCACGGTGACGGCTCTGATTGACTGCTCACAGACAACCTCAGTCTTCTTGATTCCTTCTTCGCGAGGCGGAATCAGGGACATCCATTGTCGAGGCGCACGTGTCTCCAGAGCTTGGTGGTACCGCGTACTAGTCTAAATGAGCAACCCTCGACGGGAGAGCCCATCTCATATCGCCCACCCCCCGATGCGATGGATGTCTTGGTTCAGGTCTTGTTTAAGCAAGGCGGGAACTGTCCCAGACTGCAAGCTGAAAAAACAAGAGTTGTCATTGACCCAGGTACGAGCCTAAAACTGCACGCAACTGTCGCAGTTAATCACGGCCAACTTCATCCAGGAGACGGCCAAACCGACCTCAAGCCTCCTAATTACGGAACACCAAGGGTCCAACTCCAGCGGGGGGAGCCTATTCAAACCAACTCTGCACACGGGCCATCGGATACGGTCTATTTAGAGCCCTCTCTCCCTGGCGCCCCTGGCTCTTGTCCCTGGCCAGAAGAGCAAGCGAAGCGAAGGGGAGAGAGCAAGTAATGCGAGTTTCAATTCGGTCGCCGCTCATCATAGAACCAATAACTACCGAGTGGACAGCATGGCCTGTACTCGACAGGAGCTGTCTCCCTCACGACTGGAGCTCTACCGTGGGTGATTCCTAGTCGCTGGGCGTTGAGGCAATCAGCTGCTTCAGCTTGAACGAGCAGCCTCTGTTGGTTCCTATTGGACGAAGATGACCCTCCCTCTCCACTAACATTCAATTGGCGCAGAGACGTTCGACTAGGTGCTAATCTCCATTTCAAATCCACACTTGCTAAGAGAGTTGGTGATTCAGGTCTCTTGTTTCCACAGAGATAGATAGGTACTCTGGTGACCCTTCTTTGGACGGGCAACAGTTGAGCTGCCCTTCTTTCAAGCCAAAGCAGAGCTGCCTTATTCTCCTCTTTTTCAAGTTCCACCTCGAAGCAACTCGGTGTGTCTATCCGATCAATCATGTCATAGCCCCGTTTGACCTCGACTGATAGTGGGTTTCTACAGCTTCATCATCCCTGAGATGCTTTCAACATCTCGCAACAGCCACTGTGATTATGTGCAGCGGTTGATAATGCCTTGTCTTATCTAATATCATGCTGTGCATATTCACTCGTCTATGTTGATCTAGTCTCGTGTTACCCTTGGTCGGGTCATCTATCAGGAACCCACATACAACTGCCGTCTCACGTAAAGGAGTCGTTTCAGGGTATCTCGTCATCGAGGTCATCTCCTCCAAAACCAAAGCTGAAGCCGCCTCCGCCCCCTTGCTGCTCGTCTTCGGTTCCACCAACTGCAGCATCCCATTTACGCTTCTTCCCACTCTTTCTATCGGCTAGGTCCAGCGCCTTCTCTAGGACCTCTGGGTAGCTAGTCTTCATCCGCTCTGTGAAGAGCCCAAAGGGATCTCTAACGTTGTCATCGAAACCACTGACCTGGTCAGCCTTGTCCCTCAGGAACGAAATGACCTCTGACACCAGGTTCAAGCTCGGTGACTGAGGCACAAAGTTTTGAGTCAAGGCAATGCCGCTCTCAAGGTTGACCACCAGGTGCCACCATCCACTAGGCACATGCAAGATTTCGCCTGTTCCGCAGATTCCCTCGATGCACTCGGGGAGCTGTCGTGCCTCCTCGTGGAAGGTAAGAAGCCACTCGGCGATGCTGAGCGGACTCGTCACCTCACTGCTGTCCTCGG
This sequence comes from Fusarium duplospermum, assembly GCA_003946985.1. NCBI lineage: Eukaryota > Fungi > Ascomycota > Sordariomycetes > Hypocreales > Nectriaceae > Fusarium > Fusarium duplospermum. The sequence goes on along the minus strand of NKCI01000029.1, from coordinate 246,371 downwards.
ACACATAGACTCCAGGAACCTGGGTCGTGGGAGGGAACATGATCCAGTACTTGGCTCCTTGGATCACAGCGTTCCAGGCACTCGTCGCGTTGGGGTCCTTGTGAAAGGTCGAACCGCTTCTCTCAGGTCCAATGATCAGCCAACGATGAGCAGGCCGTTCATCACCGAGAACCTCGAACAGGTCAGGACCGAAGCAGTCCGGTCTCCAGTATGCAGCGTTTGGCTTATCACGGCCCACTGTGATGCCCATCTTTTCCGCAAACTTGCGATCAAACAAGTACAGAGGACTCTCGTCCTTGTTGTTCTTCATATAGTTGCAGTAGGTTGCGAATGGCCAGTCGACGGCCTCAGCGCGGAACTCGACCTGGGCATACTTCTCGAGCAGCGAATCGATATTCCATTCGGAACATACTGGCCATTCCTGGATGCATTTCGTAAGGATGAACGGCTGCTCAGTCCATTTCTCGGCATACTGCTCGTATGTCAAGTTGTCGAACCGACGGATTTGGTTTGCCTTGGGAATATTGGAGGAGAACTGAGTGAGAGCTACATGACTGCAGGCAAATGGTCGATGTAGGACATCTGAGAAGACGTTGCTGCAGTCAATCTTGATCTCCTGGTCACCTGGGAACCCGAGAACTGTCGACCTCCACGATCCTTGCCATCGGATGTCTTTGCTGTCTTTGGGTGGTGACCTATGTCCGGCTTAGCCGTTGCTCACAGATAGATACCTCAGGCCCAAGATGAAAAACATGACACGGGAGCATCCTTGTCATGAGTCAGAGCCAAAAGTACTTACTGTAGGAAAAGAGGCTTCCATAACTCGTCTGAGTGGCAAAAGGCGTAGAAAAACTTGCACGTGTGGCCAAGTTTCAAGAGGGCTGAGGCGTCAAAATGCTCCAAGACCAGCATGATAACCTCGTCTGGGAGGAAGCCCCACGCACCGACCGACCGTCGAGCATTGCGGCCAGTGAAGAGATACTGGTTGCCCAGGGGCTTGAGTCCTAGAGGATGTAGAGGAATTGAGTCAGAGTGAGATTGTGACTCGGAAGAGTCATTGGTCCTGTCACAGAGGGCGCTGTGGCCATTCTCAGTAACAGCCGAGGGCATGATGATGAACAATGGACCAAAATATCCGGCCTCGAGAAACAACGCGCGCAAGGTTCAAAGGATGGAGAGAAGAAACAAGATTAGAGAAAAACAAACAGCCCGGAATACAAGGGGGCTAACAAGGCTGGCGAGCGGAGCGATGAACCGGAGGTAAGTAGGAATGATACGATTTACAACAAAGCGCAGCGATGTACCAGATGCAGCGGATTTTTAGTGCGTAGGGCGAAGGAGAGGGAGGAGGAAAAATCGGCTGAGGATTGACAGGCAGCGGGAGGCCCGAGGAACAGCCACAGGCGGTAACGACGGGATAGACGAGACAGAAGTGACTGGTTGCTTGCGCTGTGCTGTGCTGTGCTGTGACAGTCCAATACGTGTGCAGGCCCTGGGTTGCAATCCTCTTGATGGATGATTCACAATTGAGGCATGGGTTCCCCTCCAGTTACTGGAAGTGTGGTCTTAGGCGAGTTTGCAGGGCTGTCACATTGCCCCCCCAGTTCTAAAACTGAGGCTCACTTTAAGGAATGGTATGACAATGAGAACAACAATGACCAAACAATCCAGTCACCACCATCAAACGGGGGTCATAGTAGGTGGCGGGAGGTGATCCGTGGGTGGAGGGGCCTGTGGTTTTTTTTTTTCCTTTCCCTCGAGGGCGGGGCAAAGTGGGATGCAGCGCGGCCTTCCATTGCAAGAAAAAAAAAAAAAAACTCCCCAAGAGAGAAAAAAAACTGACTCCGACCCAGCACTCAGCAGGCACCCAATGTACCCTAATCGTATGGCCCACTTATAATCGTTGCCCCTCCAATGATTGGCTGCTCGTTCTTGAGGTAAGCGGGTGGGAAGCAGAGGAAAAAAGGACCACCTCCACGACCGCCCCTCATCGACTTTTTTTTTTCTCTTCTCCTTCCATTTCATACTCCATCAAAGGAAAAAACAACAACGATTTACTACACATCCTAGATTCTCGTCGGTTCTCGCAAAGATCGAGAGCCTTGAATCTAGTCGATACCAACTTTCTATTCCACTTCAGGCGCAGTCTTCTCCCGAAGAAGTTCTGCCCTCTTTTCCCCCTCCTCCGTCACCCCGCGATTTTCACCACTTCTAGATCGAGCCGTGCTTGATCTAGAATCCACGCGCCTCAACCGCAAACATGGCTACCGATAAGGGACTCGAGGACGTCCCCGAGGGTGAGTTTTTGCTTCCTCCTGCCTCCCTCAGAACCCTCTCCCGAGGCCGTTCTGCCGCTTGCCCGCTCAACCCAATATCGCGTGGTGGTGCCCTCTGCTCTCTGCGCTGGCTGGCTGGCCGCTTTGGTGGGCCGCAGCCCAACATCGCATTGTGCGCCAGATCATTGGTGCCGTCGGGCCATCGCATATCCTCGCATTCTTCATTCCATCCATCCATCCAACCTGCAGCAACGGCAGCCATGCTAACATTACTTGCCTCACAGGACAGATCGAGTCCAACTACGATGAGACCGTCGACTCCTTCGATGACATGAACCTCAAGTCTGAGCTTCTCCGAGGTGGTAAGTGCTTCATCCACATCCCACTCGCCTTATTCCCGCACGCCGCTTACACTCGCCCTCAGTCTACGCCTATGGTTTCGAGCGTCCCTCTGCTATCCAGCAGCGTGCGATCATGCCCGTCATCAAGGGCCACGATGTCATTGCCCAGGCCCAGTCCGGTACTGGAAAGACTGCTACTTTCTCCATCTCCGTTCTCCAGAAGATCGACACCAACGTCAAGGCTTGCCAGGCCCTGATCCTTGCCCCCACTCGCGAGCTGGCTCAGCAGATTCAGAAGGTCGTGGTCGCTATTGGCGACTTCATGAACATTGAGTGCCACGCCTGCATTGGTGGTACCAGTGTCCGTGAGGACATGAAGGCTCTCCAGGATGGCCCTCAGGTCGTTGTCGGTACCCCCGGCCGTGTTCACGACATGATTCAGCGTCGTTTCCTTAAGACCGACTCCATGAAGATGTTCGTCCTCGACGAGGCCGATGAGATGCTTTCTGTAAGAAAACTCTGCTGCCCCCCACCTTGAACTATCGCGCTAACCTTATTCTCCAGCGCGGTTTCACCGAGCAGATCTACGACATCTTCCAGCTCCTTCCCCAGTCCACTCAGGTAGTCCTCCTGTCCGCCACCATGCCCCAGGACGTTCTTGAGGTCACCACCAAGTTCATGCGCGACCCCGTCCGTATCCTGGTCAAGAAGGACGAGCTTACCCTGGAGGGTATCAAGCAGTTCTACATTGCCGTCGAGAAGGAGGAGTGGAAGCTCGACACCCTCTCGGATCTGTATGAGACTGTCACCATTACTCAGGCCGTCATCTTCTGCAACACCCGCAGAAAGGTCGACTGGCTCACCGACAAGCTCACTGCCCGTGACTTCACCGTCTCTGCCATGCACGGTGACATGGACCAGGGTCAGCGTGATCTGATCATGAAGGAGTTCCGATCCGGCTCTTCCCGTGTCCTGATCGCCACTGATCTTCTGGCCCGTGGTATCGATGTCCAGCAGGTTTCCCTGGTCATCAACTACGATCTCCCCGCCAACCGCGAGAACTACATCCACCGAATTGGTCGTGGTGGTCGTTTCGGCCGAAAGGGTGTTGCCATCAACTTTGTCACCGCCGAGGATGTCCGCATGATGCGTGAGATTGAGCAGTTCTACAGCACCCAGATCGAGGAGATGCCCATGAACGTTGCCGACCTCATCTAAAAGGGGACAACGAAAAAAAAATCCAAAAAAGCACAGTCTTCCATATCCGTTTTTTTCAGGCTGCCTAGCCTGCATCACTCACGACCAGACGACGCAGGGCAGCCTGACTTCTTTGGGAGGGTTTCATACGGAGAAATTCTTTGCGGCAGTTGTTGATTAGATCTCGTTTCTAGAGTACCGCCCGGGGCGGCACTTGGTTGCCGTCGGTCCGGGGGTGACCTACGGGGAGACTGAACTGGCTGCATGACAAAAAGGCTCGAGGTCGAGGGTCCATTGCGCCTTAATACCATGGAGGCGCGGCGGGGCTACCAAAAGTAATGCAATGGTTGTTGACCCTGCTTTTTGTCTCTGTATTTAGGTGTCATTATCATGATGAATGCTTTCTCTTTTCTTTAATTTTGGTGTCTACAAATGTGAATGGTGACTACATGTGCTCGCTCGCTTCCTTGGTCATATTAGATGGACAATGATAGATGCCCAATCATCCACCACGTGCTGCCAGCTGCTTGCTTGCTTGGTTCACACACAATTGTCTTTATGAATATCACCTGATGGGGCCCTCTGACAAGTTGTGGATGTAATACAGAGCTTCACAACCGCCCGATACCAATAAACACAGCCTGACTCTAAGGACAGTCAACCTCTGAATCCATCAAATGTCACTTGTGTCTGGGAGCGGGCTCTCTAACTGGGAATGGAATTGCATACATCGATCACGAAAGAAGCACTCTGAAGGTTGCTCACACTCTCACAAAACCATCACGGCACATCGATTTAGCTCAATCCTGATTGAACACTATCCTGTTTCACCCCGAAGGGCTCCTGTCATACAAACGAAAGTACCGTATGTAACTCGTTGTCCTGTCTGTCATCTCGTCTCACATATTCGTTCCCCGTCCCGTTTCGTTCGTCGGTCTTTTGCAGTAACCCCGAAATTTCCCAATCGTACAGGTGTCACCAGAATACACCCACAGTCTGCTATATACGGGAACCCTTTCATCTCTCTGGTGGATTAGAAAATAACATAGGAAAAAAAGAATTTAAGAAATGCATCAGAGTCAAAAAAGGTAACTTGACCCCGTCCCACCAGAACGCCGTTGTGTGGTATCGCCGCCGCATGAAATATATGAACAAGCCCGTTGCCGGACAGAAGTGACCCCAATCATTGCTTAACAAGTAGCAAGAGGCCAAGCAAAGAACACCCCCCCTTTTTCTATGTTTGTCTACTGAGCATGACCAAAGGTGGTTTGCGTGGGGGGTGGGCTCCTGAGAGCCTGGTCACCATAGACCTGTCCACCGTAGGCACCGGGGATGGGGACAGCCTCGTAGGTGGGCTCGTTCGTGGCTGCAGGGCCGTGCTCCGAGACGTGCATAGTGGGAGTGGCCGGAGGTGCAGGTGCGGGCATGGGAGCGGGAGTGAAGCCGCCTTGGCTCATCTTGGGAGTAGCAGATGGAGCCTTGGTGGGAGGAGCCTGGAGCTTGAAGCCGGTCTCCTGGGGAGCGAACTGGGACTTGGGCTCGGCGAACTGGGTACCAGGCGTGAAGGGGTTCTCGTGAACCTCGTGGACGGTGGGGAAGCTCTGGTAGGCGGCGGGAGGGTGGCGGGGAGACATGGCGTAGGCGCTGAGGGCGGGAGACTTGGGAGCGAAGCCGGGAGTGTTGGGAGCCGACTGGCTGCGGAGTTGGGCGAGGTAGAGGTCGGATCGGGCGCGGTCTCGCATGTCCATGGACTTGAACAGACGTCGTTTGGTGTAGTAACGGTAGAAGACGATGCTGTAGAGGAGAATGCAGAGGACCTCGATGACCACCTCGATGATGATGCAGATCATGGCCCAGTTCTGGAGACGACAGATGAGTGCATAGTCAACCTTGTCGCCAAAGACTTCAGAACGAGTGTTTTGCACGCAGGACCAACCCCACATGTCCTTGTTGTTGGAGTTGTTCTTTGCGTTCTGGAACAGGATGGCTGTGACAACCCAGAGGATCAAAGCCAGGATGAACTATTCACTGTTAGTTTGTGTTTCACAACTCAACTCATCGAGTGACAACTTACCCAACCGATAGCGAACATGGTGTAATAAGTTCCAACCTTCTCGGCCCGTCTGTGACCACCTCGGCAGTAGGAAGCGAAAACGATGATACAGGCAGCGAGGGAGACACAGGCCATAGCAAGAACGAGCTTCTGAGGCCAGGCATTGGTGTTCTTGGCCCAGGACGGCATTCGGCTCTGGTCAGGCAGGGCCTTGGTAGCGTTGAAGATGGAGAAGGTTGCCGAGAGCATGCACAGAATGATGAGAGAGCAGCTGAAGTTGACACCACGAAGGGCAAACTTGGCCATACGGACACGGGCCTTGATTTTCTGTTGGCGTGTAAGTGAGTGATTCAACCAACTTTCCAGTACAAGAAACATACCACATCGCGAGCCTGCTCCTTTTCGGTTGCCAGTTCCTGCTTCTCGAGGATATCGGCCTCACGAAAGGTCGGGCTTAGAGGGTTTCGGTTACCGGCTGGTGTTCCGGGCACCTTCATGGCGCTCTTGAGGGGCGTCTTGGGAGTCATTGGGACGGGGATAGATTCTCGGTTGCTGTTGTTGCCGATGTAACCAAAACCGACGTCGGCGGGCTGAGGCTGGGGAGCGTGGGACTTCTCGGGGTCGGCAAAGGGCGATCGAGAGTCGACTGGCGAGTGAACTGAGGTGGCCTCGGCGAAGCGGGGAGTTCGAGGCTTGAGAGAACCGTCTGAGGAGGACGACTCGGAGGTGCCAGGTCGAGCAGGAGTGAGGTTTAGTGCGGCAGGCCGCCTTTTCTCATCTACATGGCTACGTGTAAGTAAAGGACCCTCTTCGATGCCGAAAGACAGGCTCGGTGAAAGTGACGGACCTGGTCCAGCCATTGTTGCGTAGGGCAGTAAAGTCAAGATCAAGGACAAGAGACGCAAACGTGTAAGTGGTGGTTGAAGATGTTGTTGAGTGGGTATAAGAGCTTCGACGCAGTCCAAGCCACTACACCCTGAAAAGGAACAGACAGACAAAATTGATTGATTGCAGCAAAAACAGGGAGACCAGCTATCGAAGAAGAAGAAGAGAGGTCCGGCGAGGCGGACTCGGGTGGGAAGCGACCAGTTTTGAGGTCGGCAGCAATAGAGGGATCAGGCACGCTCATTCGACGGCACCAAGACGCCAACGATGGGACAGGACATGAGGGAGGGGCGTGGAGGAGATGGACCTTGGAAAATGGTCTTACCGGAATGGTGGGCGGATAGAGAAGCAGTCCTCTGATAGGTAGAGGCGAGCCGCCGGCGAGTGATTCGTCTTGGAATAGACGCCCACGCAGCTGGGAAGATGTGAAGCTGAGGCGTCGATAACCTGGTCGGTGCTTTGAGACACAGGCAAGTGGATAGATGGATTGTCAAGGATTGATAGTTCGTGTCGCCTTGAGAGCGGCTGACGTCTGTGATACGGATGCTGGAACCAGTCCAAGAAGCTTCGATCGTACAGAAGACGGCCACCGAGAGGAGGAGGATGAGGGATTCACAAGAGGGATTTGGGAGAGCTGCTGTGATATGTGAGAGCGTTCGGGCAGCAGGGTCTTGCGTACTCGCATAGAGGCACAGGCAGAGGCAGCTTTCTGCGCCGCCAGCTGGACAAGCTCTACCAGCAAACAACACCCACGTTGGTTAGCATCGCCCCCGGGCCCCCGTCGCTGCATGACCCGGAGCGATCCATCTCGCCCGTCGCCCACGGCCCTTGACCCATGGCCCGAGCCATATCACTGGGCGATGGGATTGCCCCCGGCGGCTAGAACATGTTGGAGTTGAAAGCGTGGATCGTGGAGAGATGGCGTCCTCAAAGCGCCATTGGTCGGGCCTGAGAGCCGCTCTTAAACCCCCTGGCGGCCCATCTGCCGGCTTGATAGGCTGCATTCCTGCAAGCGCTTCACGCCTTCACCAAACACCACCAATCAGCTGTCCCAGGGCCGTGATGGACTCCCAGCCACCTGCAGGCGTCGGCGGCAACAAACGACTTCTGTTTCGACGTCGTCGAGGTCCATGCCTCTCTGGCCCACCATGGATGCTCCTCTGGGCTGCCATTGTCTGTGCCTTTCGAGTTTTTCTTCCACCCTCCTCTCTTGTGCGGTCCCTTGCGGTGTGTGGTGGTGCGCGCATTGTCTTGCAGAACGCCCTGCACAGCGAGGCGACTCTTCCCGAACGTCGTCCCTCTTGGCAGTCATAAATGCCTGACTCTTGAACCCCATCACATTGGTTGACGGGGCTGTTGGTTGGGGAGCCGGCACATTTCTATTTTTGACCTGCAAGTCAAGTCAAGTCGCGTGGTGCAATTCATCATGGTGTTTCTTGACCATGCTGAGATGGGTGTGATAATGTAGCACTCGGGGACATGGTGGTTCTCTTTTCCATGTCGGACAGATTGACGTTCGTCCATCCATCCACGTCCGTTTCTGGCATCCATGCCCATCTCAAGCAGTCGTCAGCCTCTTCCGGAGTCCGGGGGCCGATAAAGACGGCCGCTGTTGCTGCGGACATATGCTCCGTGATGCACGCCAGAGCACAGAAGACGATCCACACGACCCATGATGAGTCTTTTTTTTTTCTCTTCGTCTTGCTTTGACGTGGAGGCTGGTGAACGAACAACCCATGTCGTTGTCTCTCACCCCTCACCTTGGCGTTGTTGGCAAGAAGCGCCACTTGAAACCTGCATCACCGCACGGATTTCGGTTTCTGTTTCGTTTCTTCGTTGTTTCTTGCACGTGACTAGTTTAGCAACTAATCCAATGTGTGTGATTGATTGAGGAGGTTCAGGAATCAGCGCCTCAGTCAGTCATCTTATTTTGTCTGGCAAGTCAGCAGTTCCCAGTACACGTTCCATTCATCTTGCCTTCATACCCATAAATGCGTTCAGATGTTCTACAAATGGATATCCTAGTACCAATAAGTATATCAACGGCAGGACTTGTGTGTGTTTGAGACATTAGCTGCTATCAGGTGCAAGACTGATGAGCCCAGTAGACAACTGACCACAGGACAACGATAGATGAATTTTGCATATCAAAAGACCTAGGTCGAAGGTAGATTGAATCAACCTGAATTGATATTTGACGTGTCTTGTCAGCCCAATACTCAATGGGATTAGGTCGTAGCTGAACTCTCCAAAGCTGGTGATCAATGTTGCGGATTCCTGCTTATCTAAACCCACAACCTCAACTTAAAGCTGTGGTGGGAGCACCTGCCGACAATATCCCGAGGAGGGGCATCGAATCCTTATCGCCTTATCTGGCCCTAACAGGCTTAGCGTAAGAGTCATAGCCATCTCGACAGACTGCACACGAGGAATTTTGCCATCATCAAGGCGAAATACGCAAATTCTTGGCTCTCGACGACCTCAACGACGAGAACCGCTCACGATCCCCTCGAACCTTCGGGTGTAATTTTCTCCAGACCCAGGCGACCATTTATCATCCCGGAAATCGCCCTCACTGCTGCTCCACGACCGAAAACCACCCCCAAAACCCGGCCGATTGCCCCGCCTCCACCACCATGTCTGCCAACGGCGACCCCAAGTACGACGACATTGAGTCCGAGTCCGACTCTGGCGAGTCTGTCGGCCACAACGAGGCCGGCGATGATAAGCCCCTCAAGCCTGCCCTCAAGAAGTCCAACCCAGCCATCGCCGAGCCCGCTGCTCAAAGACCGGAGCTGCCCCCGCAAACCGACCCCAAAGACCTCGACGTCGCCAGCCTCACTCCTCTGACGCCCGAGATTATTGCCCGACAAGCCACCATCAACATTGGCACCATCGGCCACGTCGCTCACGGAAAGTCCACCGTCGTCAAGGCCATCTCCGGTGTCCAGACCGTTCGTTTCAAGAACGAGCTGATCCGAAACATTACCATCAAGTTGGGTTATGCCAACGCCAAGATCTACAAGTGCGATAACGCCCAGTGCCCTCGGCCAGGATGCTACCGAAGTTACAAGAGTGAGAAGGAGGTCGACCCTCCCTGCGAGAGAGAGGGCTGCTCTGGTACCTACCGGCTATTGCGACATGTCTCGTAAGTTGAAGCCCGAAATGCGACAACAGATCCCTTGCTGACGATACAAGCTTCGTCGACTGCCCCGGTCACGATATTCTGATGAGCACCATGTTGTCAGGTGCCGCCGTCATGGACGCTGCTCTGCTCCTTATTGCCGGCAACGAATCCTGCCCTCAGCCCCAGACCTCTGAGCACTTGGCTGCCATTGAGATCATGAAGCTCGACAAGATCATCATTCTCCAGAACAAGGTCGACTTGATGCGAGAAGAGGCCGCCCAGCAGCACTACCAGTCCATCCTCAAGTTCATCCGAGGTACCGTCGCTGGAAAGTCGCCCGTCATCCCCATCTCTGCCCAGCTCAAGTTCAACATTGATGCCGTCAACGAGGCCATCGTCAACACCATCCCCGTTCCTCCCCGTGACTTCAGCATGGACCCTCACATGATCGTCATTCGATCGTTCGATGTCAACAAGCCCGGTGCTGAGATCGATGACCTCAAGGGTGGTGTTGCTGGTGGTTCTATCCTTCACGGTGTTGTCAAGCTGGGTGACGAGATTGAGATCCGACCTGGTATCGTGTCCCGAGATGACAGCGGTGCCCTCAAGTGTACCCCCATCTTCAGCCGAGTCGTCTCGCTCAACTCCGAGGCCAACGACCTCAAGTACGCCGTTCCCGGTGGTCTCATCGGTGTTGGTACCCGTATCGACCCTACCCTCTGCCGAGCCGATCGTCTCGTCGGTTTCGTCCTGGGTCTCAAGGGCCGTCTCCCCGATATCTACAGCGAGATCGAGATCAACTTCTACCTGCTCCGCCGTCTGCTCGGTGTGCGAACCGCCGACGGCAAGCAGGCCAAGGTTGCCAAGCTGGCCAAGAACGAGATGATCATGGTCAACATTGGTTCCACTTCGACCGGAGCCAAGGTCATCGCTATCAAGAACGATGCCGCCAAGCTAGTCCTGACCAGCCCTGCCTGCAGCAACATTGGCGAGAAGGTTGCTCTGTCCCGACGTATCGAGAAGCACTGGCGTCTCATTGGATGGGCTACCATTGCTGCGTAAGTTGTCCTGATTCCACCCTCTCTAGAACTATAACTAACTCTACTGCAGCGGTGTGACACTCGAGCCCAGCACTTCGTAAGCAATTCATGTAGACAAACGAACGGTTTCTCACGATTCTTCTACTACGCAAAGTTCCGGACCCGAGGGCGCCCAAGCAGAGGCAAAGCCCTCGACGGCATTTTGAGTAGACGGCTGGCGCTGGAATGAGGCCTGGTGTTTATAGTGGTCGTTTTCAGGGACGGGGAGCAGAAGGGGAGGAAGCATTCCCCGGACGGAGAAGCTCTGGGGACCGGTGACGGTAGCGGGATGAGCCATGTAGTTACGTTGTAAGTGCATCAAAGAGGGTTACGTCAACCTCACGGGGTGGGAAAGACAAAAGTTTTAAGGCCTGAAGGTCAGGAAGAATTGAACGAGGTTTTTGGCCAAACCCCAAAAAGATATTACAAGAGTCTATTTCCGTACCTTTCGCGCGTGCTTGACCAGGTTTTCTATCACCCCCTCAAAGGCTTCCCTATCGCCAATCTTTTCGTCCGTCCGCTTCTGCCAGTACTCCAGCGCCTCCTTTGCTGCTCCCTCCAAACCTTGTAGCCTGGCAATGTGGGCTTTGAGTTCCTGGTCGGTCATGCCGTTGAGAGCCTCGTCTGTCGTCATGCACAGGTGCCTGGCAGCCACGAGATCCAGCTCCGGTTGCGGGGGAGGACCCCTGCGCTTCTTCGAGGCCGAGGGCTTCCCTTGGGTATCGACCGATGTGGACGAGTTGTTACCTTCACCTTGCCGTAGCCGGGACACTGATCGGGACTCGCTAGAGTTGCGTGGAGAAGCGGTGCGGACGTTGAGGGATGGGAGGACAAGCTTCTTTTGCTTGGAGGCCGGTAGGATCTCGTCAAGGTCCACGGGGACGCCGAGTGATACGAGGAAGAGGCGCCGTGTGCGGGAGCGGATCCAGTCAGGGGGGGCGAGAGGGGGAGGAGCGACGAGTTGGGACCACAGAGATGCTGAGCGAGGTGTGAAAAAGATGGATGAGTCTTTGGACAGAGGTGGGAAAGCGGGAAGATCGAGTTCCTCAGGTGGGAACAAGGCGGCGAGGTATGGTTCCAGGGTTGCTATAACTCCTTCGGGGTCAAGTCCGTCAAAGTCGGGCATGGGCTAGACGAATTGTAAATAACTTGAACAGGTATAATATCAAGAAGACTCACGAATGGTAACGTAGGTTGTTGTGGGAGAGTTCCTTGTGAGGGGGCAGGTGCCGGATCTTCTGCTTGCTGGAAACCGTCCTCAAAGTCATCGAAGTCGTCATCTTCGTTGCCCTCTTCGAAGTCGTCAAAGTCGTCTCCAAAATCATCTTCATCGTCATCTTCCTCCTCGTCCTCCTCTTCTTCGCCATCGCTGTCACCAGCTGGTACAGGCGCGGCTACAGTGATGGGCTTCTCGGACGGCTCTTCCTCTCTTGACTGCGAGGCCGGGGAATCGGGGGATTTAGGTGATAGGTCATCTACGCGAAAACGAAACTCAGTGGTCAACAGATGTTCTTGTGCTCTTTAGGATTTGGCTATTCCCATACCAGCGGCGCTTTCGCCAGTTATGCTCTCGCCCTGAATCTCCCTGACCTGACCATCGGAATCCACAACGATATCTGGGGAAGCGTCTGCTCTGCGCCTCTCCTCGTATTGGATCGAGTGCGAGCGGCTTCTTGGCCCTGGTGCCTCCTCTACGATGGTTGTGGGAGCATTGATCTCGGGGGTCAAGGAGTTATCCCGGGATGGTGTTTCTTCGGGGGCAATCGCGATCTCGTCGGGTTGGGCATCCTGTTCCCGCAGGGCGTATGCTGGAGTTCCGGGGACTTCGCCGTATGATGGCTGGTCATCAACCCTCTCGACCCGGGTCTTGGGGACCGGCGAGTTAAGAATCGAGCTCGCGGCATCGGATTGAGCGTCCGTGAACTGGTCCTCGGATTCAGACTCCTCGGCTACGACATGTCAGCAGTGTGCCAGAGTATTCAAGGCTGGAAAACATACCCAGCTCGCGGGCACCTGGGTCCTCGCTGGGGGCCACCTTGGGAGGTTCGAGTTTCTCGGCGTCTGTCATGATGACCGGAAATAGACGAGAATACTACTTGGAGCTGCAGAGTCTCGAGGTAGCGAGCTCTAGGGCATGTGATATGATGGTCGTGCGTGGGGTTAGGGGAGCCCGACCTGGGCGGTGGGCTTGGTTCGCGATCGACAGGTCCGTGAGGGGGGATAACTTGAAAGCGGAGGATCCAAAGGCTCCCCGTTCAGAAGAACAATTCTTGGGTCGTGTACAGATAAGGAGGTCCGGTCAAATATACTTGGTATGATCAAGAAAGGAGGTCGACGGCATCTGCGAGTTCTGGAAGCTCGCCCACTCCAACGCATAGGTACATCACGTGGGGCTACTTACAGTGCGCGCCTCATCCATTCGCAAGCCTGGTCTATTCCTTGCCGAGCACACCGTTCTTTGCGTCGACGTTTAAAATGATCATACGTGCTTGACCTTGTGGTGTCTATGGATGAGATTCGCTTCTTATTCTTCACCGCCTGGTCTATATAGTGGTTATAATTGTTATATTGGAGCTTGTGTGAGCCTCAAAGAACACCGTTGCAACCATGGGCGGAATGGACCCTTTCCAGCTTCAAAGCAACAGTATCAAGACGATACATAAGGGATGCCGCAAGCTCGTAACCGCGATCTACACATTCTGCCTGGAAGTGAAATTCACGTGTCTCATCGATCAGCTTGCATGTATCAATCACGCAAGATTCACGACTCTATCCTGGGTTCTCATCGAGATCGCATGTAATGTAGGTACTTGAAGTACAGCTAACCTGTAGACACGCCTGGGATATCCACCGTTTAAAACGGTCCCTGCGTCAGAGAGCTATCTAAGACGATGGCTAGAAACAGACTAGCTCAGGCACCTCCTTAGACAACTGTGAGTGGTGAGGCTCTGGCACGTCCCCACAAAAAAAGCTCCCATGTGCTGTAAGGTCCGTCTTCAATCACCCCGTTGCCATCGACGACAAGAGCCTCTCTCATCTCAACTTTTCGCGCTGACATCCCAGGTCTCGTTGTCGGTCATCAGGAACCTCGTCTCCAAGGCGCCGAGAATCACGTGAACGCATCAGAGATACCGCGATCGACAATTCCCCCGACGCGAGGAAGCTGATCCTCAACCTCCAGCCGCCACCATGTCGTTCAGCTTTGGAGGCACAGGCAGCTCTTCGGGCGCGCCAAACAACAACACGACGTCCACCGCGCCGGCTTCGGGCGGTCTCTTTGGAGCTGCGGCGGGAACACCCAAGTTCTCCTTTGGAGGTGCCACTGCTGGTAGCAGCACTACACCCGCGGGCAACCCAGGCGGTTTGTTTGGTCAACAAACTGGCGCCTCGGCGCAAAAGCCTGCTGGAGGTCTCTTTGGGGGCTCCGCGACCAACAACACTTCCACCACACCCGCATCGACTGGATCCGGGCTCTTCGGCGGCGGTGCCTCTACGACTCCTTCATCGGGCGGTCTTTTTGGAGGAGGTGGTGCTTCTACCACTCCTGCGACAACTGCTGCGACCGGAGGACTGTTTGGTGGAGGTGCCACCACCTCAACCACGCCTGCGAGCGGAGGACTTTTTGGAAACAACGGAAACACTGCCAACAAGCCTGCGGGTAACCTATTTGGTGGTGCTAACACTACTACTCCTGCCAGTAGTGGTCTGTTTGGTGGACAGAACAATGCCACCCAGGCACAAAGCGCAGCCACCACCTCAGCTGCTCCGGCATCTGGACTGTTTGCCAGCACTGGCAATTCTTTGTTCGGCAACAAGGCAGCCTCTACCACCCCAAGCACCGCACCGACTGCGACTCCCGCGAAGCCAACCTTTGCTCTGCCATCAACAACACCAGCCGGAGCACCACCTGCGGGTTCTGCGAAGCCCAGCCTTTTTGGAAACGCAGGTGCTCAGACATCTACCACACCCTCTCTCTTTGGAGCGAAGCCTGCGAACACCTCGGCTCCCGCCCAGCCCAGCACAACCACAACGGCCTCGTCAGGTCTCTTTGGAGGCGCGCAGTCTGGTGCCAGCACCCCTGCTGGAGGGCTCTTCGGCGGTGCCGCAGCCTCCACTACTGCTCCGTCATCAGGTGGACTCTTCGGTGGCGCAAAGGCCGAGACAGCTGCACCAGCTGCTTCTCAAGCAGGCGGTTCGACACCCTCTACTACCTCAACCCTGTTTGGTGCCAAGCCCGCGGCTCCTGCAGCAGCTGCTCAGAGCTCGACACCTGCTGGCGGACTCTTTGGCGGTGCGGCAACAACATCTGCTGCTGCTACCACTTCGACCCCCGCGACTGCTGGAGGTTTGTTCGGCGCCAAGCCTGCTGCAACCACAACCGCAGCTGCAACCACGGCGGCTCCAGCAACGGCTTCGAGCGCGGGTGGTCTCTTTGGCGGTGCCCCAAAGCCTTCCACTGAGACGACGGCGCCCAAGCCTGCTGGCGGCTTGTTTGGAACACCGGCCACCACACAGGCTCAGCCATCTGCAACCACAGCTGCCCCTGCGACCACGGCAACAACAACCGCAGCGCCAGCAAGCAGCCTGTTCGGAGGCAAGGCGGCCACGACTACAGACGCCAGCAAGGACGCGGCAAAGCCTGCCGCCCAGAACGGAACCAGTGCTCTAGGTGCCTCCACGACTGGACCTACCTCACAGATGGCCCGGCTCAAGAACAAGACTATGGAGGACATCGTGACGCGATGGGCCTCGGATCTGTCCAAGTATCAGAAGGAGTTCAAGGAGCAGGCTACCACTGTATCCACCTGGGACAGAAGCCTCGTAGACAACGGCGAGAAGATCCAGAAGTTGTACCTGGATACTTTTGAGGCGGAGCGAAGGAGCCATGAGATTGAGCGACAGCTTGCGGCTGTGGAGAACCAGCAGGATGAGCTCGAGGCTTGGCTTGATCGTTATGAGTCGGAGGTGCAGGACATGTTTGCCAAGCAGCTTGGTCCCGGCGAGCAGTTGGCAGGTCCTGACCAGGAGCGGGAGCGCACATACAAGCTTGCGGAGAAGCTGATGCAACAATTGGATGAGAAGTCGAGGGATCTCACCAAGATGGTCAAGGAGATCAATGACATTTCGGGCACACTCAACAAGGGTGCTAAGCCCGAAGACCCTGTAAGTTTCATACCTCCATGGTCAAGGATGAGCAGAGTTACTAACCAACCGACACAGCTGAGCCAGATCGTCCGGGTCCTCAACGGCCATCTCACACAGCTGCAGTGGATCGATGCTAATGCCTCGGCCCTCCAGGCTAAGGTGACGGCGGCCCAAAAGTCGAGCAGCAACCTTGGAAGCCACTACGGCAGCTCGGATAATGATGCAGCTGAGAGCTTCTACCGTTCGTACATGGGGCGACGATAGGTTGGAGGAGGACGAGTGTAATTCATTGGGAATGGAGTTTAGGCAAGGACTCTATGTAATTCTGTAGTAGCAAGATGGAAGACCAAGTCACAGAGACAGACATGGTTGGAGAGCAATCAAGACGAGATGAGATGTGGGAGGTACATGCGATTCGATGCGGAGACCTTGTAGAGTGCGCGGATGCGTGAATGTTTCTTGTACACTAGTTTAGACTGTGGAAAAAGGGAACCTCTGGATGATGTGCCATTTCATATCATATCCATCCCATCGAGTCGACGATCGTGATTGTGTTTGATTGGTTTGGTTGGTTGTCCCGTTGTCTTGACGAGCCGAAATAAAAATCTCTCGCAAGTGGCTTTCCCCGCGCAAAGCTTTGCCCGACCTATCCGGTAACGAAGATGTGGAAAATTGAGAGGTTTAGTTCTGCTCGCCGCCCTGCTCCTTGGTGATCTCGTCGCTGTTGACAGACAAGTCAGTAAAGTTGTTGTCTGGGGTATCAATTGGGTGGTTGGAGAGCGGGAGACGTACATGTGCTTGGAGAGGCGCTCGAGGTGCTGCTGCTGCTCCTGGAGCTTCTTCTTGAGCTCAATGAGCTTCTCCTTCTCGCGCTGGCGGATGGCGTAGTCCTCGTTGGCCTTCTCTCGTCGCTGAAAGGCGTCACTGTGGTGCGAAGGTTAGGATCAATTGATGCCTTGGTTGATGCGAATTGATGCAAATCGTGTATCCGCGGCCGGAGGGAGGAACTTACCCAGGACCACCGGTCTTGGGAGGAGCACCGGTAGCACCCTCGGTCATGACGCGGGGGGTGGTAGAGAAGCATCGAACGGGCCGGAAGGTGGCCGTCTGGCGGAAGGTTGTTCGGAGCATGGTTGTTGATATGTCTTGTGAAAGACTAGGTTGAAGGGCAAAGGTAGAGGCGTTTTGTGTGTGTAGCGATGACGTGGGGAAAGGTTGGAGAAGTGGTTGCGAAGAACCGAGAGCAATTGGCCGGATGATCTGATGAGCAGCGAGCTGTATGGGTTCGGGCCAGGCTTCGGGCCATAGTGCGGTACATACACGAGATGGCACTTTGCAGTGAATCTAGAGGTACCCTACTAAGACGGTCGCACGGCTGGCGGTAAATCCCGGCCCCGTCCGCTTGGGAGCTCGGATCTGGAGCCTGTCAGCGCGGACGAGTGAGCCTACGGGATTGAAGAATTCGAGCAGCCAGGGTCAGGATCGCTTCTAGGGTTCCCTGTAAGGCTGCAGTGAACAGACGTTTTGTTTCTCTATTCTTAAAGGTTTCTGCTAATTCCCGTTCGCGATCCTAAAGAATGGAAAATGGCCAAAAAGACCGCCAAAGTCAAGACTTCATGATCCAGTAGAGGCAGCCATCGCCAACAGAATGAAGGCTTCCTCTCAGGTGACGGGGCGGGTGGCGTGGAGTTGTACCGCGTATGGAGCAGGCGATGGGGCTGCGGTGCGGAGGGAAATAAAAAAACTGACAGGCATAGATAGCCGGCTCGGAAGCAGAGGCAGGCAGGCAAGAAGGCAGAGATCACCAGATATTTGCTGCAAAAAGGCCTCGGATGGCACACATCTCTCACCTTTCCCAGGGCCTCAGTGATCAGCTGGACACCCATTGACCATTTGGTGTTGCTGGTTGACCTCGGTCCTTGATTGGGTAGGTAGCGCACGTCTAAGGGCACTTTGATAGACGCAGTCTCTCAATTGTATCCAGAGAAGAGAAGAGGATCTTCAATAAATCATTCAAATGTCATCAAAAGAGATTCTCAAGCTGTTGTCAAAGCAAGGCATCTTGGCCAAAATTCTTTCCCTTGTTGAGCTACAAGCGGTCCAGTTGTTGGTGTTTCTGGAACCATGGGCACGTTTCTTCCCAGCTGAAGTGGTGGTGGCAACGACGTCAGCGGGCCCTGCAAACCAGACCAACGCCATGCGATGCGGCGCAGCTCGGACAGACGGCTGCAATGCTGTGTCGAGCCCTCATGATGGGTGCGTCTTGTTTAATGGAGAGACGTTTTGACGAAGGTTCATGCTGTCTTGTAAGTGAGTTTTTGGAGGTTCCGCCTTTCTCCATTCCAAATAATTCAAGCCATCCATGGCCAAAGTCTGCGCCGCCAATGCACACGTCTTGATAAGACCGTGAATAAGAAAAACAAGGTTGCGCCATCGACCAGCTGACCTATTGTAAAGGCTGAGGCAGGGCGAGGCGAGGCATCACGCTCTTTGTCGTTGTAGGCAGCTTTGGGCATGATGTGTCAATCGCCACGGCCCAACCAACGTTGCTTGTTGCGTTTGAAGTGGCACAGGCAGTGAGGAGAGCAGAGCGCCTCATGCTCGGTCGCCGTTTCAGCCCATATCAGGGTGGACAGAATACGAATAACATGGGGACCGTTGGTGATAAAAAAGACGTGCAAGATGTATCCAGTATTTAGTCAAGAGTGTGCAGACAATAAACGTCGCCTTCATCGCTGGTTAGCCATTTTGGACTCTATTGCCTGTCCCACGAGCCTCGTGTCGGCACTTGTGTGGCTGCTCGCCCGCTCTGGCACGCCAAGGGGATGAAGGGGGGTCACCAGCACACTGGATTCTGGGAGACGAATTTGGGCGCATGATGACGATGATGACGATGACGGTGATGACGATTTTGGGGGCCCCTCCATCCCATCCCATCCATCATTTCGCTGCTGTTCCCTGTGCTTCTTCTCCTTCACTCTCCTGGGAATTCCAGCCGCTCGTTGCTCAGCCGTTGACGTGTCGTTCCGCAACATGACGGCTCATATCGGGTCTAGTCAGGTCAAGCATTCGAGGGAGGAAAGGGAGGGGTTCTGGTCTATTGTCTCGAAAGTCTCGGGTCGGGGGGCTGACGAGGCTGCAGGGACTGACTGATAAGGGCACTATGCTTTCCAGGGCGGATTGATGTTGATCGTAATTGGGCCCTGATGATGTTGGTTGAGTACCGAAATACGATACTGTGCTGCCGTTAGAAGTGAAGCTGCCCGGCTGGGCAACTCACAACTCCTTGATAGCCAGGTAGGATCTGCAAAGGCAGCCTGCCAATTGGGCACCTTATTCAGCACGTGAGACTGTCAATAGGAACTCATTCCACGCCTTGCCATGAGCAGCTGAGGCACTCTCGTCAAGGCTGAGGTGGAGGATCCATTGGGCGCTCTCCTGGGCGATGACAACAATGCCTTCTTGCCTCCCGTCCACTAACAGGCCGTGTCCACTGTGATGGCGAAGGGGTGCCCTGGAACTTCAGTGGGACTCGACTCGACAGCTGGTGGGCAGTGCTTGCCAGTTCCTGGGACGGGTCGGGAGTAGGTAGGTACGTACCGCGGTCAGGGCAGTCAGTGGGCACCTCACTGATTGCCTGTGCTTAGCACTGGGAAGGGGGCAATCAATGGATGGAGCTCCAGGGCAGTCTTGCAGTGGACGGATTGATGCCTCCACGTTTTCTTTCGCTCACTCCCGTCGTCAACCAAAACTTGCCCAATCCCCCAACAACCCCCGAAGCCCGACTTGGACTTGGATCCTTTACCTCCATTACCTGACCTACCTTACCTACCTACCATCCGCCGTCCCGCAAAACCACTTCTTTTTTTCACCTTCTCCCCCCCCAGTGCAGTCCTGTCACCTTCTACTTGATTGAGCTCCCCAGCTTTACCTCTGATAATTCTCCCCTTTTC
Organism: Fusarium duplospermum; assembly: GCA_003946985.1. Taxonomy (NCBI): domain Eukaryota; kingdom Fungi; phylum Ascomycota; class Sordariomycetes; order Hypocreales; family Nectriaceae; genus Fusarium; species Fusarium duplospermum. Next base: position 226,315 of record NKCI01000029.1, on the reverse strand, counting down.
CTTCACGTCACCTCCATCAGATTCCCGACTTTAGGTATGTTTGCGACCTCGTCTTGACCCCTTTCCTCTCCCCTGAGCATCGCAGCGCCTGTCGCTGCACCTGTACCTATTTGTTTGTGTTGTTGTGCCCTTTTGCCCCCCCCCTCTGTCGTCATTGCCCCCCCTCCCTCAGCGAAAGGAACACGCACCCATCAAATGCCCCTTGGAGTCCTCGACGCCTTCAACCACCGCGAAGAACGGAGCCTCATCTCCATCGACGACGATAATCTCCGACGAGGCGTACGGTTACATGCTCAGACGCTGCTGCATCGCTTGTCCCCTGCTGCCGCGCCTTTCCAGGAGCAGCTGTTTGAAACCCCCCCGCCACTGACGGGCCAAGCAAGAGCGGGGAGCCTCACCGAGTCGTTCGTCGCTCGCTCGCTCTAGCCACGCACTAACTAGGCGGCGCGCAACTGCTTCTCCCTCTTCAATCGCCCATAAACTCCATCGACCCGTGGCCCCTCGTCACTTTACTCCGTCATCTTTCATCGCCGCCTCGACTCATTCGCAAATCCGCGCTGGTTCGATTCTTTTCTTCGCTTCCTTTGCGCTTGCCCTCTTTTTTTTTTTACTTATCCACCTACCGCACCGCCTTTGTTTACCTCTCGTCTGACAGCACCCCCTTTACTAACTCGCTTTGGAACCACAGTCGTCAAACACCGCCAAAATGGGTCACGAAGATGCTGTCTACCTGGCCAAGCTTGCTGAGCAGGCTGAGCGCTACGAGGGTATGTTTTGCATGTCGAAGAAATCAATCGACCCTCCCTGCCCTTTTTATCGATCGCGCGCTGACACTGGGCGCGCGCGCCTTTCGCAGAGATGGTTGAGAACATGAAGATTGTTGCCTCCGAGGACCGCGATCTCACTGTCGAGGAGCGAAACCTTCTGTCCGTCGCCTACAAGAACGTCATTGGCGCTCGCCGTGCTTCTTGGCGCATAGTCACCTCCATCGAGCAGAAGGAGGAGTCTAAGGGCAACTCTTCTCAGGTCACCCTTATCAAGGAGTACCGACAGAAGATCGAGGCCGAGCTTGCCAAGATCTGCGACGACATCCTCGAGGTCCTTGACCAGCACCTCATCCCCTCTGCCAAGTCTGGCGAGTCCAAGGTCTTCTACCACAAGATGTAGGCGCATTTTACCATGGCCACCACCGGCCACTTGACCGCAATTCGTCATGTGCTGACCCAGTCCTACAGGAAGGGTGACTACCACCGCTATCTCGCCGAGTTCGCCATCGGTGACCGCCGCAAGGACTCCGCCGACAAGTCCCTCGAGGCCTACAAGGCTGCTACTGAGGTCGCTCAGACTGAGCTTCCCCCTACCCACCCCATCCGCCTTGGTCTCGCCCTCAACTTCTCCGTCTTCTACTACGAGATCCTCAACGCTCCCGACCAGGCTTGCCACCTTGCCAAGCAGGCATTCGACGATGCCATTGCTGGTATGTCTAGGTGCCTACCGTTATCTTGATACCCCCGCTGACTCTTATCGTACAGAGCTTGATACCCTGAGCGAGGAGAGCTACAAGGACTCCACGCTTATTATGCAGCTGCTTCGCGACAACCTCGTACGTTTTCCGCAGTCTCTGGGTGACGCCGATGATGGCTAACATGTTGAAACAGACCCTCTGGACCTCTTCCGAGGCCGAGACCTCTGCTGCTGGTCAGGCTGAGGCTCCCAAGGAGGAGGCTGCCGCACCTGCTGCTGACGCCCCCGCCCCCGCCGCCCAGGCTGAGGAGCCCAAGGCCGAGTAGAGTGACAAAGTATGATTGGTCTATGCAGGTGTCAGGTGGGCTGGTGTCTACGGAGTGGACGGAAGACCTCGTTTTTGATCAAGAGCTTCGGCATCGTTTCGGTACACAGACAAGCACCATGGAGGGGCTGACTTTTTCCACCAACGGGCTGGCAGGGGTCTTAAGGAGAGCACTTGGAAGTTCTGCTTTTAGACTTTTAATGCGTTGACCGTCTGGACAATAAAAATACTAAAATTACTTTCAATACACGATGATACATGATTGGTGACAATGTGGTTTTCAGCCTCGAGGCATGTTGCATTCGGCAGGGGTCTCATGAGCCATACCATGGCTCTGGTCCCGGTCATGGGTTGTAGCTGCAAGGTAGGCTGTTACGGTTTCAGTCATGACAATGCACAAACAACATGGGTGTTTCTCTTGTGAGATGTTTTATGTGTCAACTCTTTTGTTTGGTGATATCATCTGAAGGCGGCGTTTCATCATCCTCAACATCCATGACAGCGAAGTGAACTCTCAGCCACAGACTGCAGTCTAGACATGCAACCACCAACTCCCCTTCGTCACTGACTTCCTCCAGGTCCGTCTCTCGAAAGACATAACTCCGCTCGTTTCCACAGCGGCAGGGACGATACCAGCACTCGTCATCCTCATCAAAGGCAAGGTCATCCAAGTCGACGTTTTCTACACCCGTCTGAAAGGCTGCGTCCCGACTTGCAGCACCAGCAGGACGGGATACGCGTAGGGCAGCATCATAGGTAGCCCGGGATGAAGGGCTTGAGAGGATGTTGAGGGCAGTAGTGATTTGGTCAACGGTGAAAAAGTCAGAAGAGTCTGAGGCGGCGACCTTGTCGGGATGATTGCGGAGGAGGGCACGGTGGTAGGCGCGCTTTATGAGGGGCGTGGGGTCTTGTTGGGTGTCGAGGAGGTTTGCTGTCAGGTTGAGGACCTGATAGTGCGTCGCCGTGCCGGAGACGGCGGAAAAGTCTGTAGCTGATGCCATGGAGGTTGGTCTTGGGCTATAAGGGAAACATTGGGATATGAAGTGGAGATGGCGGACTTGTGTGAGTCTTCAACCTGAAAATCTTGAGATTTAGACATCTTGATATCACGTGACGGGGATATGTCTACAAGATGTTGAAAGGAAACAAGCCATTGGTTTGGATGGATGATTGTCAGCACCGTAGTTTGCGATGGAGGCCATCAGCGCTGCCGTAGGGAAGTGGTTCGTCTCGTAGTTATCGAGTGTTACTCAGGAAAGGCAGAAAAGCATCATGGCTTATTCCAAGACACAGCACAAATCACCAAGGGAAAGCCGGCTTCTGTCGATGCGTAAAGTCGTTGCTTGAGACTGTTGCAGAGATTCTTGTACATAATAATACACGGGTACATGTACAGGTACGCCAAAGCAGGTCATTCCATATCTCGTCGTCTCCTCTATTTGGGGAACTTTGTCCAGCCATATTTGCCCACCTGTCACGGTAGTTAGCATGATGAACGGAGCTGATATTAGGATCATGACTTGCCCTCTTCCAGCGCTTGATGAGACTGGGCATATCCAACATGGCCTTTCTCCTCTTCTCCATCCTGAGTCACAGTCAGCAATTGTCCACCCTGATATTGGCAATTGGGCCTCGTACTTGGCAATCATGTGTCGTTCGTGGATGTGACCCTTGACCTTCTGTCCCACACCAGTACCCTTCACCCTCAGACCGTGCTCGACCCGGTGAGCAAGACGGTACTCGGTGCCCTTGCGAGTGTCGGGCAACAGGTCCTCGACGCCATGCTCGCGGGCCATCTTGACCAGCTCGGCCTGGCGGCGCTGCGAGTAGACGGGGTCATGCCACTTTCCCGTCACGGGGTGTCTGTAGAAGCGGAAGGGATCCGGCCGGGACTCTTGCGAGGGCGTCTTGGGGCTCCCCTCGGTGACGATGGCGGCGGGGGGGTATCGGGCGAAGAAGCGCTGCAGGGGCGTTGGCAGCGACTTTGCCAGCTGGATTAGCTGCGACGGGGAGGCCATTGTTCCTAGGGGCCGGTCAATCGCATGTCCCGCGGGCGAGAAGAAGGGTTCGATTCGAGATGGAGTCGTTGAACTTTGAGGGCCTCTCCAATTGATTTGATTGATCATGTCGAGGCTGAGGTCCCAAGTTTTCGAGTGTGGACCCACTCTTGACAGGCGGGTCATGATTGGTTGACGGGCTGCAGCCTCCAATGCTTAATTCCACAGCCTCGCCAACTCTAGCAACATCCAATCCATTTCAATCAGCCATCAGTCATCACTTACAGTGGCGGGCGGGTGCCTGCTTTGATTTCTTCTCCTCTCTCTTTCTTCTATTCATCTTGAAGACACACAAATCAACCATGCCTCTCGATATCGAAGAGATCCTACGAAAGAAAAAGGCAGCAGACGCCGCCGCCGCCAAGCCTAGGTTCATCCCCAAGGCCGAACGAGAGCGACTAGCAGCTGAAAAGGCTAAAAAGGAAGAGGAAGACAAGAAGCGCAAGGCCGTAGAGGAAGCTCAGCGACGACGCGAGGATGAACAGAAATGGGCTGCCCGACCAAACGGCTCATCATCGACGCCCAGCGATGCGACGAATGGCTCCTCACGGGTGCCCACGGGGCCCAAGGCCATGAACCAGGAGAACGGTCGTGACGGCCGCGAGGGTCGCGAGGGTCGCGGACGGGGGCGCGAAGGGAAAAAGGGCGACAAGGCGAACGGGGACAAACGCTCAGCAGAGGACATCGAAGCGTCTCTTCTACGATCACGATATCTCGGCCCTGAAGTAAATCAACAGTCCAACTTCTCAGCAAAGAAGAAGCGGATGCGCACGACGGAGAGAAAGTTTAATTTCGAATGGGACGCCGACGAAGACACATCACGCGACAACGACCCCTTATACACGCGACAGAGCGCCAACCACAACGGATCCTTTGCCGGTGTCGGTGGCGAGTTTGACGAGGAGGCTGAGGAGCGAGCTCGCAAGCGCGCGAGGATGATTGAACAGAGAGACCCGGAGAATGGCAAGGAGAGAGCAAAAGGATTCATGGAGGACTTCTTTCGAGCTCGCGACAAGGCCCGGCAACGTGCGGACCGTACAGGCTTGGGCAAGCGGTGGTCAGAGAAGTCGCTGGATGAGATGCGCGAGCGTGACTGGCGCATCTTCAAGGAAGATTTTGGTATCGCCACAAAGGGCGGCATGATCCCCAACCCTATGCGCAACTGGCGCGAGTCGAATCTGCCTCCTAGACTGCTTAGCGTCGTTGACCAGGTTGGCTATAAGGAGCCCACACCCATTCAGAGAGCTGCTATTCCCATCGCCCTTCAGGCCCGCGACCTCATCGGCGTGGCCGTCACTGGTTCCGGAAAGACGGCGGCCTTCCTTCTGCCGCTGCTGGTGTACATTTCCGACCTACCACCTCTGGAGGATCACAACAAGAACGATGGCCCGTATGCCCTCATCCTCGCCCCGACTCGAGAACTGGTGCAGCAGATTGAGACCGAGGCTAAGAAGTTCGCCGATCCTCTCGGCTTCCGCTGTGTGAGCATTGTTGGTGGTCACTCTCTTGAAGAGCAAGCGTACGCCCTCCGCAACGGTGCCGAGATCATCGTCGCTACACCAGGTCGTCTCGTGGACTGTATTGAGCGTCGACTCCTGGTGCTTGGCCAGTGCTGCTACGTCATCATGGATGAGGCCGATCGCATGATTGATCTGGGCTTTGAGGAGTCAGTCAATAAGATCCTCGATGCCTTGCCCGTTTCGAACGAGAAACCCGACACGGACGACGCAGAGAACGCACAACTTATGAAGCGCTACCTAGGCGGGAACGACCGCTACCGCCAGACTATGATGTACACGGCCACCATGCCTCCGCTAGTTGAGAAGATTGCAAAGAAGTACCTCCGCCGTCCAGCTGTCGTCACTATCGGAAACGCCGGTGAGGCTGTTGACACGGTTGAGCAGCGTGTCGAGTTCGTCTCAGGCGAGGATCGTCGCAAGAAGCGTCTCCAGGAGATCCTCTCCTCCGAGGCCTTTGCACCCCCCATCATCGTGTTTGTCAACATCAAGCGAAACTGCGATGCCGTCGCGCGAGACATCAAGGCTATGGGCTGGTCTGCCGTCACACTTCACGGTTCAAAGACGCAGGAGCAGCGAGAGGCCGCCCTGGCCTCGGTGCGTGCCGGACACACACAGGTACTTGTCGCTACCGATCTTGCTGGTCGTGGTATCGATGTTCCCGACGTTTCTCTCGTCGTCAACTTCAACATGGCCACCAACATCGAGAGCTACACCCATCGTATCGGTCGTACCGGTCGTGCCGGCAAGAGTGGTGTTGCCATCACCTTCCTGGGCAACGAGGATGCGGATACCATGTACGATCTAAAGCAGATTCTCAGCAAGAGTTCTATTTCAAAGGTGCCGGAAGAGTTGAGGAGACACGAGGCTGCGCAGTCGAGACCAGTACGTGGGGGAGGTGGTGCGGCAAGAAGAGAAAAGGAGGAAGCACCTGGGAAAGGAGGGTGGCAGTAATAATAAGATGGTGTTTTTGTATGGATAGATTCAATGGGAACATGATGAGATCATCACTCGATAGTGTATTACAGTGAACCAGCATCGTCTACTCTTTAACGTAACATTCATTTCCATTTCTCTTTTACTCTTTTTTTTTCTACATGTCATCCAACAGCAGGTCTAGTATAGTAGTCTTGTCTAGTCTACTCCAGCTTCAGCTGCTCAAACTGCTTGATAGTCTCCTCAAAGCTGGTGAGCTCCTGCTTGGCGTCTGCCAGCCTCTTCTGGTCCGTCTCACGAATGGCGTCTGAGGCCTTCTCGAGGTATCCAGGGTCGTTGAGGATCTTCTCCTGCTTCTGGATGCTGCTTCGGGCCTTGTCCAGCTTCTTCTGCGCCTTGGCAATCTCGGCGTCAATGTCGACGCGGCCCTTGACGTGCAGGAAGACAGCTGCCTCCGTGGAAACGGGGTAGGCGACGCAGCCGGCAGGCCGGGTGGCATCGGGAGACAGGATCTCGACGCCCTTGATGCCCTTGCCGCTGAGGGTCTTGATGGAGGCGACCTGCTCCTTGACAGTAGTCAGGGAGGTGTCGTTGTAGGCCTGGATGATGACTATAAACGAGTTAGCACGTTGAATTTGATAGTGAAATATTGATTACTTACCCTCAACCTCATCCTTGAGGGCATACTCGGCCATCAATGATCGAGTGGCCTTGACGCAACCTAGAACAAGCTCGTAGGCACGCTCAGACTCAGGGTCGTCAAGCTCCTCAGTGTAGGTGGGGTACTTGGCGACCATGATGGACTTGGTCTCGTCCTCGGGTCTCCGGGGCATTCGCTGCCACATCTCTTCGGTGATGAAGGGCATGAAGGGGTGGATCATGGTCAGGGCAGCCTCGAGAGCTGTGTACAGGGTCTGGATGGCCGAGTTGCGCTCCTCCTCAGTGCCATCACGGATGATGGACTTGGAGTTCTCGATGTAGACATCGCAAAGCTCGTTGTACCAGTAGCGGTAGACAATGAGCGTTGACTTGGAGAACTCGCGGTCCTCAAGGGCCTTGTTGATATCTTTGGCAGCAGTGTTCATCTTGTGAAGGATCCATCGCTCGGCCAGAGTCTTGCCACGGGCAACACCCGACTTGGAGGGAGTAAAGTCCTGAGGAAGACTTCCAAGGACATACTTGGTCGCCTGGAAGATCTTGTTACAGAACTTTCGGTATCCGTGGATGATCTTGACGTCCAGGTTGATATCTCCACCACCAGTGGTGGCGTTGATCATGGTGAAGCGCAGAGCATCAGCACCACACTGGGGGATACCATCAGGGAAGGCCGTCTTCTGGTACTTGGTAGCCTTGGCGACTTCACTGGGGTGCAGGTTGCCCTGAAGGAGCTTCTCGTGGAGGTAGTCCAACTGGACACCGGCAATGACGTCCAGGGGGTCAACGACGTTACCCAGACTCTTGCTCATCTTTCTGCCCTCAGAATCTCGGACTAGACTGTGGCAGTAGACCTCCTTGAAGGGAATCTCGCCCGTCATCTTGAGTCCAAGCATGATCATTCTGGCAATCCAGAAGAAGAGGATATCCCATCCAGTCTCCAGGACGGATGTGGGGTACAGGGTCTCGAGGTCGTGGGTCTTGTTGGGCCAGCCTAGTGTGCTGAAGGGCCAGAGACCAGAAGAGAACCAGGCTGTTTATGCGGTTAGTTGTCAATATCTAATAAAATTTCCCGGGCAACTCACTATCGAGAACATCTTCATCACGCTGAAGAGTAAATGTCTTGCCGGGCAGGGCAGCCTTGGCCTTCTCCTCGGCCTCCTGCTCAGTCCGGCCAGCGAACCAGAGCTTCTCCTCGGGGATATCTCCAGCGCCTCCCTCAATCTTGGCAAAGTAGACAGGGCACTGGTGACCCCACCAGAGTTGTCGGCTGATACACCAGTCGTTAATGTCCTCGAGCCATCGGTAGTAGCTCTTCTCAGCACTCTCGGGGCGGATCTTGATGCGGCCATCTCGGACAGCAGCAAGAGCGGGCTCGGCCAACTCCTTCATGCGAACCCACCACTGAGGCTTCATGAGAGGCTCAATGACGTCCTTGGACTTTTCGCAAAGAGGGACCTTCATGGCATTGTCCTTCTTGTCGACGTACAGGCCCTTGGCCTTCAGGTCATCCTGAATGGTGTAACGGACGTCGAATCGCTTCTGGCCCTTGTAGGGACCGGAGTTCTCGTTCATGAGACCATCATCGGTCAAGATGTTGATAAACTCGAGGTTATGCTTCTGGCCGAGGGTGAAATCGTTGGGGTCATGGGCAGGGGTGAGCTTGACGGCACCAGTTCCGAACTCCATATCGACATATTCGTCGGCGATGATAGGGAGCTTGCGGCCCTCGATAAAGGGGTGAATGGCAGTCTTGCCGACGAGGTGCTTATACCTCTCATCCTTGGGGTGAACAGCGATACCAGTATCACCTAGCATGGTCTCGATACGAGTAGTGGCGACCTCGACGAGCTCATCGGATCCCTCAATGGGGTACTTGAAGTGGACAATGACACCAAACTCGACCTTCTTGTCGTAGCCAGGGACATCGAGGAGTGTTCGGCCAGTCAGCTCCTTGTTGGCGACCTCAAGGTTAGACAGCGCAGTGTTGAGCTTTGTGCACCAGTTGACAAGTCGGTTCGCACGGTAAATGGTGCCCTCTTCGTGAAGCTGGACCCAAGTCTCAGTAACGGCCGCGGACAGGTTAGCGTCCATGGTGAAAGCTACCGCATGTTAGTACCTCCTATAGGTTTGCTTGGTATTGAACTTACCCTCTCGACTCCAGTCGAAAGAACCTCCCAGGCTGGTCAGGGCCTTGTTGATGCGCTTGTGGTACTCATCCTTCCACTGCCAGACAGTGTCGACAAACTTGGCGCGGCCAAGATCGTGTCGGGTCTTGCCCTCCTTTCTCCAGAGCATGTTCTCGACGACGCTCTGAGTCGAGATACCAGCGTGATCGCAGCCAGGCAGCCAAAGAGTGGTCTTGCCCTGCATTCGGTTCCATCGAACCATGAGATCCTGAAGAGAGTCACCAAGGGCGTGACCCATGTGCAGGGCGCCAGTGACGTTGGGAGGAGGGTGGACAATGACGAAGCTGCCCTCGTCCTTGACCTTGCCATCAGGCTTGAACTCGGGCTTGAAGAAGCCCTCCTTCTCCCACCAGCTGTACCATGCAGACTCGACGGCAATGGGGTTGTATGCCTTAAAATGGGGGTCCTCGAACGATCGGATTCGCTTCTTCTCGCCCTCGGGGGTGTCCTCGACGTATTCGGGGAGGGGCTCCTCCTCGACCTTCTTCTCCTTGGGCTTCTTTTCCTTGGCCGCCTTGGGGGCGCTCGCGGCAGCCTTTGCCTTCTTGGCCTCGAACTTGGCCTGCTTCTCGGCCTTCTTTCGTTCCTTCTCCACTGCGCCGTCATGTTAGACCATCTGGGGTCGAAATCGGTTCGGGAAAGCTGCACATACACTCCTTGGCAGTCTTCACCTTGGCGCCACCCTCGGCACCGGCATCAGCGCCGGAAGCATGAACGGGGGCAGCAGACTCGGTGATGCTCTTCTTCTCCTCGGCGGGGACGGCTGGAGGGGTATTGGTAGCGTCTTCAAGGCCCTCGCTGGCGCCGACTATAAGATTCCGATGTTAGTCACACCCTAAACATGCCCCCATTCGCAAATCTCGTCCTTACTGGGGTTTCCTCGGCCGCTGTTTGTCGCCATGGTGACTCGCGTGGTCGTAAAGGGTCTTGGAGAAGCAGATCGCACGCGAAGTGCTTGAACCGCGAGTCGTCTAAACGTCGTGCCGGAGATGACTAGGTGAAGCCCGTTGTTTTGGGGCTTCGGACACTGTCGCACACCGGGAATTGACTTGAATAGAGGAGAAAAAGAGCAAAAGGTGACTCAGAGTCGAGCCTCGTTGCTACGATTCAAGACGGTTTGGTTTGTAAATTTGAGTCATGGCATCCAGAACGAATATCGGAAGGGAAGGTGGGTTGTACCCCGCGTAGTGTGGCGTATGTGGCGGTGCAGGTGTGGCTGGAGCTCTGGTGCTGGTGGTCATGTTTTCCACCCACGTCTTGACATTGAACGACTGCATTCCAACGTTGTGTTTCAGTGGATCTCTTCTGTCGATTTAATTGTTTTGAGCCTATAAAAATCGGTGCTTAATATTCTATTTTGCCCTGTTTCCTCAAAGTATATGCCTTAATGGCCTTCAGGCTAGCTTTGAGAGCTCACACGAGCCGGACATTGTGTAGTATCGCAGCCAGCTCGAGAAGGGCATATTCAACAGGCAATGGCTCAATTTATTTCACAGTAAACTTGGGCTCCAAACAAAAGGTGTCGTTAATCTGAACAAAGTACTTGTTGGAAATGAGCTAACTTCATCCTAGGACCTTGCTGCTTTGCTACAAAGCGTGAAGCCGCAAATCAAGCTGTCCAACCCTAGTCGTCATGACGCAGCAGTTATTCTGGCCACGCCTGAGTATGCTCGATGGTTGGAGGAAGATGGCTTCATGTCAGAGTTTGTAGAGCTACTCTCGGGCTCTGAAAAGATGGAGCAGTTCCATGTTCTCGGTGCTGTGGTCGATCATGTTGCTCCGCCTGTTCCGGCGAACAAACCTATCCAGGGCTTGTCCATCCTCCGCGGCTCTGTCAACTCTATTCTCCCAGAACTCTGGAGTGAAGCCCCTCCAAAGGCAAGGGAGGATGCGAACAAGGTTGCGGCTTTGACGTTCGACCTCGGCAACCCCCATCTCACTGTGCCCTTGACCAATACCACTTTTCAGAACCACAAGACGTCGACTCTTATTGCCAGTCGATATGACCTATCCCAAGACCCCCCAAAGCTTCTGGAGAAGATGGAAAAACACTGGCAGCAGGTGACCCTTCCACTCAGAGAGCAGCTCCCTTCGATCAAGGACCTCGGTATTTGGGCTCCCCTGGTACCCCTGACTCAACCACGTGTGGTGACGGAAAGCTTTGGCAACATTGTAAGGCGAGTCAATGTCGATGACGAATCAGTTCCCGCCTCAAATGAGCTTGAGCCAGCGGTCGACGAGCTGCACAGCCGGAAGTCCAACCTGGTCCAGTCACCCATGGGCATCTGGGCTGTCATCACGCCCCCTACGTTTGCTCAAGTGGGAAGCAATGTCTCCAGCTCTGCCGACCCAGACCCAGAGGCGACTTTTGCTGAGAACCTAAAAATTACAGACTTGGTAGCATCGACATCTAGTCATCTACATGGACTGTACGGACAAGGGGGCCGACTATATCAGATCTGTAGGTACCTTTCTACTCGAGTAACAAACCAAGTGCTAATATGGACAGTGAGCGGCGGTGGTGGTTGGGGCGCAAAGAAGGGCCTGTTGTCACTTGATCCTCAACGGACTCACTTTGCGCTGTCTGAAGAGGAGGAAATGCAGAGATTCATCCAGGCTATGGACGGTGGCAACTTTGTCCCAGTGGGCTCTAAGATCCAGTTCTTCGTGTCGACCGAGACTTCAGCGACGGAAGCATCTGGTACTCCCGCCCCTGGTGTAGTATTTGGCACGGCCAGTAGGGTCCACGACTCGACAGACGCCGAGTCCGGGACTATCATCTTGGAGAATCACTTTGGTGCGCTCTCAAACGACGGCATCTTTGTCACCTCGTCGGATGCTGCCGCCGAGACGACACCGGGCTACAACAATGACTGGAAGCTCAACGTGCCAAACTCTCGGATCTTTGTTGCCGACAAAGAGTAGGATCTAGATGGCTGGTTCGTGGTGTTTCTGGCTTGGTGCGCTTGCACGTGTATACTTGAGATGTGTAATTACTCCCCCTTTTAATATCTAGACGATGCTGCCAACTCTACCCTGATGAATACATACCCCATCTACTCTTGACCTGACCTTCTCTTCTTTTGCAACCCGTCTGCCGCTGCCGCTGCAACATCCTCCAGCGTCGTCCCCCTCTTCCTCTTTCCGACCTTCTCGCTCCCAAGCACTTCATCCTCTGCAATGCCCTTGTAAACACCAGCCGCGCCCTGAAATAATTCCTTTCCCCATCCTCCCTCTTCACCCATAGTATCAGCAATCTCTTCCATCTCTCTGACCCAGCGGTACGCCTTGGGCGGCATGTTCGGCACGGCCTTGTCGGCGAGGGCGAGATGCGTGGGAAGACCCTTGGCCATCTCGTCCCGCAAGACATCAGCAACACCGAGGCTGTGGGCGGTTGTGAATGACTGAGTAGCTATGGCTATGAAGCCTTTAGACATGGCTGCGAAGCACATCTTCAGTCCGCTCGCGGCGCCGATGTCGGGGGAGATGGAGCTCATGTTTAGCACGGAAGCAAGAGTATCGCCGTATGGCAAGGCTGAGAGAGGTTCTGACCCAGATATAGGGAGTCTTGGGCGTATCCAGTCGGAATAGTTGCTGCTATTGGAGGACTTGGATCCGCCATCGGTGGAAGTTGTCCGCTTTGGAGGACCTCCCAGAATGCATCCATCGATGAAGCGAACGGGTACCTCGGATTTCTCGAGAAGTGCTGCGATTGCTTTTGTGCTTGATGGTGAAACTGCATTTAGGTCGACAAAGTATAGGCTTTCTTTTCTCTTGGACTTTGAAAGCGCATCCACGACGCGTCGAGCCGTAGCTTCGGCATCTCGTGGGGGCACGACAGAGAGTATTACTGAGCACTCTTCCACCAAGTCAACATCGGTCTCGAGCAGTTCCACATTGGCTTTCCGGGCGCGATCAATAGTATCTTGGCTGCGGTTCCTGTAAGTTACACATGTTTCTCGCTGAGTAGTAGATATCTCCTACCTTCTTCCCGAGCAATTCGTTGCAACAGCAAAGTTATGAGCAACGAGCAGGTTGGCGATGCCAGCACCCATGTCGCCTATGGACAAGAGTCCAATTTTGGCAACGGGACTGTCCTTGCTTGACATGCTGTTACTGCACTGTCCACGCTAGTGTAAGAATGCCAATCTCAAGTCGAGACGGAAAGTTTCATCCGATGTTCTTCAGTTGATGATGTCCGTCTCAGGGAAACGTGATCGCCAAGTTCATGCAAGGTCCAAGTTTATTGTCAAGACATGTTCACGAGCGGGGGAATTAGCCGCATACACCCTCAATTATCAGCTTCACATTGCTTTCAATCTTATCGGAATATGGCGCAATAAGTGGTTGAAATGCGTTAATCTGATCAACTGGATGCTGGCGACAATTGGACCTCAAACGTCTGTGGATAGTACTTTCAACACACCAGAAGCACAATCTCGATGCACCCAGGTCTACATCAAACATAGGTACTCTTGGCTTCTGGCGCAAATCAGGTTATCACGATGGCTTAGTCAACAAATGTCTTCATCAACCTCCAAGCGAATCGAAAGCCATGGTCGACCATCCATTCTGGTGGTGAGCGACGTCACCCGCCCAGGATTCCGTCCCTGTTTGCCCGTCGCGGGGAAACGTTCATCGCCCGATTCGCCTCTAACGGCATGACATGATGACGAACACTTGACAGGCCCAGTTACAGGAGAGAGCCGAGTTAGCGAGCAGCTAGAAACACAGTAGAACCTGATTCTCATCTTGAAGACAAACTTCGTCTTTGAACCATCACTACACCAGCAGACCCATGTAAGAAAGATTACCATCATACATCATGGCACCCTCTCGCCAGCAACAAGAAACACCAGCAACCTCCTCACAGAGCAACCCACAAGATACAGCAAATGACATCAAGTCACAACGCTCAAAAAAGAAACGGGCCGAGCCAATATCTTCTCTTGCCCCACGGAGACCGGATGAAATTGAAGAGGCGGAATCAGTAGTACCAGCACCAAAACCGAAACCCACGAGGGTTGAATCATCAGACGAAGAGAACCAGGAAGGGAACGACGAGGACGCGGAAAGCGTTTATTTATCAGACGACGAAGCCAGCGACGATCAGGACACGACGTCTGAAGAAGACTCGGATGATTCCGATGACAGTGTGGAATCAATACCACCCCGACAGTTGACAAGACGCGCAACTGGGCGCGCCGTCAAACATCCATCTCCCTCCTCGCCATTTACGATTACTCAAACTCGATCCGAGACAACACATTGGGTAACCGCACAGCAACCCCAAGGAAGCAACAGAGCCGTAACTCGCGGCACCAGAACCATTCAACAACAAACCACCATGCACGGCCAAAATGTCAATATCCAACATCAGCAGCAACAGAGACGGTCGAGCGGGAATAGTCTCAGGCTCAACATGAGCATCGACGTCAATATGTCTTTCAGCGGCCTTGTTACGGGCCGTAATCTATCATTCGCTGGGGTATGTAAGCCGCCGTTCATGTCAAAAGAACAACTTGACTCACAGATCCAGGGACAACTGTCCTACGGTTGGAGTCGCCGCAACACACAGGGAAGTTGAGTTGAAGCTCCAATCCATCTGCAATAAGCCATACGAGCTGTGGCAACAAGTTAAAGTCCATCGTTGAGTTGAGAAACGGTGATAATAGGTGGAGATTTCGGCTTGTGATGCGCTAAACAGTCTGGTCATGTATATAGTCGGGTCGAGATCAGACGACAGACGTCGTCCACAATATGACGAGTCGGTTACTCAATCATGTCGATATCGTCAACCGCAGCGGCTGGAGCTTGAGCCTGAGCCTGGGCAGGGGCTGCCTCGGTTCCGTTGGATGGCTCCGTGGTTTGCGCGTTGCCTCCTCCAAAATAGTCCGCCATTTCCGCATCCAGCTCCTCCTGCGTCTTCTTAGTACGAGGGTTACCTCGTCCACCACGACCTCCCTCCTGATCCCGATCCCTTCCTCCCTCTCTGCCACCGCCATCTCTACGAGCTCCGGGACGACGACCACCCTGGCCGCGCCGCCGGGGCATTGGGCTCCTCCGGTCACCTCCTTGTCCAGGAACATATCTATCAATTCCCTTGCGAGCTGCTTCGTCCTCGTCGTACCGGCGGTGTGGTGAATGAGATCGCGCTCTGTCTCCTGGGGTTGAAATGCGCTCGGCCAAGGGGCGGCTGGGCATGACGGCAGTATCGAAGGGGTTTCTAGCAGGGCCACTGGGAAGGAGGGTCAATCGAATGGGTTGCCCTACGTTCTTTTGTTAGAAGTGTCACAAAGCTTGTATAACAGATATTGCCCGCTTACCGTTGGCATTGGCACCATCGAACTGTCGAACCGCCTCTTGAGCGTCTTCCTTTTGCTCGTAGGTCACGTAGGCCGTTCCCTCAGATCGTCCGGCGCGGTCATATCGCAATTGAAGTCGAACAACAGGGCCAATTCTGCGGAAGAGCTCCTACAGTCATAGTGAGTAACTATTCTCAAATCGTATAGTGAACGGATGCGCGTACGTCGAGATCATCCTCGGTGAGGTCATAGTGGATATTGTCGACTCGTAGTTTTGAGCCCCTGGACTCCCTGAAGGTTTAGATGTTAGAAACGTCCTCGTTCGTGTCGATCGTCTGACTTACTGGTCAGGAGACTCGCGGCGCCGGCGAGGAGCGGGTCCTCTGCGACTGTCTGCAAAAGGTGAGACTGGGAAATCGTCAAGAAGGGTGTTGAGTAGTATTACTGTTCTCTTCGTATCGGTCGTGGACCCATTCACTATCTCCAATCAGTAACCGTACGAGTCAAGAGGTGTGAGTGCGGCTACCTATCGAGGTTTCGCGATTCGTCTCGGAAGGACTGTATGTGGTAGGGATGCTCTGGTCAGCAATAGATTTCTCAGAGTGGTAAGCCGTTCAATCGACAAAAGCTCCGAGCACCGAAGGACGAGTTGCGAGGAGGGTTGTAAAGGTCGAGGAGGCATCACTGGAGGATGAGAGGGAGGATAGTTCAACCTGGATTATCGTCAGTAAGGCGAAGGCGAAACAGCGGGGATAGGAACAAACTGACCTTTCTGACGCCGTCGCGAGGGTAATCCTGGCGCGGCTCACGCCGGCGACCCTGGCCGCGTTGGTTGCGAGGCCGATTGCTGCGCTGGTAGGGGCGATGTTAGCTGTGGCCGACAGCGCGACGCAGGAACTGCGGTGGATGACAGAACTAAGGTGCAGCGCAGCGACTTACAGTTTCGGCGATGATCTCATCAAGGCCACGGTCCATCTTGTCAGCCATGTTGTAAGGATTTCTGGGGAGACTTTTTTGAGTTTTAAAGAGTCTCTCGGTAGGAAAAAAAAAAGTTGGTGAGAAGAAGAGAAGAAGGAGGAGCGCAAGGCGACTTCTCATGGGGACGGGACGGACGCGGCTGGCAAGCGCCCGGTGCCCGGCCAAGCTGGCTGCTGCCACTTCAGTGCGCCGCCGTCAGTCCAAGGTACGTACCAGCCACAATAGGGACTCGAAAGGCACTTAGCCACACCTTGACGGTTATGAGCGGCGTGCAGATGTGGGGGCAACATGTGTTATTCTTTGTTTGTAAATTACTCGTCGTAAATAACAGTGCATAGACAACTCAAATATCAAATTTCAATTATCAGGCTACGCACAACCAGATCTCAAGCCATTGAGATGAACACCGCAATGCTCAAAGCACACACAGTAAAAATCATGACACCGCAAGGACACGCCGATGCCCAAGCCACATCTTAGGCGGGCGATTAATTATCCGCTCATATCCCAGCTCCCCCGCTAGGCCTATTCAGGCGCTACCCCAAATCTCTGTCCTGTCTTATTATCCCTTTGGCTGGCTCTCGCTCATCTGGCTGGCCAGAAACCACCTTTTCGTATTCCTGATAGATATTACCCCTTCTTCGGGCTGACCGTCGTGATCTTTCCCTCTTTTTTTTTCTTCTCTTCTCATTCCTCCCTTGTCAAGTATCATCGTTTCTCGGCGCGGATACTCGTTGGTTCCTTCTCCGTCGTCCTCTCCCCGTCGCGGCGCACCTCGAACCAAACCTCCAACTTGATGCCCTCGTCCAGCTCGCGATAGCCGGTGCTGTCGCACGCACGCCCCGATACTTTCTCCCCCTTCGCCTCTCTAGGCGCAAAGCAACCCAGACGAAAGACGGCACTCATGGCTCGCCCCATGGGGTCAGTCCGCCTCAAGAAGGGGAATCCATCGACCCTCGCCCTCGGTGTCCTCCTCTGCATCTTCATCATTGTCTTCCTCGTCTCGCCCTCGGGCAAATCCGTCACAGCCCGCCGATTCGAGTCGGTAACCGCAGAGCATCACCTGTCGCCTCCTACGTCGCCGTACCGAAAGTCAAAATCGCGATCTGGCGTCCCTTTCAAGCCACCACCCGTCGCGCATTACAACCTTAACAATGTCACCATTACCACTTCGCCTATCGAGAACCGAGAGAATGTCTTGATTCTCACCCCCATGGCTCGCTTCTACCCCGAGTACTGGGAGAACCTCTTGCGGCTGAGCTATCCCCACGAGCTCATCACCCTGGGCTTCATCCTTCCCAAGACCAAGGAGGGCAACCAGGCCACAACTGACCTGCAGGAGTTCGTGCACAAGACCCAGAAGCACGGTCGCGAAAAGGACAAGTTCAAGAGCATCATCATTCTGCGACAAGACTTTGAGCCCGCCATTGTCTCTCAGGATGAGAGCGAGCGACATAAGCTTGCGAACCAGAAGGCCCGTCGCGAGGTCATGGCCAAGGCCCGCAACTCTCTGCTCTTTACCACCCTTGGCCCGGATACTTCCTGGGTTCTGTGGTTGGACTCTGACATTATCGAGACACCGGCCTCGCTGATCCAGGATCTCGCCGCCTTTGACAAGCCATTGATTGTCCCCAACTGCTTCCAGCGATATTACGATGAGGAGCACAAGCAAATGGCTGAGCGACCATACGACTTCAACAGCTGGCAGGACAGCGAGACTGCTCTTGCGCTCGCCGCCAAGATGGGCCCCGATGAGATTCTCCTCGAGGGATATGCCGAGATGGCGACTTACCGCATGTTGATGGCGTACTTGGCGACGGATGGAGGAGACCCTAAGATGGTGATTCCTCTTGATGGAGTTGGAGGCACCGCTCTCCTGGTCAAGGCGGACGTGCATCGTGACGGCGCCATGTTCCCTCCTTTCCCATTTTATCACCTCATTGAGACTGAGGGATTCGCCAAGATGGCGAAGCGATTAGGCTGGCAACCATACGGTCTCCCCAACTACAAGGTAAGAATTCAACATCCGCCAAGTGAACCACCGTATCTAACAAGATGACAGGTTTACCACTATAATGAGTAATTTCGTCGCAGCAAGGTCATATTGGGAATCATGAACCAATTCAAATCCCTTGAGCAACTTCTTTTCTTCACGACTTGTCATGCCAGAAGACGACGAGCCATGCTGCACCAGACCGGACGAATGGGCTAGCTCATTCACTCTACTGTAGCCAATCCATTGCTGGGCAATTCATGTTTCAAATCGGGCGGGTTCAAGGCCACGGCGTTTTTTTTTTATAGTGTATCCTTTGAAAATGAGGGAGGAGGAGGATGACGAAAAAGTGAGGTTCGAATTTCAGATCCAGAAGTGAGAAGAGGAGGTGAGGGAGATGCATTAGCTAGCATCTCTTGTACTCGCATTGTTTCTACGCATTTTGTAAAACACACATCACGAGGGGAAGAGAAAGCAATAGTGGGATGATGGGATCGGTTGGGGATAGACGGGCATCTATGCGAGTGATTTTTTTGACTGTTCTGTTACCATCCTAGAAGAGTTTTTGGCCACGAATCGATCGCAGGCTTTGATTTGGCAGATGTCTGACATTGTTACTGTCTGTCATTCAAATGTGAGAGTTGTGTGTGTGTGTGTTTAGTATCTGTCTGATTGTTCGTCATGTCCGCTATCGCTCAACCCATCCATCCATTCATTGTAAGAAATCCAAAACGAAATATCTGAATATCCCAATCTTGTGCATCCAAGTCATCACATGAATGTCCATGTTCCTAAACTCCATATTAAAACTCACTCCCAGCGAATAATATATCCCAACCCGCAACAAATAACCAAAACTAACTCTTTATTCATACATTGCCCTAGGGCCCATCATATCTTCCATCCGAGTCTTTACACCAAAACTCGACCAACTTTCGCGTACCCAACTCGTCTCCGCCGCGCAGGAGGGCCGCGACGTCGACGTTGAGAGGGCTGTCCGTCTCGGGACAGCTGAGCAGCATGCGCACGGCGCGCACGCACTCGAGGACGCTGTAAGCGGGCGTCCAGGCGTCCTTGAGCAGGTCGAGGCAGATCTCGCCGTTCTGCAGGGCAATGTTGGGGTGCACGATGGTCGTGACGAAGGTCATCTTGGGAGGCGCGAGGGGGTATGCCGTAGGGATCGAGATGTTGAGAAGCCAGCGACCCTCTGCGACAAGAGTTAGTTGATGGGATTTCCAAAAGGGGGAGAAAGGATCTAACCGTCGTAGCCGTGTCCAATACCCCGTCCGTTGATGACGGCCTCCCACTCCATCAAGTTGTCCTCGCTGACGGGCCCTAGGCGCTCGATGCCCGTTTCATCCTTTTGCTCGGTGCGCCATGTATCCAGTTCTTTTAGTAGTCGCCGGCTGGCGCTCCTTGAGACGGATGGTCCTGCAGCTGTCGACATGGCTGAATGCGATGCGATGCGACGTGATGACGAGTGTCCGACGGATGGGATAGATAGAGAAGGTGTTGAAAGAGTCACTGATTCAGCTAGCAATAGATCAAGAGACGAAGATACTCCTTAACTATAGAGATGAACACAGCCTAGGCTAGGGTCGTGAACTATTTATCAACACTGGAACTTGGATGTTAGAAGCTCGGTTTGTCCAACTCGACAGGGATGGAGACAGGTGATGATGCCGAGGCCGGATGACCTAGGTAGCTGCTACGTACACGTCTGCCGAAGGGACGCACCCCCGTGGCTGTGCTACTGTGGCTCAGGAGAAGTGGCGCTTCCTCATGACAACTTTCACTCGTCGTCTATCATGTGAAAGTCAGGGTCTCAGATACCCCTGGTCACCCAGACAAGACAATTAATCACGATTCATACCAGTAATTCTTCATCACTTTTCATTTGAACATCTAAAACTCCAATTCTGGGGACTGATTACAATTTGGATTAGAGTAGATAGTCTATCAATGTTGGGTAGACTTGAGCTCTCTCGACAGGGGGTATCCTTTTTCACTTCTTTCGCCGTCCACCACCACTACCACCACTTCGGGCTGGCTTTTTCTTGGATGAAGTAGAGGCACGAGGTGGATTCCTCCTTACCGGCTGGGACTCAGGCTCGGCCTCTGCTTCAGGTGAAGGCTCGAGCGCAAGGGCAGGACCTCGTCCTCGAGGAACTTCCCTGATCTGAGCCCCGTTTCCGACGTCGTCGCTGGAGCTTTGTTCCTCTCGGTGCCCTCGCTCAGACTCATCATCGCTGGCCTCGCTTTCCTCCTCACTTGAACCATCGCCAAGGCCTGATTGAGAGCCTGACTGACCCCAAGCCATGGATCCGGCGCCTCGCTGAGGGTAGCCCATTTGTGGAGCTCCCGAGAAGGGTCTCCGTGATGAAGCCATGGGGTTTGCTTGCTGAGAAGCCGCCGTCTGATACTGGAAGACATCCAGGGCAGCCCGGCTTGAAGTAGGAGACATGCCTGGTACCGGGATATCTCCATAAGGGGGAGCCGCGTCTGAAGGGTGACGGCTACTTCGCTCATCCCGCGCACGACTGGCCGCCCTCTGAGATGAAGTAGTTGTGCCAGATCGTCGTCGGCCAGATGTTGATGGTGGCGGGAAATAGCCCATAGGAGGATAGCCTTGGTGATCTTGGTCGCCGTGGTTGCTGTTAGTGGACGACGAATGCCGAGTCCGTGATTCTTGTCGAGACTTCTTCTTGCGTGAGCCTGTGTCGAGCTCAGTCAGAGGCACCGCGACTCGTTGATCTCTGCGCTTCTTGCTCCGTTTCTTTTTCTCGGCCTCCTCCATGCGCTTGCGATGGCGCTCCAGTGCCGTCATCTCGTCCTTGCTGAGACTGACATCTGTTCTCCCCTTGGCCTTGGCACGATCGATACGGCGCATGGCCGACTGCACCAATGCCTCCTCCCGATCCCTGACAGACAACTGTGCCAGGTACTCCTCAAACTCCTCATCCTCACTGCTCGACGAGCCATCCTCGTCGTCATCCTCCTCCGAGTCCACATAATTACCCCTGCGAACCACCCCACGTTCTCGATCGCCCATGTCTACACCCGTGAATCGAAGAGCGTCGCTGGCAAAACCAGCCGCAGTCCCCGAAGAAATCCCAACGCCTTGTGTATTCGTTTCATTATCCTCATCTGAACCCAACTCCTCCACACGAGCGTCTCCCTCTCGGCGCCCGTGCGACGCAGCGTCCCCGTCTTGTCTCCTCCGCCTGCGCCGCGATGGTCTTCCCCATTGGGGCGCAAATTCGGGAGCTCGCGGCCGACCACCTAGACCGCCTCCCCGGAAAAAGCCTCATCGATGGGCTTATCCATAAATGCGGCATGACCAATGATGGTCACGCCAGATGCGCCAACCAGCCAGAGCATGGTCGAGAAGGGTGAAGCCCACAGACCAAGAGGCACGGCGATGACGACGAGTCCAGTGTAGAGCTGAGAAGTGCTGGCACGGAAGGTACCAATCTCAAGATCATTACCGTCGAGGCGGCCAATGATCCACATACCAGCGACGACAAAGATGATGTCGAACAGCAGGACCCAGTTGGTGAGCAGAGCATAGATGCTGAGCATGACAAAGATGACAGCATAGTTGCTCGAGAAATGGCTCAGGTTATAGTTGACGCGCGACTGCATCTCGGCAAAGTTGGCGGGCTTCGAGACTCGCTTGACGTCGAGGAACTCGGACAGAGGTCGCAGGTTGGAGAAGCGACCGCTGAGAGGACCAGAGCGAAGGCCCTGGAACCGCTCGCCCAGGTTGATGCGGGACGTGATGACGTCCAGCGGGATCTGAATGCGAGCCATGGCGAATGATTTTTTGTGATGTAGAGTCGTAGATAGGAAAGTGGTTGGCTGTTGAGCTGGCAAGTGCTGGGTGTTTGCACGAAAAGTGAATTGCTTTATGGCCTTGGAGAATAGGCAACGAAATTATCGATCAGGCACGATGACGAGGTCGGTTGCGCGTTCAAGAATAAAGAATGGAGACGCTTAGCGAGCTGGATGAAGCAAGTTAGCAAACAAGAAACAAGTAAAGAAGTAGTGAAAGAGGCGATGCTGAGAATCAGGCAGCCAGAGAAATAAAGGACAAGCTGGCCCCTGGGGGAGGAAGGGAAGGAAAGGGAGACGAGGCGCAAGTATATGCAAGCCAGCTACAACGCTGACTGTAACAATAAAAGGGGTTAAATGTGTCAAACGTACCAAGACGTGAGTTTGCGATAGACAGACAACAACAGAGTTTGTTGGTTGATAGAAGAGAGTCAAGTTCCAGAGCGAGAAATGGAATGTTGCTTGTTGAAGTAGGGGGTGAATCTGTCTGCGAGTACAGATTTCAGATAAGATTTGTCTTTTTTGGGGTTTTTTTTCCCGGGTTCGTAATTTGCTAGACGCGTCTCCTGTCAGCTTCAGGGGGTCATTACAGGGGGTGCTCAGTGATTCAACTGCCAGCTGGAGCCCGGGAAAGCCACTGGATGTGTGATCTCCACAGGGGGCTCGGGAAGTACGTACCGACTTCGTGATGCCGACGAATTGGTAAGGTATGGATCCGAGCCTGGTGAGACTGGGTACCCAGATGAGGATGAAGGAGACCCAGCGAGAGCGGGTGAGGAAGAAACGAGATTGCCACTCAATGCCCGACTTAGTACGTATAATCCTCAGCCGGGGCGGGCTGGGCAGCCCGGGGAATCTGTAACAGAGCCTCTCTCCCTGATAGAGAGAGAGGGGGGGAGAAGAAGGAGGCTCTTCTGTGGTCGTATGTAGTCTTCCCCTCTCAACCCAAATAGATGAGGTTCAAGGGGGGTTTGCCATTGACTGACAATGGAGAAGGAAGAAGGAAGGGGAAAAAAGAAGGGAAGCAAGAGAATTGGAGCTCTCCGCCTTTTCTTTTAAAACATTGAGAAGAGAACCTGATGGAACTGAAAGAGGCCCAACCACACTTTGCACACCGACCCAATTCCGAGGGATGGAGAAACTTTTTTTTCTTTACCCCTCTGGCAGTCTAGGACCTTCTCTGTGGTGTAAACTTGTTTGTGCTTGTAGGTAGCGTAGGCTTGTAACTCTGAGGCCAGCAGAGAGACCATCCCCGCGACGCTTATGCACGCGACACCAGTTGGAGCGAGCCAAGTGGAAGATGGGGAGCGTCACCGCTTTTGACGGATACCGCCAAACCACATGTTGATCAGGGCATGGCTGAGGGGGAACATGATATTTTTTTGATCTAGAAATTCGAGAAGATGTTTCTTTGTACTAGAATTACATCCGTAGCAGTATAAAAAAAAAAACACAAATTCTTCGGGTAGATGTATAGCATCATCTTTCGCTTCTCGTCTCCTCCGCTCCGTTTCATCGTCACACACACGATCCGCGATCCAAAAGATCCACTCTCTCGCAAGCTCCATCGGAGAGCTTCCTCAGCTGCCCAGCCCAAAACCCACAAACACGTTGATCTCTGATCGAAAGATTACCCACTCCCCAACCCCCAAGTAGACCACTGAGCCCATTCTTGGGACCTTTCTGTCCTTGGCACCAGAAGACGAAAAAGAGCGGGAGGACATGGTAGAGAAACTCGACATGGTAGAACAGACACAAAAACTGCATCTTGCATCGGTACACACTCTTCGTCTGGTCTCACATGCTTGAGCCCCATTGCATTACGGAACGAACTGGGTCAAGATCCCGCACCCCCGGACCGCTTGGCCGGGCGTTCTCTGAGATGCGAAAGAGCCGAACCATCCACTACGGATGAGCCACATATAGAACCTCGGAGAATGCATGATGGATCCATTGGAGGACGGAGACTTTGCTGACCGCTGCCAGCTGTCTTTCCTGTGAGGCAAAAGCAACGCTCGGCCGCAGGTTGCTAGACCCATCACACCGCGGAAACAACATGCCCAATGGCAGTTCCTGTGGCCCAAAAGCCAGGCCAAAGGTTATCTCAGCCTCAAGTTCAAGTTTGCTGCCTGAGGAAGGATGCACAGGGGAATGATCAATGTGAAACAAATATTGCATTCACAAGCACTCAATTGCTAATTAGTACATTTCATTGGTCGTGCTTTTTGGCCGTTTCTTTCGACGTGACAGTAAAATCTCCAGTGTCAACTGACAGAGAGTCAAAAAGAATCCAAGTCTATCATGGCCATCCCTGATGAGCCGCCTCTTCATTATAGCCCTCTCTCACTCTCTCATCCAATCCATCCCATCCACCAGCTAAACAAATGCTCGCTATGCCTTTGGTCAAAGCC
This sequence comes from Fusarium duplospermum, assembly GCA_003946985.1. Taxonomy (NCBI): domain Eukaryota; kingdom Fungi; phylum Ascomycota; class Sordariomycetes; order Hypocreales; family Nectriaceae; genus Fusarium; species Fusarium duplospermum. Next base: position 201,652 of record NKCI01000029.1, on the reverse strand, counting down.
GCGCAACGGAAAATGGGGTATATGTGAATCACCAAAGCCACCAGAAGAAACAAAAAAAGACCAACACCCACACCCACATCCACACTGCACATCACATCTCACACCTCGAAAAAGTAATCCTCGTCTAGCCCCTCTCGGCTTGGAATCACTCCGGCTCCGGGCACCGGGCCCTCGAACGCCGAGTCCATCCTCACGTTCAGCAGCCGGATCTTGAGTCCGTACTCGCTCACCAGGTTGACCAGCTTGTTCGTCTCTGCTGTGATGGGTGCTTGGTTCAGCAGCATCAGCAGTCCGTCCAGCCACTCTGACGCCAAGCTGTGGCTCAGCGGCCATAGCGTGAAGATCGGCTGCTCCTTAGCCTCAGCCCCCCTTGATGCGTCCGCCGGGTTGACGAAGCTGTACATGGTGATCTTGGTCGTCGTCTTGGGTACTGCCCCCGAGTTCTTGCCCGCCACCTCACTCGTCGTGCTCCTGGCGTCTTCGTTTGCCGATACATTAGAAACGACTGAGCTGATAGTGCTAAGATCAACCCGTTCTGAGAGAGAGTCCAGGTTAGGGTCCTGCACCGTCTGCTGCTCAAAGTCGGCGTAATGCAGATATCGCCGGTTGTGGGACAGTTTCGCATATCGCCACGGCGTAGGTGTAAATAGTCGGTGCTTTGCTGTCCCGTTGTTGTCTCGCTTGGGTGTCGGCTTCGAGAACCATGACCCCTGGAGGAGACATCGAATCCTCTGCTCCTTGACAAACTGTAGAGCCTCCTGCTTCAGCTCCTCCCTCACCTGCTGTAGATGTTGACCCCATGTCGCCTCAAACGACATCTCGAGTAGCTCCATCTGCTGATCTCGTAGTCGCGATATGTCATATTCCTGCATCTCTTCCTCCATCTCCATCACATCTTTGGTCCTCGTGGCTCCCCCGACAACCTGATCGACTAGGATCCGTACCAGCTCGGCAACCTTATCGATATCCTCTTGCTCCGCGCCCGTGACTTTCCATACTCGGAAAAAGGCATGCAAACCAGCAGTGTGTAGCCGAGACCACTGAAGCAACAGGGGCCTGAACAGCCTATCGTGATCCTTGGCCTCTAACAATTGATACCCCCTGACGTCGTCCAGATCCGTCTTGTCGATATCGAAGTGGTCGTACAGTATCATGGTGACCGCAAAGCTTGCCCTGGCAACGGGACAACGTTCGGATGCAGGCTTCCCCGCCTGTTCCAGCAATAGCTTCTGAAACCCATCCTCGTTCTTGCGCACATAGTCCGTCAGGTCCATCATGCCTAGGAACCCCGTCATGTCAAATTCTTGCGCAGGGCTCTCTGTCTCGAACCCCAGCCTCCTCCACTTTTCCGGGTTGTGTCGCCTGCTTCCCTTCCTCGCCGACGCCTCGTGTAAGTCGTGCGCCGGGAAATGCCCGTTTACGGGGACACGCTCCGGCGCGCTCGCCAGGTGCAGCCCCTTGAGGGCTCGCCGATGCTCCGGCCGCTCCAGATCAACGTCAACTTCGCGCCACTTCCTCAGCAGGACCTTGGTCAACGACTGGAACTCCAGCATTGGGTGTGCCAGGTCCTGAAGCGCCGAGCTCTGCATCAGTTTGTACACCGCCTTGATTAGACCCAAGTCCTGCAGCCGCTTGATAAACTTGGCCCACTCTTCCCCGGAACCCGCGTTGGCCTTGCCGCCACTCATGGTGCTATCGCTCGACACAGCGTCTCGGATGAGTGCGTTGATCAGCATCAGAGCGTTGGCACACAGGGCATGATCTGCGCTCTGCAGCTGCTGTATCACCAGTTCAAAAAACTGCGGGTACACGGCGACGGCAGGCTTCAGCGCGCGGAAGCCAAAGGTTCCTGGTGTTCGGTTCGCGGCAGCGGTTCGGCTGGTGGACTGGGAATGACTGACGAGGGCGACGAGGATGGACATGGCACCCCTCAGAATGTTGACGAGCGGGTTCGTGACGATGAGTTCGACGACGCGCTCGACGAGGTCGCTAGCCGTCGGTCCCTCAAAGATATCCCACCCCATGTCCACCTCGAGCAGACGTGTCAAGCTCTGGAGCGAGTATGCGAGGGTGTTGCCGCCAGCTGTCATGATGAGGCGGCGGAGGACGACCAGGCCGCCCGAGGATATAAAGACGTCGGCGAATGCGGGATCGTTGATGGAATTCTGCAGCTTAAACACGGCCATCTTTCGTGAGGCGTCCTCATCGCTGGCCAGGCGCGCCAGCAGCGCGGGGATGTCTGCTTGATCCATGGTCGTCGAGTACAGCACGAGTGGGAAGAGGACGAGGCTGATAGCGACCGAGGAGGGTAGAGCAGGTTGTATTGGCCTATGGTGTCGTGATCATGGCCCGGTCGTCTCGAAGGAAAGGGGGTATCTCTCGCCCGCAAGGTCGAATTCGTGCTTGTACGAGCCGATTGTTGTCGATTCGGGGAGCACTACGTACTTAGGAGACGTCTTTTTGAGAGCGCCTGGCCTCAGCGTCCCCTACAGTAACTGCACCTCAAGGTCCCTGTCGGATTTTAATGAACCAATTGCCAAGAAGGGACTGGGGAAGCTCTTAGCCTTCAGGGGAGGCGCCTCGAGTTGCGGGCTTGTTTCAGGGAGACGCAATGGGATTGGGCAGCGCAATTCCGGGTTCTCGCAACCTCGCAGACCCTCATGGAGAAGCTCATTTAGCGTGTCGGGCGCCAAGAAGGCGTCTGTGGCAGTGGTGGCTTGGTCAGCCACAGAACCTCCTAGAGCCACACACGTGATCCAGCCTCACAACGGTCTGTGGCGCATATTTCGTAAGGCTAGATGCCAATGCTCGACATCCATTCCCAAATCTTCCCAAGCTTTCCAATTCATCACCATCAACACCCCTTCGTCCTTGGCTCTTCCTCTCCAGTATTCGCAATCATGGCCAACTTCCTTGCCTCCATTTTCGGCACAGAGCTTGACAAGGTCAACTGCTCATTCTACTTTGTAAGTCTTCCAGTCTTTTACGCGTCCTGTCCTTGGCAGTTACTGACTTGCGCGCCTGTTTAGAAAATCGGCGCGTGCCGTCACGGTGATCGCTGCTCTCGAAAGCACGTCAAGCCGTCGTACAGCCAGACGATTCTTATGCCCAACCTTTACCAGAACCCAGCATACGACCCCAAGAACCGAATGAACCAGTCCCAGCTCCAGAACCACTTCGACGCCTTCTACGAGGATATCTGGTGCGAACTTTGCAAGTACGGAGAGCTTGAGGAGCTCGTTGTCTGTGACAATAACAATGATCGTATGTTTCCTCATTTCTATATCTATCCCACTTTCAAATGCTAACATGTGAATCAAACAGACCTCATCGGCAATGTCTACGCCCGTTTCAAGTACGAGGAGTCTGCCCAAAAGGCATGCGACGAGCTGAATAGCCGCTGGTACGCCGCGCGCCCCATTTACTGCGAACTCAGCCCCGTTACCGATTTCCGCGAGGCCTGCTGTCGCCTTAACTCAGGCGAGGGTTGCGTCCGTGGCGGCTTCTGCAACTTTATCCACCGCAAGAACCCCAGCGAGGAGCTGGATCGCGATTTGCAGCTTAGCACAAAGAAGTGGCTCAAGATGCGCGGTCGCGATGAGAAGAGCGTGAGCCGCTCCCCGACGCCTGAGCCTACGAGACGACGATACTAGATGGTGGCGAATGGGCATCCCATCTGGAGTGATGGCGATGAGGAAACGAAACATTGAAAGGGTGGTACGGTCACGGCGTTATAGGACTGGGGTTTTGTCATAGTAATTTCCCTATAAGGGTTCATGGATGTTCGAGAGTCCACGCATACTTTTGCTATCTTGTTGGTCATATTCAGCTGAGCTTTTGCTTCTGCAAAATACCAACTGTCACATTTTTAGCGAGGGCTGGTGTTGAAGCCTTGCTACTCATTGTAAACCCACTGATGATGAGATATGTACAATGGTATCCCTGTATAACTAATCCTGTTTCGCGCCGATGTTGATAAGAGCCTGCCCCTGCCTCCGTCCTAATCCAATTCTTTCAAAAACAAACCAGTTGTCGCCGTCGTCTTGCCGCATCTAAGAGATAATCGAAATTCGTCCCCTTGTTTTATTGCTGTGTCGTGGATGGTAGTTCCTTCTTTAGGTCGTTGGTGAAATCGATCAGGGGTCCGTCAGCTGGCTTGCCAGTCGAAGTCAGCAACGTCTGAATCTCGGACTGTTTCGTCACGGGCTCAGCGAGTGCAGGTTTCGCAGGTACTGGAGCAGCGGTGGGTGCGGGTGCAGGTGCAGGCGTGTCGTCAAAATCGATCAAGTTGTCGTCAATGTGGTTCTCAACCGGCTTAGTCTCGTGTGTCTTGATGGGCTTCGCAGAAGGGCTGTGAGGTGGGATCATGTGCCGCTGGTCAGGCTTCTGGCCTTTGACAATCGGGTAAATGGCCATAATCTGCTCGGCTTGCTTCTCTGGGCTCAGGGTATGGTCACTGGGATTTATCAGTAATTGTTGACGCTCTCCATACCGTCGGCACCTACATCGTTGCGTTGATAACCCATTCCAGGTCTTCTTCCCCCTCTTCTAGACCTCCAGGGCCGCCATGAACCCTTCTGAATAATCGCGGGTGCCACTCAACGTTTTCCTGTGCTCGGTGGGCCGCTTCTTCGCGTTGCCGGTCCTCGATCTTAGTCTTTTCGTCTGTCGCAACCTCGTGGTTTCGCTCCTTGACAGCCTTGGCTGTCTTTTCCCAAAGTCGCTGTGACTCTCGCTCTTCTTGCTCCGCAATCGGTCGTACGGTTGGTGGTGAGGGCTTTGATCGAATAGCGTTGAAGAACATTTCTCGGTGGCCAGTCTGAGAGTGTCAGTCAGTCAAACCTCCCCAAACACGATGCCCTCACTTACTGTCATATCCTTGATGTACATCTCCTCGCTCCACAGTCCAGACAGCTCAAACAAGACTTCGCCAGTGCTCTCTCTCTTGATTACACCTCCAATAGCATTGTATGTGCCACCAACCCAGCCCTTTGTCTTGAAATCAACGTCGGCAACCAGATCAAGCTCAGGACATCGGACAAAGCTGTGGTCTCCGAGTTCGTATTTCATCTTGCCGAACAGGATTCCTCGAGCATACATGTTGGGTTGCGTCAGGATACTAGGATAGTTGTTAGAGCTATTCACACATATTAAACGAGTTGATGCCACCAGTGCAAAGTAGTGCTTGTAGACAACCAAACAGGTTTGCAACTGTCAAGGCGCAGGTTGACCTACTATTGCTCTCCCCTTGACGGGTCCTTGCCGCGGTTGAGTAGGCTCAAAAACGCAATTCCTTCCATCAAACTGGCGGCAGAGTTTCCGAGGAATCGACTTCGGGGCTTGAGGGTACCATCAATTCGAATGTGATGCTCGGGGGCCATGTAGAAATAGCTCGACTTGGGGGGATGGTGAGAAGTTTGTTCCGAGATGTAGTATGCGCGCTTGTTGCCCTCAAAGTCCCAGTAGCATGTGAAGATTTCGCCAAGGATCGGGTTTAAAGGCTTCTTGACGCCTCTACAAGCCGTCAGCAGCTGGCGAGTGAATTCCAGAGATGGGGGAAAACTCACGGAGGACGAATGTGCCATCCGCTGAGGTAGAACTTGACTACAGATACGAAACGCTCGACAGGATCATCTATGGTTGGGATATGGAGTAGCATTTCGGGGTGGCACATGAAGCTGCAGCCAAGACGTTAATCGGCGAGTTTAAAAGCTTGGAAAACGGGGAAATCACTTTGTGATGCGCTCGAGCATGCTGCGGGGTTCGAGAATGAAAGTAGGGAGGACGACACGACTCAGATCGGCTCCAGGCCGTAGTTGCGAGATAATGTGCGAGAGGACTTTTGGATGAATGCTCGTTAGTCCAGGGTCACGGATGGGCACGACTGCGCAACATCACCAGCGCAGTTTCTGGGAACCCAGGAATCGCTCACCATTGCCCTGATCAGGCTCCACGACGAGGGTATCATCATCAGCGTCGGGACCGCGAGGGTCTTCGTTCGAGGAGCGGGTGCCTGCGGGTTGCGAGAACCAGTTGGTCAACATGGCGACTCTTGACGAAAAAGTTGGAGGAGAGGGGCAGGGGCAGCAGAATTGGGAGGGGCAGAGAATCGAGGTGACGCGGAGGACTCGGAGGTGGCGGGGTGGGGATGTGGGATGGATGTGCGGCGCGCTTCCGGGGAACGGAGGGGCGGGCGGTCCTTATTTAGAGCTTGGAGCTCTGACGCCGCCAGCTGGATGGGTAGGTAGGTATGGAGCTCAGCTTTGCCCTGAAGAGGAGAGGCCAGGCCTCGCCCGTATTCCATTCCCGGGCTGTGAAGCCTGCGTTGAAGCTTGTGCGCCCGGCCGCAAGCATGATGAACTGTTCAGAGCGGACAGGCAGACTCAAACTCACTGCTACTGCCGGTCCTTCGACGACCAGGTACCGAAACGAGGCCCATGACCATGGCTCCAGGCTGCCACCTATACGCCTTCCGTCAAGTAGAGTAGAGTAGAAATTGTTTGATTGCCGGTGGAGACTATCGACGTGGAAATAGGCGGCGACGATAAGTGACGACGACGAGAAACGCGTCCACGTTGTTGTAAACGTCTTTGCTTCTGACGCAACAGATAGACGCACGCGGGAGGGCAGCCCGTGGGTACAGATCGAGCTTTGTTGGGTGCGGGGGGACGTCTTTGATGGATTGACGGGTATCGAAATGTCGTTGGGGGGGAACAAACAGCAGTCGCTGCGAAATAACCTATGCTGTAGCGTAAAATACTATGGTAGGATGCAGGTTGCGAGCGGCAGTGGACAGAGAATTGAACGGCGCAAATGTCGAAAAAAGGAGGATGAAGTTGAAAAGGAAGATAAGAGGTGAAAAGACGCAAGCATCCAGGAAAGTTTTGGATGTTGGATGACGGAGCGGATGTCCCGGTAAATCAATCTGCTACTACGTTGGTGACGACACTGCATGGCCCCGGACAAGGGAAGGTGCAGTGCAGTACTGTAGGTACCACTGATCCACGCCGTCAGGTTTCCCTTCCAAGGCAAAGACGCCCGCGGGAAGAGGTCATGAAGGCAACAGTGAAGTAATGGCGCCGATACTTCCTCTCTACGTAGTAGTACCTCCCTCCCTCCCACTGTACTCAAGTCTGTACAGTGAAAAATGCGGCGGCCTTGGTCCATGTGAGCTTGGACAGCTACCTCAAGACAAAAGCCAATCAGCACCAAGTCAGTGGTCCCCCGCGTTGTCAAAAAAGGTTGTCTCTTTTGTTCTCGCCAGTGACGTGGGAGGTTGTGACGGAATCCTTGCCCTGTCAAGTCAGAGCCGCAAACAGCCAGCGCGACAAGGTTGATTTCTCCCTTTTTCACCGCAAATGGAGAAAGGGTGGAAATTCCGTTGTTAGGCCAGACCTTATCGCGTATTTGAATAAATTTCGCTTTGACATACCCTCGTTTGCGCTGCGCTGCGCTGGGGCCTTGGGGTGTTGAATACGCGGACCGCCAGGTTCCATCCATGGGTCGGGTGTCATGAGCTAAGGCACTGAGGCCAGCCATCTTGGCTACGTCAGAAGCCCGAGCACCTGAGAAGGTAACCGTTCCCATGCTGACTGTATCAGCATCAGAGTTGAAGCTGGTTCGTCTGTTGACCACATTCAATAGTGCCTTATCTGGCTGACAATTCATTATTCACTCGCTCACCAAGACGCTTGCTCAGAACCATCATCTCACCGCTTGCCAGTTTGCTTGCTCACTTCTTTGCACGACCGAAGCTCTCATGGTCTTCTACCATCTCAATCAGTGTCATTGCGATGTAAGAATGAGCATGACCTTGTCATGATCCTTATCCTCCATCCATCATCCAAAACGGGCAAGCGCCGGCCCCACACGGAGCACACAGTCGAGTCTCGGCCCGGCCCCCCTCCCCGAGCGCCTCCCGGTCTATCTCGACCCTCATCCACTCACTGGGGCCCGTGGTCTAGGGCTCGCTATCAAGCTCTCACCACGTGAAGAAACCGAGGCACCTCGCTAGTCCGCGACTTTGTTGTTGTTGGGCTTGCCATTGTTTGGTCGTTCGACCGCTCTTGGTATTATTCTGTCTGCTTCATATCTTGCTCCGATAGCGACAGCTCGACAGTTGTGTCTATCCACCATCCAACTTATCCCACCATAATTGGATGGCTCATCTAGTTGCAGGGCCCCGTCTACAGTTTGGCCCCTCGTCCACTTCTGCCTCGCTGGAGATTCAAACTTGCGATATCTCCGCTCCAGAGGGTACCTTGCTGCCTTCTTCAGCTGACACTTTCTGGGGCCGGCCGTTCCGCCCCAACTGAGGTATCATGTGTGTCTGAGCTCCATTCATCAAGCCAGCCTCCTCCGTTGCTCTCAACGCCACGTCTGATATGTGTGTCCTTAATTCCGTCCGACTCCTTCTGTGTGGCATAATCATCCGCCTCAGTCTCCGAAAGCGTCAATTTCCTTCCATTGACTGGTCTCGTCCTCCTTGCTTTTTCTACCAGACCCGCTCGCTCCTCGGCCTTGAGGACACCCCGGACCTCCGACACTGTGCTTCGGGGAGACCTTACAAACCGATACACCGCCCTATTCATCGTGGGCGTTGGATCCTCAGGGATATCTCCTACACATTTCCATAGCTCCGGACGCTTCGAACTCATTGTCACATGTCTGGTCTCATTTCTTCGACACTCATTCATTTCAGTCGTGAAGACATTTTTGAAGAACCCTTGACTGGCGCTGGTAGGCACTGGGCCAATGCGTCTCGGTCTATATCAATAGTCAGCCGCTGTACTGTATTTGCCTTTCATCAACTGGTCCACTTACCGGACTCCTTCTCAAACAGGATTGAGATATCATCGTGCTCGCCCGGTAGATCCGGGAGGTCAAGGCACACAAAGGCCATCTCATCGTAGTCGCCATCCTTGTCTGCCGGCAGACGTGGCAGGGGGAACTTGGCGTCGACAAATTTGATACCCGATTTGCTGCTTCGCTGGATGTTCTCGTAGACATCCGTGCCTTTAAGAACAAAGTTCATACAGTGCCCATGGTGGAAGTCCTCAAAGAAAGCCAGAAGCTGTAGCTGCTTGTCCTCCTGTTGAATGACTTGAATTCGAGTGTATCCAGCCTCCCACTTCTTATGAATCGGCACCACCATTCGGCGCCTTGAGATGGCAAAGGTCACTGCCAGCGCATCAAAGATAACCTCAAAGCCAGTCATGGCAAATTGGAAATCGTGCAGGTCCTTCAGGTTATTAAACTCAAACGTCCGGATAGTTTGATTGTGCCGTAATAGCTGGAGCCCATCCGCCATGTTCCTCGGGAGCTCCTTGGGCACCTGCGCCTCCGAGACCGACATGGTCATGTCCTTCTGCGGCTGCCGGAGGACCCGGAGCAGCTTAGCATTGGTCACTTCCAGCCTCACGCGCAGCTCGCCTGGAGCTACGTTGATGCGGTCAGCGACGTTGCCATTCTGATAATCGAGCACCACCTTGAGCCTGTCCGCCAGCACAGTTGGCGGTACATCTCCGCCATACTCGTCGTTAACAACTCTGACGGCCTTCCAGGGCATCCGACTAAATGGTGCCAAGCCCAGAGGGTCACGAAGAGTTTGGGCGACATTGAAACTCTTGATTGCCATGTCGGCATATATCTTCTCGTCATGGTCCAGGAATGTCCCTGTAAGCAACGAATGGAACTTGATCCTCGCCTTCTCGTCGCTAAACACCAGGACCATACGGCCCTTGGATTTGCCATTCTCGTATTTGACGGTCAGGGATGGGGCATCCCCGTCGCCACGGAAGAAACCGAACTGAATAGGTTGGGCTGGAGAATAAGAATGCTGTATTCCGCTCAGTGTCCTCGTCCTCGGCCCCGACACCACCGCAACTCGGAACCCGAGATGCCATGTACGAGGTCCTGCAGGGCCATTCTCCTTATACAGCTTCTCAAATAGAGCCACGTCGCAGTGGGGGACTGGCTCCTTAGGGAATTGGCGAAAGCTGGGATCGGCATCCATGACCTGGAATGATCGTAAAGTCGACCTGAACACCATGTTCTCGTCACTCCGGGGGAAGAGCGAGTTCTGGACCTTGGTTCCAAAGTCGTACATGTTGTATAGTATCCTGAAGTCCTGCTGAACCAGCTGGATGGCCAATTGGAAGCCGCGGCGTAGTCGGACGTCGACTGTGCAAGTGTCGCTTCGCCAGCGTACATCGTCCCACACTGGGCCGACATTCTTACTCTCCTGAATAGCGAGCTGCATGTGGCCGTTCTGGCTAGCCAATACGAACACAAGTCCGGTCGACTTTTGTGGTCGAACCATGGAAAGCAGGCAGGGGAAATACAGCCTCTGAGCCTCATGGCCCTGCTCCATGAGATATACATCGGCCTGTACTCTTCCATAGTTGAAATTTTCGGTAGTATCTCCAATGGGGAAGGCATCCAAGAGGCGGAGGTTGGACATTGGGCTGGTCATGGCTGTGAGGCCAGAACCCCAATTGCCTGAAAGAAGGGCAATCATATCCTGACTCAGTGCTGGATACTCGACCCAGATAGACTTGTCGATAGTTTGGGGTAGGAAAGCATCTTCGGGGGGCAAGAATCCGTTTCGCTTCATCGACATGGACAGCTTCTTAAGCGACGAAACCAAGTTCTTGCTAACCTCGTCGATCTCAGAATCCGGTTCCAAGCCCTGTGACTGTGAGATCTCGGGGACAATCTGCTCCGAAAGCCAGAATGCCTTGGCCAAATTCGCGTAAGCTTGCTGGCGGTCCCGGTCATTTTGCATCTGGCCTTGCGGAGAGGCTGGTCGTTCTCGAATTGCCACCTCCAAGCCCATACGGCCTTTCAAGAACCACCATAGGGCGCCCCTGGCGCATTCTATAAGAGAGCAGGTAGATAAAGGCTTAACAGATTCGGCGTGAAGACGGAAAAGCTCAAAAAGATGCTTCGTCCGAGAGATAAAGGTCTCAAGTGCTTGCTCTGCCGCTGCAGAATTTCCATCGCCAACCCTAATAGACAGTGATCTAGACGCTATTTGAGGGGGCGCACGCTGAGAGGCGATACTTGGCTCCCTGGACAAGTTTTGCGGCTCCGATGCTGGAGCTGCCGCAGGGGCAGTGATAGGAGGACCAGCTGGAACCAGAGTTGGCGGGGGAGAATATCCAGTCGTCGAGCTGGAATGCACTGAAGCTGCGGGACTGTATGAAATATTGGGCTTCGAGATCTGAGCTTCAGGTGATGGGGGTCCTCGTCTGCGCGCTGTATCAGGAGAAGCGGAAAGGGGTTCAGCGGAATGAGGGTCGTCCCAATTGTGAGAGGACGCAGATGTAGCGCTGGCCACACGAGCAGCCTCGGCGAACACTCTGCCTTCAGCTTCGCGCATCTGTGCAGAGTGAATCTCGATAAATGATCTCCTATTCTCGTCGTGTCTGGCAGCCGCACCCAGGAACCTAGCGGGAGATTTCTTCCCGGGGAGGAGAGTGTGGTGCTGGGCTGACACAGGAGAGACCAACTCGTCAGACTTGGAATCGGGATCAGGGCCAACGTTGGGCGAATCTTCGTCAGATTCGGGCTCGTAGATAGAAGAAAAGCCTGTCTGCGTTCGTAGCAGTGGTTTCGGCCTGAAGTCGTCCACCGGGGGAGCACTTCTGGGAGTACCTGCATCTGAAGGTGGAGGGGGTCGCCCTGGGGGGGATACAGGCTTGCGAGGTTGTGGAGGTGGCGGTGGTCGAGCCTTTTTGCGCTTTGAGATCTCTATAGTTGGTGCCTCCGTTTCCTCACCTCCTTCACCAATAACCTCTGGCGCCGAATCGTCAAACCTAACAATAAGGCCTTTTCTGTTTGGTCGTGGGCTTCGTCTTGGGGTATTGGTATCGGGGCGCCCTGGTACGAGGGGGCGATTCTGCTGAGCTGCATGGTTGACAGCTAAAGCTTGAGGGTAACGCGAGATTGATGTGGTGTCGAGCTTCGCTAGCTTGGGTAGCGATGACGGCGGGGGAGGCGGGGGCGGATGGGTGATTGTAAGATTATCGGAGGAGCTGTGAAGGAAGGCATCGACGTTGGCGGCGGACTGCTGCTCGGTAGCTTTGCGGTCCTTTGCAGCTTTAAAGAGCTTGCCCATGAGACGGTCTCTCCTTGAGGAGCGACCGTCAGGCGCCTGGACGGCGGGCACTTCGTTCTCCATGAGGAATACAGTCGTGGGTGATGATCGGGAGAGACCTATGGCAACGTCATTGACTCGGGGGGGAGAAGTCGGGCGTTGATCGCGCCGAGCTGGCTGTTGCAGTCGAACCGAGAGGTGTGGTGTTTGTTTGAAGGAACAAAGACGTCTTTTACTGATCGCCGCCCGTTCTCGTAACGGTTACAGCAACGGCAGAAGCAGTGGAGTCGTCCAATGAGGCTTGTTCTGGCGACACGAGAATCAACTGGCGGACATGTGGGGAGCGCAACGGGCGGTTGGAGGTGGCGCTCTCTCAGCGGACAGAGCGGCAGCTTCCAGCAGCTCTAGCGGTGTCGGCGTAAGAGGTAACGGGATGCCGTCTGACAGCAGTGGAAGGCTCTGGGTCGATCTTCGTTGGCGCTGTAGCTTACGGGTGGTTGCGAGTGAGGGAGTGTGGTCGTGGAGGTGATAGCGGTGGTGGTGAGAGTAGCTGTGCGGCGGCGGTGGGCTCTGATAAGAGGTCGTGTGCGGAGCTGAGGTGAGGTTGCTCTCGCTCGGTCGTCGTCGATGGCGGCGCGCGGGGAAGAGTGAAAGAGGTGAGGTGTCGTGTGGATGGTGTCGTGGCTCCGTTGCAGGCCTCCAGATCGAGAAGCAGCAAAGGTATCTGCAACAGAAACAGAGGCGGCCAAAACAGAATACAGCAGGCTTCTTGGACTCTTTCTGTCTCTTAGAACCCAAAGCGGACCACGGCTGGGCACAGAACAGCACACAGCACCTAGGCAATTCCCCTTTGCTTTGTCGCCAGGGCACCGGGCTCCAGTTGCAAGCAGGGGCGAGCACCAGCAGGGACGGACAGGGACAGGGGATGGATAGGTTGGTCGGGAGCCCGCCAAGGGTCTCTCTGGTCTCTGTTTGACGGACAGTGGCCTGGGCCCAAGGTCGGTACGTGGGTAAGTGTCTTATGCAAGGCCGGAGGAGCGATGAATGGATGGATGGCGAGAGCTGCCGCCGTACCGTCTGACAGGGCGGGCAGGCACAGGATAGGTGTGAGGTCAGCGCAGCGAGGGAGGGGGATGGATCGAATCGAAAGAGGGATATTGAAAGAGACGGGAGGGCGAGAGATTGTGTGCGTGTGCGTGTGTCGAGATCCAGGGGAGTTTCAGAGTCACAGGGATCAACATGGAAAGTGCCCTCTCTGTACTCTATGTACCTACCGACTGTAGACAGGTAAGGTAGTCCCCAGCAACAAAAAGACCTGACCTGAGGGAGCATCAACAACCACGGTCTGACCAGACTGGGAATCCCGTTGGGAGCGAGTACCGTCACCTCGAATACGCTATGGCGAGGTACATACACGTCAATGGGGTGGTAGGACAGCACCGGCCAGGTTCTGGGTCAGGGGAGAGAATTAATTAATCGCAGATCCTATCCTGTGTGTGTCCAACACCCAAAACGAGCGTCCAAAGGCAATTCTTGCTGACAGAGATATCCATGGATAGCTCCTCGGGCGGTCATCCTTGATGACGGACGAGGATGGAGATTGTGAGGGCACAGAGCAAGACCCTTAATCGTCCTTTGGCCTCCACTACCGGCCTCCACACACCCAATCTCTGTGTGTCGTCTGCTCTGCTTGCCCGTGTTAGTGTCATGATCAACTGCCTGTTGCGCAAGCTGCTGTGTAGAGGGAGGCCAATATGGACTGGATCTGCTTCACACGGCTCCCTAGCGTCACCCGTATCGATCCATCCATACGAGTTGAGCCCGGGACGGTGTGGATGGGCGGGCAGGGCAGCTTTGTTCACGGGCGCCGTCCCCCGTGTTAGTTGGCTAGTGGCTTGTGAGTGCCGGGCTGAAACGTCGCCGCAAAGCATCACTGTCTGGGCTTGATGAGCCCAAACGGCTGGGGGGGCGCTCTATTACCCAGACTGGAGCTCGATGGAGGCCACGTCCAGTTGTAAGCCCGATAAGATGCCCAATAAGCCCGCCCACCTGCCGAACAAGTACTCGGCTTCAACAATCCCTGCGACCAAAAATCTTCGAGTCGAGTCTCATTCATGGATGACGGGCGGTTTGTGCAGGAACTTGAATGCCTCTCTCACTGGTCAGGCTCTCGAGGATGCTCTGAGGTCCCTTGAACTGGTCTCACCATGTCGGAGCCGGCCCCCCTCCTCCATCCATCTCCCTGAATCCCTAGCGGGCGCCTGGAACGTGGGGCAGAGGGTCCCTCCCTCCCCTCCCCCAAGCCCAAGCCCAAGGATGGATCCATCCATTCAAGGATCCATGGATGCCATGCCCCTCGTGCTGTCGGGTCTGTCTGTTCCTCTGGCCCCTCTGTTGCAGTGCTTCAGTGCCCTTTGGCCTTGTTTTAGCGCCTCGATGGTGACGTTGGTCGCCCCGCTCAGTATACGTGGGCCGCAGTCTGAGGGGGTTTACCAGAATTCATCCATCGTTTGGTGTCTGGCTCAGAGTCCGAGACAGAGACAGGCGGCTTGGGTCCAGGGCAAGCAACCAGAGATTGGGCGCTGCCGCGGGAATGGAAGCCAAGCATCCATTAGAGAGGGTAGGGCGTCTATTGAACGAGTGGAGGGCAGGTCAGGCTCAGACAGAAAGCATGATTAATGATGCGGCCCTGCGCTCATCATCATGCCTGTGCGTCGACTCGTCTTTGCTATGTAATGAAGCGTCTTTTTGCGTCTTTTTGCTGCCAAAAATACACCGTGGCATGCCTCTTGTTTGTAATCGCCGAGCAGACACACTCACATTCATTTCCTTAGACTTCGTATGACCTGTCTATCTGTCCTATCCTATCCTGTCCGTCTGTCTGTCTGACCTCGGATCCCTCCGTCGGACTGGACTTGTTCTGTACAAGCGACAAACGGTGAATGAACGGGTCCGGCCCTTCTCCTCCGACTGACCTGGTCAACTCTGTAGGCCTCGGCTGGAGGCGCTTCTCGTATCGTCATCTCCCATTATCGATTCGCGCGCAATTGGTCCCAGGGTCTCGCTTTTTAAGTCTCGTATTGATCTTTTGTGCCCACAGTGCTTATGCCCAGGCTCGTGCTGAGCATCGTGGTGCAAGCCCTGGCCCGCTGCGCTGCGCTGCGGCGTTGTCTTTTTTGGTTTTGTGTTGACAAAGACAGAGGGAGGCATGTCGCAAAAACGGGGGACGGTACAAGGCGGGAATTCCCTTCTCCATTCCATGGCATGCAACTCAACGTGCAGTCTTACTAAGAGCTAAAATTGTCGAGCGCTCAAGGTTAGTTGTGGCACATGATCGAGATCCATGACAGTCTGGGGCATCTTGTCAATAGTCTGCGGCTGAATGAAGTATCTCGTGTAGCTTAAGTCTTGTTGGTGGCTGCACATTAAGACGGAGAGGGAGAAGCGATGGTGGCATCGCGACATGTATGCGGATTGAGCTCAGGCAGGGCTGATTGATGGTCGTCTCCATCTTCCGTCGCGCAGCGGGAATTCGCCCTGTTGTCTTGGATCTGTGTCACCGATTGGGTGACTTATACGGCGAGAATTGAACATTGAGTGTCTGCAATGTCTGTCGTCTTTCAAGACTTTGCAGACTGGTTCATCGACGAGCTGGTGAGTCCTGGATGGAGAGGGAGGACGCTCGCTGTCAGCAGTACACAACAGCGCAATTACCTATCCATCAACTTCAATCCAAGGCGCAAAGGCAATGAATGCTGACACAGTAAAGACTATTCCTCTTGGGGAATTCGCGTGAATATATATCCTGTTCATAGTGCATCTCCCGCCTTTTTGCGCAGTGCTCAAGATGGGCATGTATTGCGACGTGCATCTCTGATGCCCATGCCCATACATTTTCTCGCAAATCTTGCTACTTACCATTCGCAAGGACTTAACAGTCACTCTTAGAGAACCCTGGACACCATATTTCAAAATCAATTATATAGATTGATGGTATCGATTGTTCATGGTTTAGGTCAGGGGCCGCCTGTAGGGTGAGTAGGATGTTCAAGTTTACGACTTATAGAAATGGGTTGGGCAAAAGCAACTCTGACGCTACGCTCGCTCCATGCAATGTCAATGATATGGATGTTGCTGAGGCAATTCTAGTTAGGTATCCGTATTATTGGGTCTTCACTTCCTTTTGATATGGACTTTGCGGCGTCGTTCAGTGCAAGCCAGAGGCAAACGAACCCGACTATACCATACCACACCGATAGATATCAATATTTTCATCCATAACTCAACACTAGAACTCATGGTATTCTAGCCTGGCGTCAACCCGCTCCGTTCAACATTGACTACTTTTTCCTGCCAGCCGTCAAGTTTACATATGGTATTGACCTGCTAACTAGGGTGGTATGCGTGGTTCTGATACTACCTGCAACTCAATAGAAGCCGCGCATGACCAAAGATAGTGCAAATGGCCGGCGTATCTTGACCCTTTAGTTACGGCACAGAGGACCCAAACTCCGTAAGACAGGAAAGATGTAGACAACAGGCTAAGCGAGGAAAAAACTGCCCGCCATGGACATGACAGTGTGCCCGAGGTACTGAATTGAAGACACTGCCACCCATCGCAGCTCGATGGCCATATCCGAGTATCTTTCCTGAGTGTTGATGAGTTTTTGATACTATAAGGACACTCAACACTCTTTCAACTGTAGACCTAGGCAGACACAAGCATAGGCGATATCATAGTAGCTCTGCACAAAGCAATAATGTCCACACATCATACCGCTTCCCCATCTCTTCGCCTCGGTTCTGTTGCTCATTTTGTTCGCATACTTCGTGTAGACGATACTGACACTTGCCTTCTCCTTCCGTACGGACAGGCCGAGACCGGCATGGGATAGATGCCTCTTTCCCTGACCACACGCTCCTATCCTGAGTAGGTAGACAATCGACACCAAGATTGGATGGATGGCACTTGCCATGAGTACCTACCGTAGCTCCTCAGGTATGAAAAGAAGGAAGGAACTGCCTCTGGGCTGCCTGTGTTAAAAGCTCTTCCATCCTCCGCCATGATCCATCTTCCTTTCTTCCCCCAACACACTCAACATGGCAGTCATCTCAAACATCTTTGGCCACTGGCCACCATCTATCTTTTCAGAAACCCTTTGCGCTCTGGGGGAGCCATCTCTGGGGACTCAGCAGTCAATGGGGATCTTCTTAGGTCCTCCGGGAGGCAAACCTCCCGATCAGTGATGGTCATCATTGTCCCCAGTTGCCCATGGTCTACAGCCAAGCTGTTCAGTGCTTGTCCTGTTCCCAAATAACACGGGCAAGATCAAACCCCAATCATGCGACTGGTGTGCGACTGGTGTGAGACTGGCCTTGCACCGTCAAGTGCTGAAATGCCTGTTCTTTGCCAAAGCGCTCAATACTCACAAGAGCCATGTTGTGTGATACATTTCCCCCCAGGTCATTGTGCTGTGATTCCTCAAAGTGAAATCACCATAATATGCTTTCCAAGAGACTCATGCCAGAGTCATCATTGCCCATTCATCATACCGTGACTATACGATACTTTTTTGCGACTGTCTCTTGCCAACGTGCCTTAACCTGTCTGCGGCCCTGTCGTAGATATATTTCCCCCAGATCATCATGCTGTGATTCCTCAAAGTGAAACCACCATAACGTGCTTGCCAACGGGCTCAGGCAAGAGTCATCATTGCCCAGGGCATTCATCATACAGTGACTGTTCTATGCCAAAGAGCTCACACCTGTCAACCGAGCGCTGTTGTACGATACATTTCCCCCCAATTTCCAAATGGAGAGCGGGCGGGCACCTTTTTATCATCGTATAAAAGAGACTTCATGTATCAAGGTTTGTTGAGACGAAGAGTTGGTAGGGGCGCATCTAGAAAGCTTATCGGACGTTGATAATTGTTGAAGGCATCAAGCATGAAACATCATGGCTGAGTTTATCAACTTGCGTTCATTCATACATGGGCAAGCAGGCGTTGGTTGGTACCTGCCCTGATGCCCTGGGTACTCAGGTACTTACCCCACGTAAGCTTTTATCGATAAGATAAGATAAACATTTTACTTTGCCCCCATCACCGCCGCGACAATTTATGAGTCGCCGCCGGAGATCTGTCGGGACTGTAAACACTCCTTTGCCAGACACCGGCATGCTCATTCAGTTCATACGAAAAGTCATGGCCGCAGAAGTCAAGCGAGTGCCCATCCCCCCTCGGGGCGTGGACTACCGTGGCAAGGTTGTCCTTGCACCAATGGTTCGCTCTGGCGAACTACCCTCGAGATTGCTGGCCCTCAAGTATGGCGCGGACCTTGTCTGGGGTAAGCAACCCCGGCCTCACAATGTGCAATCTTTATTCTAACATAATTCTCCGCCTCTAGGCCCTGAGACTGTCGACTACTCCATGATTGGGACATCTCGACGTTTCAACGAGGACTCCAAGACTATTGAATGGTTCCGGCTGTCTTCCCAGGGTCAAAAGGAGCCCCCTGCGGATGCTAAAGAAAGTATCATATACAGGATGCTTCCCGAGATCGAGAAGGACAAGTTGATCTTCCAGATTGGCACCGCAGACCCCGAGCGTGCCGTGCAGGCTGCTAGATTGGTCGCCGCAGATGTTGCCGGCATCGACGTCAATGCCGGCTGCCCAAAGCCATTCAGCACCAGCGGAGGAATGGGCGCAGCGCTACTCAAGACCCCCGACAAGTTGTGCGCCATCCTCGAGGCCCTCGTCAAGAACATCACCCCGGAGTTTGAGATCGGGATTAGCGTCAAGATCAGAATCCTCGACACGGCCGCCGAGACCGAGGCGCTCGTGAGGAGGCTCTGTGCCACAGGCATCACGGGGTTGACTGTGCATTGCCGAACCACACCCATGCGGCCTAGAGAGCGAGCCATCCGAGGACAGCTCCGTATGGTCGCGGAGGTCTGTCATGAGTACGGCGTTGCGTGCCTCATGAATGGTGATGTCGAGAACAGAGACGAGGGCCTCAAGCTGGCTGAGGAGTTTGGCGCCGATGGCGCAATGATTGCGACCGCCGCGGAGAAGAATCCCAGCTGCTTCCGGAGCCAGGCGGATGGTGGACTGGCCCCCTGGGAGGAGGTTGTTGAGCACTACGTCAAGACGGCGATTGATGTCGACAACCGGTTCGGTAACTCCAAGTTCCTCCTTGCCCAGATGGTCCCCGGAAAGTCAAAGTTCTATCAGCCCGTCAACCAGTGCAAGAACTACAAGAGCACATGCGAGGCGCTGGGACTTGATAAGTATATGGACGATGCTACCCATATTGACGCCAAACGTGGCCTCGACCAACCTCTCAAGGGAAAAGCTGCCAAGAAGGCTGCTGCAAGGGCTAATGCGAGTGCTATGGCAGCTGGTGGGCAATCCGCCAGGTCAAGACAAGAGATGACCCAAAGGCGCAAGAAGGCATTGTCCGAGCGAAAGCCTGCCACACTGGCTGAAGCTCCAGAGGCAGCCCAAGTTGCCGCGGCCGAGGTAGCATGAACTATCCTCTAGCAAAAGGAACCCAACATATGGAAAGGAGAAGGTTAGGGGCGTCTGGTTCAACTATGGCAGCTCATATTCGCATTTGTGGAGTTAAGGATCACGATTTAGGGGGTTAGAGGCTCAGCGTTTGAGGGAGGTACCTATTCAAGATTTATATATATCGCTCCAAAGATGATAGACGTCTATCAATCATGACGGCGGACGGCGGCCTGGCAGAGGCCTTTTTATCAAGATAAATACAACACACCCCAATCATCGACTCTCAACAGGAGGCTCGTTGATACAAATGAAGATTGTTCGGGAACTCTATGTGGTGGTACATCTCATCTCGCTTTTTAATGGCTTTCCATGGAAAAAAATTCTTATTTGCCCTTCTGGACCCAGCCCTCGACGGCCTCCCTCGCATCCGTCACCTTCTCGTCGACATATCGCACACCCACCTCGCTGTGGGTCTTGGCGAAGCTGACGCCATTCAGGATGCTCTCACGCAGCCGGATATGGGACTGGGCAACGACGGGGAACCTCTGCTCGTACTTCCAGGTGAGGTCCGAGATGTTGCGCATGGTGACGGGGAGCACTGCCCAGCCGGCGCCGATGCCCAGGGCCAGAGGGAGCGAGGCGCGGAGGACGATGCTCCGGTTGCGGGTGATGATGCTGCCGGCCATGGCGGCGACAAGGACGTAGATGGTGCCGGGCATGAGCTGCTCGCCGCTCTCGCGGGAGGGGGCCAGAGAGGCAATCGTGCTGGTGAAGGACTGCTCGAGGTTGAAGGCAGAGTCCATGGTCTCGTTGACCTTGTTCTCGGCTGCCACAGCGTACTCGTACAGGACCAGACGCGCCTTTCCAATATGAACAGCTAGACGGTCCGTAGGAGTCGGCGACCTGGCCTTGGGCTCCTCCTCATCGACAGGTTCGGCAGGCTGGGCGGCAGCGGGTGGTGGTGTCACGGGTGCGGGATTTGGCTTGGGGATCTCGAAGTTGTCGTAGATGGGCTTTCGCTGCAATGGTGTCAGAAGGGGACCGTCCATGGGCCATCCAAGTCACCCATCGACAAGACAAGAAAGGCAACGGACCTTGAGGCTGCTGCTGGGACCTTCGGCGAAAACAGTGGCCGGGGCGAGCGCCATGCCGCCGAGGGCCAGCGTCGCCAGCGGCGCGAGGGAGCGCTGTGCGAGTCAATTAGCATCAAGAAGCTCGGTCCAAGCTTGGATTTTGGTCACCAACCCGTGAGAACACCACTCGTGAAGCCATTGTGCTCTCAATTGACGAGTGGATGAGAAGACGTCACGCGGGATCGAGGCAGACGACGGTTGCTAGACACAATCATCACCAACGGAAAATCCAGGGCGGAGAATCCCATCCGGTTCCGTTCGGCCACTGGGAGTGGGGCATCTACGGGAAGGTGAAGTTGAGCGCCGGGGAACGGATGACTAAGGCAGTTCTGGTACGTACTTGACGTCTCATGGAAGTGCCGCGCCAAAGATGGAAGGAAGCAGGGGGGCCGAAGCCGGAAAACCCGACTTGACCTCCAGGCCAGGGCCAGCTGCAAGCCCCAATTACTTGCTTGGCTTTACAGATTTGCCCCAGGTTTTCGAATTCTTTTACCCATTTTATTCTCAGCTGGCCTCTTGTTTCTTTTACCGACCTTCCTTCCTTGCCATTCAATTCCTTCCTTCTCGCTGTCCTTGTCGATATAGCCGTATGCCCGCGACTCTATAAGCGAAGCGAACCGAAGCGACAATGCTGAATTCGAGGGGCAGCCGCCTCTGGATCTGCACTCAATGCGTTCGACACGCGACCAAACTTCCTCAACGGCGAGGGATTGTTTCTGCTGTGGCCCAGGCCTTTTCGCCGAGCGCTCCGGTCGACCATTCAGCAAGCTCTTCTCACGATGATGCTGTTCTGCGCAGTTTGTTCGACGCTCCCACTAGCAGATCTTTCCCCAAATTCAGCCTCAAGAAGAGCCAGGGACTCTTCAAGAACAGATATCTTACCAGCCCGGATGGCTTCCTTCGATTCGCCAAGGCAAACCTTGAACGGGCGACCAAGATTGTTCACAGGGTCCTTAATGCGTCCTCGGTGCAAGAATATCAGGCGGTTGTCCGTGACCTGGACAGGCTGAGCGATCTGCTCTGCCGAGTCCTGGACCTCTCAGACTTTGTTCGGATGACGCACCCGGACCCCCGATTTCAAGATGCGGCTGCCAATGCATGGGCGCTGGTCTACCAATACATGAATCAGCTCAACACCATGACCGGCTTAAGCGACCAACTCAGTCAGGCCTTGGCCATGCCTGAAGTTACAGAGGTGTGGTCAGAGGAGGAAAAGACTGTGGCGGAGCAGCTCAAGCTGGACTTTATGAAGTCGGCAGTCAATCTACCCAAGGCATCACGGGATAGATTCGTTGATCTATCATCACGTATCAGTGAAATTGGCTCGGCCTTTGTACAAGGAATGCAACCAGCGAGGAAGCAGATAACTTTACCTGCTCACAAGTTCTACGGCCTTTATCCTGGTCTGGCGGCGACTCTGAAAGTTCGCTCCGAGATTACACTCCCTACTCTTGGGTCAGAAGCGGCAGCCGCACTTCAAAGTGTCTACGATGAGGATACTCGTAAAGAGATCTACCTCGCCCAGCGGACAGCATCTGGTGAAACGATTCAGTATCTCGAGGCCATGCTGAGATTGAGGGGCGAGCTTGCAGAGCTTGCAGGATTTGAAAGCTATGGCCATATGGCTTTGAAGGACCGCATGATGGCTAAATCACCCGCCTCAGTGATGCAGTTCCTCTTGGCTTTGAGGGACCACAACACTCCCATCATTCAGGATGAGTTAAGGGAGTTGGTATTGAAGAAGCGCGATAGGCTCAATATCCCTGACTCTAAACTCCAGGCCTGGGATAGGGATTTTTATATGGAAAAGATCCGAGCGGATATGAGATCTCGAAAGCGTCAAGAAGACCAACTGAGCTCATTCTTCTCAGTGGGAACAGTGATACAGGGTCTGTCCCGGCTGTTTGACCGCCTCTACGGCATTCGCCTTGTCCCACGAGAAAGCCTACCTGGAGAGACGTGGCACCCAGATGTCAAACGACTTGATGTCATTGACGACAAGGGCGACCAAGTGGCTGTCCTGTACTGCGATCTGTTCTACCGCCCGCAAAAGTCACCAAACCCAGCTCACTTTACTGTGAGATGCTCTCGCGAGATCCTCCCCAGCGAAGTCGCAGAGATTGCAGCTGAGCAGGACAGTGATGCGCCGACCTTTGAGTCAGCTGAGATGGCTGCCAACGACGGCATGGAAATCTCAACAAAGGATGGAGTGTTGAAGCAGCTCCCAACTATCGCCCTCGTCTGCGACTTTCCCAAGAGTGACAACTCCAAGGAGCCGGCCTTCTTGTCCTTTCACTCTGTCGAGACCCTCTTCCACGAGATGGGCCACGCCATCCACTCCATCCTCGCTCGGACAAGCTTCCAGAACGTGTCGGGCACCCGGTGTGCTACCGACTTTGCCGAGCTGCCATCGACTCTCATGGAGCACTTTGCCGCCGACCCAACTGTCCTCTCCCTCTTTGCCCGTCACTGGAGGTCGGATCAGCCGCTGCCCTACGAGCTGGTGGCTGAACGAGCCCGCCTCACCAAGCGTTTCGAGGGTATCGATACGGAACACCAGATCATCCTCGCCATGGTTGACCAGGCTTACCACGCACCCGACGTGGCAAACCTGGGCTTCGATTCCACGGCTGTCTTCCATGACATCAAGGGTCGTTTCGCCCATGGGCCCCAAGATCCTCCCAACACCTGTTGGCAAGGCTTCTTTGGCCATCTACACAGCTACGGAAGCACATACTATAGCTACCTCTTCGATCGTGTCCTGGCTGAGCGTGTCTGGCGCGTCGTGTTCAAGGCCGGCGACAATGGCGCTGCCATCAGCCGTGAGAACGGAGAACGGCTCAAGGAGAACCTGCTGAAGTGGGGAGGTGGCCGAGATCCCTGGACATGCTTGGCTGAGACGCTCCAGGATGAGAGACTTGCTCCTGGTGACGAAAAGTCAATGGCCCTGGTTGGAAGTTGGGGAATCAAAGATGATCATCACCCATAGATGCATATGCACATGCACATGCACATGCACATGCACATATAGACACTCATATATATAGACATACATGTTGTTATGACGAGAACATGTAGAAATGACAGATACAATGCGCCCTTGCTATCCAAGATGGTGATGCTTTTAGTTTGTTCATTAAGGACTATCATAGGCGTTCTCCGCCAACATTGAGGTTCCAAAGCCCCAAAAATGCTCAGTCAGTCCCAGCACCCTGTACGCCAAACCATGACACCTAGAAGCTGGATAGGATGTGGGAACAAGTCAGAACTAATAAAGACAAGAAGACGCGTACGATGGCGCTCGGAAAAGTTCAGAGAACTGTGCAGATGCACGCTATAGTGACAAGCAGAGAGATGGAAGGATTGTAAGTAGTAGGACGGTGTGGAAGAGAGTGAATAAACAGGTAGGTCGAGAACGAAGCCGTCTTCGCACAAGATAAGATTCATGAATCATCTGTCCTCTAATATCGAACAAGAGGGTATCGTCTCAAAAGGGAGCATGGCTGGCTGCAAATAGAATCGGATATATGCTGAATGAAATGTCTGAACAGCTTGCTTGGCCTCAAGGTCTAACAAGCTGATGTAACGTAGGTAAATGTATGGGTCGTCAAATGACGCGCCGTGGATGTTGCGATGCACTCTGGGCGCCTCTGCCCATCGTGAGTTGGGATAATGATAGTGTCCTCGCTGCTTTCGTCTGCGCTTGGTCTGCCTTGTCCAAGTCTTCCCCAAACGCCCCGAAGCTGTGTCCCTCCTCACGAGGAGTTTCGAAAGACTCTGAGTACTCGCTCTCATCTCCATGACCAGTCCCGATGCCCGAGTCCTCAGGGTCAACATGGCGCCCTTGTGAATGTGTGTTGATCACCAAGGAGCTGAGGCCCTCTTCTTCGTCATCGTGGTCAAATGCTGATCGATCACCGAAAGACTTTGCCGTCGGAGGGGGGTCGAATCGTGTCTCTCGGGTCATCACCATTGAATTGGACAAAACACTGAGCTGGTTGCCAAGCCTCTTCACCTGTGCCTCTAAGGCTTCTCGGGCGGAACGCTCTGTGTGGATCAGGGCCAGGAGGTTAGTGTAATGGTCTGTTGTGAATGACCCAGGCGCATCCTTCAAGAGGCTGGGCAGGCTAGTTGCCCCACGGATGGTCGCTGTTGATGTAGGCCGGTTCGTGATGCCCTCACCAGGAGAGGACGCATGCGGGTCAAGAAAAGTAGTCTCCTCGTGGCTCGATGCCTTTGAAGCCGTCTCGGAGCGGTATCGGCTGGAGCTCCTGGAGCCCATTGCGACACCTATATTGATTGGATCTATTGGTTGGTCCAACAGAGACTCTCTGGAGCGGCTTCTATGGCCTCTCACTGGGATAGGAGGAGCTGGTCGGTCTGGGTGCTCCGTCTGCGATTGCCAGCTGGGGACCGTGTCACACATTCGGTCGAGAACCTGCTCCAACCGATGGACCCTGGACTCGAGATTGTTGATCCGTGTCTCCAAGTTCGCGGCATGTGTGATTTTCATGCCTGCCACTTCATTCATTCCGACAAAAGGCTCAAAGTGGAATGGTTCTGTGGTCGCCTTCGCCGGAGGCTCTTCCTCAGTAGTATGTGTTGTCTCAGCCGCAACTACCGTCGTCTCTTCAACCTCTGGGTGATTGGAAGAGACAGGAGACATAAATGCCGGGTCGTAACTTTCTCTCCAGTATCTGATCTCGTCACTCCGTCGGCGAGTGTTGTGGTCTTCCTCTGCCTCTGGCAAGCCCGATAAACTCCGCGATCTTCGCCGTACTCCAGTAAAGTCACTGGTAATTGCGCGTCCAATTTCGTCGGGGTCATCTTCATGCTGTTCTTGCCGACTCTCTCGGCCGTGGCTACTTGCGGGTCGCGGTGAAAGCCCTGCCATGTGACTCTCACGTACCCTCAATGCGCTCGCTCGTGCCTGGTTAAGACCAAAGTCGGCGCTGAGGGAGTTGCGCGCACTCTCAATGGTTCGAATATCTTCTGGGCGGACAGAGTGAGATCTCAACGCTCGGTCAAACTCGGTGATAGGTAGAGAAGCAGATCGCTTAGACTCGGCGCCTGGGAAGGGTCGACTCCGACTTCTGGGATCCGGTCTCTCTCTGGACCTCAAACTTGGGACTACATCGTCTGGTCGAGGACCCTCTCCTGTTGAGCGGCGGAAGCGTTCTGGTCGTGGCGGTGCCGGTGCGGAGCCGGTCTCTGAATCGGTATTGTTGGGGCTATCGCCGCCATTTGCCTTCTTCTTGCGGTTGAAGAGCTTTCCTAGGGCACCTCGAAGGGTCGATTGTTTGCGCTGGGGGCGATCTAGCCTGTCTCTTATATGGATAGTATCTGCGCTGACGAAGGAGTGTCTTGCGTTGTTAGAAGGCTCCGCCTTTTGTAGCCTTGCTGGTGCGCCAGGCGCTCGGGGGAAAGTTGGTGACCTCGGTTCGTGAAAAGCCTGGGGACCGTTCCGGCGAGGCTCCGGAAAGGTGGGAGATCTGAACTGGCGGTCCCTGCTTGATTGGATAGAGTCGGCTTGCGATTCTTTGAACTCGGCTCGTACGGGTGTTGCGATACTGGTGCCGGGGTTGCGAATTGGGAACTCATCGTCTAGCGGAGTTGGAATGGGAACGGGACCTGATATCCTCCCACGGATGGAGTGCTGACCGGTGCGAGGCCGAGCACTCCCGCCAGCGCTGGGGGTCGATTTCCACGGCTTCTTCATCGAGAGAAGCGCGGCCGAATCCAGCGAGATACCAATGGGGAGAAAAGGTTGCGATGCGACGCGACAAAAAGAAGAGCGAGAAACGACAGAAGAGAAGTGGAAAAAGAAACGTGAAGCGGATCAGAAGGCGAAATAAGATGGCATGCCCTGGCAAATATCCATGAAGAAGTGGTCAACAAGGAATCCCAAAGCCCTCTATACGTGCGCTCATCTACACCGGGCAGCCAGGCCTATCATTTCGTAGTCGGCGATGCAATGTGCGTACCGTATGCAATGCTAAGCTCGAGCGTCGCCTCAAGGGCACGGCAAGACACGACGTGAAACAAGGAAAATGAGTGTGGGGAGGTAGGGAACTGGCGGGTTTATGGCATTGCGATCAATGCAACTCGCCCTTGTCCAGGAAGGGCGAGAAGGAATCCAGACTGACAGAGGGACAGGACGAGGAGGCTTGAAACAAATACGTGCGGTCTTGGAGCGGTCCGAGTGGGCGGCTGGCACCTATTAATGTCCGGTCAGCAGGATAGACATGAGACGCACGCCTGGCGAACCCGCTCTTGAGTCTTGCGGGACCAGACCACTTGCGGGCTCTTGGAGCGCGAGGAGAGGTTCAATGCCACGTTGGATGACCAGGAGGGACGAAAGGGGGGCTGCGACAAGGCATGTCGAAGGTGACCAGGGGCCAGGCGGGGGGAAGGGCATTGGTAGTCAGTCTTGCAAAAGCAGGCCATGTTACCTTGCAGGACCGTCAGTCGCAGCGGTGAACAAGATCAAGACGGGATTGCCATTCCAAAGACCCAATGCCAGCCTCCGGCGTGCAGCTTTAGAGAGGTCCAAAGGCAGGTCGCGTGGGGCCCTGGATGGAGCGCATCTCAATCACTAGAAGCTGGTGTCGAGCCCGAGAGCCAGCAGCGCCGTTGACCTGAGCGAGCAGAACCAACCTGGACAGGGATCGCTCAGAATGCGGCTGGCGTCGCCCTCTTCCGCGGGCCCATGGCGTGTCGTCTTGTCGACAGAACAGGCAAAGCAACGGCCCTGGACGTTTCCGTTGAAGCCAAGTCCAACGAGGGCCGGGGTCAGGCTTCGAGATCGCAGCGCACGAGCCCTGGCGTCCTTTGTGTCCCTTGGGTCTCTTGAGTCGTTGGGTCACTTCGTCTCGACTACGGACGGGCATTTGACAGGGGGAGAATGGCCTCAACGGGCCGGGATCCATCTTCCCTCGTGGCTCGCGGCCAGGTGCAGGGCATTCTGGGGGATGCTTGAGGCAGGGCTCCCTTGTACGATTGTCAGCAAAACGCTACCCAGTTCTTCTTCCAGAGATGATCCATTGGTTTCTGTACGCCCAGCAGCAGCAAACGAGTTGTGCTTGCTGCATATGAGCCTGTTGTGCAATGTTCTAAAGACAGGCCAATTATCGCGTCCCTGGGTTCACGTACTAGGTATGCAAGAGGCACGTACCGCGGGCCTCCAAAATACGGTGCCGTCTTAGTTTCGATCGACTGTCATGTCAATATTGTATCGAATGTCTAGGCCGTCGTTTCGTTCGTCATCTCCAAGACTAGCCGGCACATTCATTTCAGGTGAGGATTAAAGACAGAAGAAAGGTGATGGTCATTCTCCTCTGCTGGAAAGAATGAGGTGCCTGCCGTATACGGGCTGTGCTTGCCAGGTTCTTGCTTGAGGCAAGTGCTTTGCAGTTGGGGTTGCCCGATCTCGGGACGCTATGAGTTGCTGCTTCAGGTCTGCCAAGGGACCTGTCGTCTACCAATCTCGATCTTCATCTTCAAAGCCTTCATCTCTGCTCGCCAACACGATGCGAGATCTCAAGTGCTCGACAACGGATGTATCAGAGGTCCAGACAAAAGCAACCACGCACGACGGACGATCTGCCGCCCCGGTTTGGAGCACCGCTGAGACTCCTCCGCCAGCTAGTCAGTCCTAGTGGCGCGGTCTGAGCTCGACTTACTTGCATCGCGTTAGTGCCACCGCAAAAAGCAAGCATAACTCCTAACTGGAAAGCCACCCTCCAACTCAACGCCCAAATATCCCGGCTTCATGCTCTGATTTGGCAGTCGTTAACCCAGGAGGCATCGCCACAGGTCTGGTTTCCAACTGTTCAGGCTGATTACAGGTCAACCCCTGTGACCAGCTGTGCAGGAAAAAACCGTCACATACTGGCATGGACACCACCACCTCAATTTATGCATGTCTGGGCCAGCAAGTGAGAACCCTCCAATGCCTGCTTGCATTATCAACTAAATTAGCATTGCAGCCTTATGGCGGCTGAAGACCATATCGTGAGTTGTCACCGTTTTAGCCAGAATGCCAACCCAACCTTTCAAGCCGACTGACAACTCGCATCAGAGATACCCGCTCTATATGACAGCCACTATGATTGACAACTCTATGTCAGGGATCTCGCGTCACTGACCCTACAAATCAGCTTGACAGTTGCGTTTCTAACAATGTCTGCTCCACCTTGGTCTGCCATGCAGCATCAAGGAGCATTCCTGCTCAAAGATCCGCTGATCGGCCGTTTCCTCCGCAGCACGACACCGGCTGTTTGCCTCGGAGGACTGCGCGTTCATACCTTGACAGGCCGGAGCTGAATGGCTTGTCAAAAACTAATGATGCGTCTCGACAGCGTCGCATGCCGCTGGGCAAGGGTCCCTGAAACTGACACGACGGCGCTCTTCTATCCTGCAAAACTAGTAGTATGGCGGGACCGCACCTTGTTCGAGAGACATGATGGATGCGCGACTCTTGGTGCGCAAGTTTGCTAACGTCGCGTTTGTCTGGAATGCCCGTCTTCCACCAACCAAGGTTGCTCGATTTCCCTTGCACAAGACAGGAATCCTGTTGTGCTTGATAGAACGCCAAGTTTCACATTAGCTGTCACCTTGCACCGCGTCCCCTTTTCTAGTTGACCAATTTTGATAGTTCTTCCGTCACGGCTCGGCCAAAGGGTTCTTCTCGCTCCGGCGTTGCTCAAGAACCGAACCCTTCAAGATACTCCATCGGTGCTCCGCAATGAGAAAAACGGAACAGGGATCTCGTCCCCCACGGTCCGGTCCCACAATGAGTGACCTGAAACAATGCAGGGATGCCGGTGGCAGCGTCGCGACCGCGTTTCTTGAGAAGCTATCCGTACCCCGAAAGCCTTCGCAGCATCAAGGATACGACACGAACAGGCGGAGGCGGAGGCAGAGGATAGGCTGCCCCAGACAAGGGGCCTTTCCCAATTCTTCTAGAAAGGCGGCCTCAACACTATCTTTGGAATCAGAGCCATCTTTGAAACGGCGAGCTAGGCATTGTTTCAGGACAAGCCAAGGTCAGCCGTTCTGCTTGTCTCCCCAACGCTTCGCTAACCAGCACAACGGACTGGAATTGACGGCCGACAGTCGGGTTATCGGCCGAATCATGTCTAGATGCCAGTTGATGCTCCTCAGTCTACTACGATACGACGTGAAATCATTGACAGGTCTCTCTTCCCGGGGATCTCGACACGAGCTTGGACCTCGAAGGACGTTCAAGCCTATTGTGTCACGGCGGAAGCGTCTGGGTACCGCAGATCGGCGTTGTCTTCGAGAAACTGCATCCATTTCTTCAAGAAGCTGCTTCCTCTGTGGCACAGGTACATGTTAGCGGTGCTCCGTCTCAGGTGGACAGCTGGAACAATCTGCGCAGTGGTTGTCAAACCGGAGGCTGCAGCTTTGAGGCCCAGCATGCAAGTGGCTATCGCTTACCTCTGAACGGTTTCCGAGTCTCCGATAACTGTCAACGAGCGCTTGGGACGTGTCATTGCGACTAGACGCTCCTGCATTAGTGACGGATCCATCATATCCGACCCAGCCTATTGAAAAATGGTCGGAATTGGGTCTTTCAATCTCACCATTGAGACGGCGCTTCTCGCCAAGGAAGCCGACCTCGCCTTCAGAGTTACTTCGGACGAGGCTCACGAGAACAGCCTCTTTCTCGCGGCCCTGAAACCCGTCCACACTGCCCAGCTCTATGCCGGGAAACTTGTCCTTGAGTGAAGCTAGTACAGCGAGCTTGGGGTTGATATGGTATCAGCCTACGTCTCACAAAGACATGATGTGAAGACAATGAACTTACCTGGGCATTGTAGGGGGTCACGACGGCAATATCTTCCGGACGGACTCCGGCATCGACGAGCTGCTCCACGTGCTGTCGCACGAGGGCTGCCTCCATCTCGTTGCTCTTGCTCTCGCCATGCAGGCTTGCTCTACCCTTTTTGGGGTTATCCTTGTCATCTTCCTCATTCTTCTCTGGAAAGTCTCCGCCCTGTGTGTCGATGAATATGAGGGGCTCATTGGTGTTTTCATTATCATCGACGTCGTAATCCAAGTCTTTGAGGAGGCGGTGTTTCACGGCATCCGCCGCGATCAGCTTGGACTCGTATAGTTCGTCGGAGGGGAAGCGCATGATGCCTTCATGCATTCGGTACTGCGTAGTCAACATGCGCTTGATGGAAGGCCCATGCAAGGCCAGCAATCTGTCGAACAGAGTGATTTCAAGGGTGGCACCCTTGGGGATTTTGATACCATCTTTAATTGCCGGTTTAACCTTTGTGTTGGACGACTTAATGGTGGGAGGGAGCTGCAGATGGTCACCGGCACAGACAACCTTCTTTGCCGACAGCAAGGGCACCCAGCACTGGGCCTCAAGGGCTTGACTGGCCTCGTCTATAATGACGACGTCAAACTCTTGGTTGCGTAGCTGGAAACCACCTGCACCATGTAGCGTTGCGAGAACAACCTTGCTTCCGTCGATGAGGCTACTAACACAACGGCGTTCTCTCTCACGATACTCTTTACGTAACTCCTTCAGGTCGGCGTAGATAGCCTTCCGCTCCCTACCGCTCTTGGTCTTTTTGATGGAGGATTGCTTCGCATCCATCTCGGACCGAACATCCTTCACTATGGCTCCAGCCTCTGATGTCTGAGTGAGCACGTCTAGAGAGTGGTTTAGAACGGAGGGCAGAAGGCGGGCAGGGTGACCAAGTCGAAGGATTGGGACTTTGTGAGGCGAGAGCCGCTCAACAATGTTGTCAACAGATATGTTGGAAGGGCCGCAGACGAGGATTCTCTGGCCTAGCTTGATCATTTGGAGGATCAACTCAATTAGAGTATGAGTCTTGCCGGTCTAGGGATGTCAGCGAGGCGATATATATAAGCAGGTCGAGACAACTCACCCCAGGAGGGCCATGGATCAAGGCTACCTCGCGGGAAGCCAGTGCGAAGCGGATTGCATCCTTTTGTGAATCGTTAAGGGTGGGATCAAACCAATCGATTTGACCAACGTTTTCATCTTTGGTCAGATCTTCGGCGACTGGTGAAGGGCTTGACAAGCCAAAGAGAACTCTGATGAAACTCGAGTATTCGGACTCGGTCATCTTTTGTAGCTTCTCCATTGTTTGATTCATCCTAGGCAACATCAATGTCAACATAAGTGACTTAGTAGGCGCATAGAAGAGGGGATTAATCATACCGCTTATACGTTACTTCGTCTGCCAGCTTGACGGCCCAGACCCTCCCCGACAAGGCAACTTCATCCTTTCCCTCATCTAATGCAACGCCTATCCATCCCCTACTCACCTTTGTCACGACTCCCCTCGCTCCTTTCTTCTCGAGTTCCTTGATCTCACGCTTCTTAGCACTCCCCGCGGGCTGCTCAGCGACGAGGACAATGTCTCCAGTACGTAGACCATGTTCGGGAAGCTCGCCCTCAGCACCCGCGCGGGCCGTAGCAGGGTCAGGCGAGAGTTCGAAAACAGTCCGGCCACCAAAACCGGTACGCTGCGCCGAGACGACGAGGTTAGTCAAGGCTAGGCCGGCGCGTTGGAGACCCGTGGGGCTGTGGTTTGAGATGAGAGTGCTCGTCTCGCTGATCTCGGTCTGAAGCTCCTGATCCAGGAGGGCTAGCTGTGTTGACGCAAAGGTGGGGACGTCGAGGGGCTCTATCCCGGGTGCCATGATGTACGAGTCTCTAAAAGGGAATGGGACAGGCGGAAGAAAAAAAGGTTGGAGTGTCAAAAGTGTTCGAGGGTGTGTATGAGTGGAAAGGTGGGATTTCATGTGTGTGGGTGTGGTGAGGGGAGCTTCGGAGAATGGACCCCACCACAGCCTGAGCTCTGACGTCTGCCTGCCTTGTTGGGAAGGATTTGAGATCAACATCATGAGAACTTCTGAACACGATAGAAGACATGATTTTCAACACGTGTTTAGTATTTGCAATATCGTCAATATCCATTATTCAACTTGACCATTCTGGTTCTCGTACAGGCCTCAAACAGAGCCGAGATGCATAACCATCCTGCTGGTATCAAGTCATGATGCAGTTCAGTTCAGTTCAATCCCCATACCTATACTGTAATCACGCTGCGCGAAAAAATCCTGGGCGCAATATCAAGCAAAAACTCCAAGCATCCCACGCTCCCATCTTCATACCAAGATAGCTCCAAGGGATCATTATAAAAGCAACATCCATGATAAACCCAAAGATGAAAAACACCAAGACTTTACAATTCCCGTTCGGACGGATGTATAGCAATCACGACAACGAGCGAGGCCACCATGATGGCAAAGGCAACAAAGGCGACAATGGTGATGGTGCCGCGACTGGCGGGGAACTTGCCCTGCATGACCCAATGCTGGGACTGGAAGTAACGCTTGTAGCCGAGGAAGAGGGTGAGGATACTAATGCCGAGAAACGTTGTGCCTAGGGGTTTGCCCATCTGGCGCAGCGTCTCCATATTCTTTGCGGCATCGATGCCACCATCGGAGCCGTCAAGGGAAGTGTTGAGTCGGAACAGTTGTGTTACTGCGATACCGATTGAGGCGAAGCTGAGGGATGTTCGAAGCCAGGCGAGGAATGTTCGTTCTAAGAGGTCATTGTCAGAGACGGCATGCGTCGAGATTCAAAAGGCGGGCGTACCAATGGCGAGGTGATCTCGAGCAACACTGCCCTTGTTCTCAAGCTCAATGGATTGGAACTTTTCGGCTTGGACCTGCCACCATGATGGGTCCTTATCCTCGGGCTCAGACTGCCGTGAGTACGTCATGTCGGGGGCTGAAGTCGGGTGGGCATCGGAGCTCTGATGCCGTGAGAGCGGCCTCGAACGATGTGAGCTCCGAGTCGACGTCTTGCGCACGCGGGCGCCCGAGGTTACTGCGACATTGTTTGTGGTTGTGGGCGTGACCGAGTTGTAGTTGAGCGGCGGGGTGTGGGCGATGAAGCCGGTGGCCTCGTCGGCGCTGCTATCCTCAATGATGGGGTTCACCGCCGAGTTGGTCCGGGGCGGGAAGATGGGGCTTCCGGGGAGCCCGGGGGGACTTTGGGGAGGCGGTGCCGGAAGCCATTGTTTCGGCGCGCTCACGGGCGTTCTATACAAGAGGACGGATCTCCAGGTCAGCGCTCACTTTCCAACGGTTTTGGCTAATTGGATTAAGATTGATCGAGTATCGTATGGGCCGAAAGGAAAGGAAAGAAGAGAAAGAAAGAAAAAAAAAAAAGAAGGATAAGCCAGGACGAGCATGCGAGCTTTGGCCGATCTATCGGAAGCTATGTCTAGCAGGGAAAGATGGGCCGGGGTTTGGAGGGGGGGTTCACATGCGCCACAGCGCGATGAGATGGAAGACGCAAGAAGAGGAGAAGTTGTTGTCACGCTTTAGTATTCACGGTGTATGGATGTATACGGATGAGGGTTTTGAGCTACACCTTTATCTTTTGCGCAAGACAAAACAAAGATGCAACCACCAACCAACTGTGTGAGAGAAGAAGAAGAAGATAACCTTACCTCGAGTATCTCGTTTATGCGCGCATTCGACGATTGGCGTCTGCCGCTGCTCAGCTGGAAATTGACACTGGCAGCATTGGCATTGGCATTGGCATTGGCATTGGAAGGCGTCCTTCCCGAGACACTCTGTCCCGTCAGGGCGGGGACCACAGGGTCCGGTGCTGCGGGAAGAGGAGCGGCATCCTCAGCCATGGATGCTAATGGATCTTTTCAAGTCTCTAGTCGGGTGGTAAGATAGAGTCAGTCGCCAAGGTTGCAGGTGGCGTTAAAGGCGGATAACGGGGTAAGTTGGAACGACAAGCGTTGAGGGGAAGAGATAGAGAAGGAAAAATGTTAGCAAGTTCAAGATTCAAAAGTTAGAGGTGCTCCCATCGTGACGCCAGCGCGGGCTCCATTCTAGTCATGGGTCCCGTTCTCCAGTGGAGCCCGACCGGCCTGTGGTGCCATGGATCTTTGTGTCTGCTGAGGGTCGCCGCGCGCTACAGGCGCTGAGAGGATCAATAAAAGGGCCCATCCAATCCCTCAATTGAGAACGCCTGGAGACGTGCGGGACGATTCTCAGATGCGGCACTGCCGAGTCCGATCTCTGGGGGCAGGTAGCGAAGATGGCACGAGATTGGGCCATGAGCACGTCAGCGAGCTAGCACCAAAATGACGAAACTCGACGACCTAGATAACCCTCATAGTTAATATCTCTTCTGAATACCTTCACTTTTCAACTTGTAGATATTTGGAAATGCTCGTGGATGCTACACCTACCTCATCTCACCTCCATGACCCCGGATGACAGACCCCTTCATGATTCAACCCCCTTCGTCATCTGACCTCACCACACCTACCACCCATTGGACCCTTTCAACTCCCGTGATGCACACCAACGCAAGGCACCCTGCCATTCCCACAGGCTGAGAGGCAGTGATAATCGCTGTCTGACTGCGGCATGCAGCAGCCCCCTTCTTATGCGCGAATGAAAAAAAAAAAAAAAAAAGTCCAGGCAGAAGACTGACATCCAATTTCTTCTTGGCGGGCTTCTAGCCTCATGCTCTTGTATTTGTAAACCACCAACAGCCCGTTGTCGAACCCTCCTGCGTCTCGCCCTTATTTTCTCGCCTCAATAATCTCCGGCTCCCGTGCAACATTCGGAGTTAAACACGGCGATTCCCCCGTCTTCAACTTTCCGTGCCATTCCCGCTTTTTTGTTTTTGACTGCTTTCCCTTTTAGGAAAACAATCCAAAACCTCGGCGGCTCGGTGCCTTTACCTCCGTGTCAAACTCCGACATCGTCATGGACCCCCAACGACGATAGTATCAAAAACCTCATCGCGCTGGGTCTCTCACATACGCGAATAGGATTACATTCCCTTTTAGGAAAACAATTCATGTTCGGAGGACCATGGTTTTTACTCCGTGTCTTTACTCCGTATCGCGAGTCCGTGTATCGTTTCGGATATCGTGGAACTGTGTCAATGACGATGGTATGAAAAGGCTGGAGTTGCTGAAGACATCGTAGAGATAAATAGACAGTATACAGACCTCTTCAAGAATTCAATAAACATACCATCATCTCAAACAACAATCCAAACCACACTCCTAACCAACATCTCAACCCTCATATCATCATCATGACTTACACCATTCTCGGAAAGGAAGTTGGCCCTATCGGCTACGGCCTCATGAGTATTACTCCCTCAACACCTAATTCCAACATGATTCTCTGACACCTCACCCAGGCCTCACCATGCGTCCCCTCTCTGACGAGGTCGCCTTCGCCGCCATCCGTGCCGCCCTCGACTCGGGCTGCAACTACCTCAATGGCGGTGAATTCTACGGACCCCCTGACGCAAACTCCCTGGCCCTCCTGCGCCGTTACCTTGAAAAGTACCCTTCCGACGCAGACCGCATAGTCCTCAACATCAAGGGCGCCCTCGGCCGCGACTTTCGGCCTCGCGGTACCAAGGAGGGTGTCCACGAGAGCATCGACAACTGCCTGAAGACACTCGGCCCCCTGGGACGCATTAACCAGTTCGAGGCTGCCCGCAAGGATCCCAACTCTGACTACGAGGAGGAGACTCTGGCTGCCATTGACGAGTATGTGAAGGCGGGAAAGATTGACGGCATCGCGTGCAGCGAGATCAACGTCAACACCCTTCGCAGCGCTGCCAAGAAGTACAACATCACGGCTCTCGAGATTGAGGTCTCGCTCTTCACGCCGGAGCCCCTTACCAACGGCCTTCTCGAGGCATGTGGTGAGCTGGACATTCCCGTTCTCGCATACTGTAAGTCACCCCCTTACCTTCACCCTGACAGCACAAAGCTGACCAACAACCTCAGCTCCCCTTGGCAGAGGCTTCCTCGGTGGCCAGATCAAGTCTTTCGACGAACTTCCCGAGGGCGACTTCCGCCGCATCAACCCTCGCTGGCAGGGTGAAAACTTCACCAAGAACCTCGAGCTCGTCTCCTCCATCGAGGCCATCGCCAAGAAGAAGGGTTGCACCACCAGCCAGGTCGCCATCAACTGGCTTGTGACCCTGTCTCGTCGCCCCGGCATGCCCAAGATTATCCCCATCCCCGGTTCCACCAACCCGGAGCGCATCCGTGAGAACGCAACCGTCGTCGACTTGACCGATGACGATATGGCCAGCATTGACAAGATCCTGGCTTCCTTTACGACGGCCGGTGAGCGATACCCTGCCGCCCACATGGACTTGTTGAACGGTTAGTTGGGGACAGTCAACACAGAGCAGAGGGATAAGTAGAGAACCAGTTAGATAGTCGGACAAAATGCTTTTCATTTCTTCATATCTTCGTGTCATCATGATTCTTGTGTCAAAATCGTCTCAAACAAGCCGACAATTGCTATCCGTTGTCCAGCAGCCGACCAAATGGACCGGCAAGGGATGATGGCCATCACCGTTGACACATCAGCTTGCTCCCATAAAGACTCAATCTGAACAGCATCAACGTAGACAAGAGAAGGCTTGTTGAGGGCGATTTCCGGCCCATTAGGGCTCAGTTCACGGATAGACTTGTCAAGAGCCTTGCTCATGTCCGCCTCCAATCCACCAAGTGTGAAGGTTTTCGATGCCTCATCACGGCAATAGGCCAAGGTACTGTATATCACAGTGCCGCTTGCTGTTTGCACAACTGCATGCCAGGCATTCCAGCCTGGAATCCCGACTTCGGGAGGGGGAATCATCACAAGGCTTGCATCATCCACCTTGGACAATCCGTTATGAGCATGCCATTCCACGTCAGATTGCCGGGGCAGCTCCTCAACCTCAACAGCAAAGGTTGGTGGCACACAAGTGTCAGGCTCGTTCTGCTGACGAAGCGTGAGGACCTCCCAGTCAGGGATCTTTGCAGCCTTCTCATCATTAGCAGCCAGCGTCATGTAAGCCGGGTTGTACTTCAGATCCCAAGGATCAGGGCCGTTATCATTGTCCTCCTCCTCATTAGGAGATCCGTGAGCCTTCTTCCAGGCATGCCCTGCAATCTGAGCGCTGCGTTGCATCTCATCAGAAGAAGTGGCCCGAGGGAAGTAGGCAACTGAGCTTGTCCAGAACTGAATCTTGAGTTCTTGGCCAACTCGCCAGAGATGCTGCAGAGAGAGCGCAACTTGGAGCTCGTGTGAGGTTTCAGAGGGGGCCGGGAGCACCATCGTGGCTGGAATCAGGGGAATTTGTCCTGCAATCGAGATACATCGAAGACCAGTCGCCTGCTGGCGGATCGTAACAGGCACGTCTGTAGCCTGGCTATAGGGACCAATGTTTGCAGGCGCCCAGTAAGACCTTGACTGGACATGAAGACCATTGCGGTCGTCAGATGCTTGAGACACAGGGGCAGTAAGATAAACGGCAATGCTGACACCATCCGGAAGCAGATCGCCACAAGATATCGTCACCCGAGCCGGCGGATTGGGCTTTGGGAACAGCTTTCCATACTCCCCGTTGACTTTTGGAAAGTCTGCCATACGCCGCAGCGCAATGATAGTGCTTGTGATCTGCGAGGGGTCGATGGAAGCCTCTGACACCAGACTCCTGATCTTCGCCACGACCTGCACCGTCTGTTCCTGGATCGACGTCTCGCTCGTGCGCAGATCCGGGAGAACGGACCAGCGGTGAAGATCGATGTCGGCAGTTGCAGTCCCTGCACCCGCGGTGAATGGCGTTGGCTGCCTCGCAGAGACAGAGACGTGCTTGGTCTCCTGCACTATCCAGGATGCAGACAGCAGCTCGTCCAATACGGCCTGGAACTTGGGATCGAGCAGATCAGGGATCCGAACTGTCGGCTCCTGTGCAGAATCTGGCTTTTCCTCAAGCCGTGCGCCCCCCAACAGGAGCCACGAACAACCACCACCTTCATGCACGACCTTCCGCCCCTCGTCCGGGACGTTGATCCTCTTCTTGAAGACACGTGAGGGACCATCGACGACGAGGGTCTCGAACTCGCCACCTTCTCCCAGGGCTGCTGCGCCCTCAGCTGCGCCAAACTTGCGCAGCGCGCTCTTCACACGCCGGGCCCCTGCCTCGCTCGATACCCGTTCCCAGAGATAGTCCTCATCCAGACCAGCGCTGGCGACTTTGATGATCCGTGCCTCAAGCCCAGCGTTGGCCATGTCGACCAGTAGCTGGGTGTCACTGGCGGTGGCTGCGGATGGGGGTGGCAGGATCGGGTACTGCCATAGGTAGGCCAGGGGCGTGAGGCCAAGGCGCAGGGCGATTGACTCGACGCGGGTGCGCTGGTAGGTAGAGAGGATGGCACCGGCGCAGAGGGCATTGGCCTCAGTATGGCGGGCGACGATGGCCTGGAGCAAGGGCAGCATGGACTCTGTCTCGTCGCTGTCCTGGGCGTCAGCCGTCGTGGTCGCGTCGTAGTCCCTCTCATGGCGGACCGCACGTCCTGCGATGGGCAGGCGATAGAGCGGCAGTCCAGTCGCAGCGGCGTACAGGGGGAGGACTTCATGCCCGACCGTCTGGTACATGAAGCTGTTCAGGTCCCTGTCAGGTTCGCCATGGTGATGGTCCTCGGCATCCGGTTGGGCCGCCCAGGTACCCGGGTCGATGACCTGAAGGCCCGCGGGAGATGGCAGCGCAGACGACGCACGAGGATTGGTCTCGGGCTCAGTCGTGGCGTCTTGCCCCCGGGATAGTGACTGTTCCTGGACGAGGAGGGCGTGCTCTTGCTCTTGGCTGGCGTCCTTCTCGTCTGCCGGGAACAGGTTCGCGAGGGCCACGATGCGGTGGCCGTGCTCGATGCAGTGGATCAGGCTGAAGAAGCTGTCCTTGCCTCCCGAGATTAGAGCAATGACATTGAGCCCGTCCGACGACATGGTTTGGCGGGCGTTTGTTTCGTTGTCGTCGCAGCGAGTGGCGTGTCTGTCCGAGCAGCCGGAGCCGGGAAATGAGGCTCTGGTAATTAAAGACGATGATCCAGAAGGCGGGCGTCTTCAAACTGCTTTCCACTTTCCCTTTGCCGTACCGTGCTGCCTCGCTTGCGGGTATTTGGTGTATAGTAAGTATCGATAGCGTGGTGTGTATTCATTTGGTGGTGGAGGTTTTTAGGTTGCTGCCGAGTCGTTTGGTGGAGTCTTGGATTAAGCAATTAGAGTAAAGAGTCCAATCCAATAGCTCAGCTTGCGCTTGCTTGCTCCACGGTTCATGGCTCACCATGGATGTTTCATCACGGGCCACGACCGGACTGTCTGCAACCTTCTTCACAAACCTGAGCTATTCACTAATTGTATGGGGTGTTATTGTTTGCCTCTATTGAGTAGGTAGGTAGGCAGGTACCAGGCTACCCAGCAAGTTCAACGGCGCCATCACGGTGCCCCGGCCGGGCCCAGATCCTGACCAGCCGGAAGTCAAGCCTCCAAGTGTCAATTGGCGATGCCAATATCAATGACATTGCACCATGTCAATCCCGTCCTTGACGCAATCTCCCCGCCCCGTCTCTTTCGTCTCATCTCGTCTCATCTCCGGCTCCGGATCCTCTCTTCGCCGGGGAATACCTCCGGGTCGACGATCACCCGAAACCGGTGCAGCATCTAGCTCAGGCACTCTGTTACATAGTAAGTACTTGGTGAAGAAGAACGCTGCTGGGAGGCAAATTCATCGACAGAGTGATTTGCAACCCCCCTGCACAGTAATGAACGACCTGTCCCCGCCTGAAAGGGAGCGCTATCCAGGATTCCAACACCGTGGTGGCTGGCGCTGCGCGGGCAGGCGCCAGATGAGATCGCAATCGAAACTCCCGAGCTCTAGGCTCGACTGAAATCTCGGGCGAGAGAACCTCCCCCCCTCCCTGTGGAGATGGTCTCTTAACCAGGGGAGAAAGCGTCAGAGTTGATGGAATCGTGGCTGGAAGTCTTGAGCGTCAGCGGCTCAGTGCTCTTTGGGTTCATGCAAGGTCCACGGCTCGGTGCGCCCCAAAATTCCGCCTCAGAAAGCTTGGCTGAACGCCATCTCTCGTGGCTCCCTTGACCTCAAACCACTAATGTGACGAGGTCGACAGCATCATCATGACTCGGGGCACTCCAGTTTGAGCTCAAGATTAGGGCGTGCGGTCCAGACTCGGCAGCACAATCAGCACAAACACAACTTTTGCTCCGGGACTGGAATGATCAAGCCCAAAGGGAGGTAAAAGAGGTCTTGGTGATGGTTTCAAGCCAAGAAACCCAACAAATGGACATGAGAGACACTGGGCATGAGACAGACAGGGACATGGACTTGAACTTGAGGTTTTTGTGGCAGCATTTTGTAAATTTGACTGTTGTGTCAAGGTTTCTAAAAAGTATACATGATTTGTTGTGAGGATGAGTGCCTGTCATGATTGTGACCAGCACATCCTGTAACTCGACATCTTCCATATTCAGCAACAGGAAAACGACAGACAATGAAGCAAAGTAAACACAAGAATGTGGTTGGAAACAACTCCCTTCCACGCGTCTCAAGTGATAAACGTCGTCCCGGCGGGCCCTCTGATCCAGCTGCTGGCTCGCCCGGGATGATTACAACGAGTGTAAGAACGGCAAGCCGCCAAGTTTTGATGGACGTCTTTGTCGTTGGCAAAACTCTTCCATCACACCTTTCTTTCGATGCAAGCTTTGGTTCCCCAGATGTAATAAAAATTCAAATTTTCCCCCTTCGCGCCGGAATTGTGTCCATGGAATTTCCCCCACCAATAATTGAAGCCTTGCTCAACCGGCTCGAGGCCCGTGTTGGCTGGCAAACGCGATGCAACTCTTCAAATCAAAAAAGGCAGAAAACGACAAATATCCTCCCTGGTCGTCAGGCGTAACAAGGAGGTCTTGGAAGTGTTGATACAGGTATTGCGACGATGTTGTTTGTGATGTGTTGTAAATGCATTCATAACCGCTTGCACTCTTTTTTGCTGTGAATCCCTTTTACCCAAGGATGTAACCCAAATGGAAATTGTTCCGTGACCCTACTACCACCACCGCCAAACTCGTGCGAGTGGCCAAGAGAAAAAAGAAGGTCGTCAGCGTCGTATCGGGCGTATATCAAGATGGTCGGCTGACTGTCTTGATCATGTTGTCGTGTTTTGTTGGCATGACCATTTAGTCGGAGCGCTTGCGCTTCTTCTTGCCCTGGTCGCTACCCTCGTCCGATGAAAGCTCGCTGGCGCTGCCGGGAACCTCGGAGGCAATCTGGAAAAGAACCTTGCCGTAGGCGCTGTAGTCATCTCCAGCCGCCTGAGGCACCATGGAGGCATCATAGGCGTGGCTGTCATCATCGATGAGGTTCATGACGATGGCACCGCTGCCGTGGGTGCGGGCGTGCTGAGCGAGGTTATCACTCCTCGAGAACTTCTTGCCACACTCGTTGCACTCAAAAGGCTTCTCCTGAGTGTGAAGAGAGCGGTAGTGGCGCTTGAGGTGCTCCTGGCGGCGGAATCGGCGGTTGCAAAGGTCGCACACAAAGGTCTTGGAGGGATCCTCAGTGAGGGACTGCTTGCGTCCCCGGCGGTTGGCGGGAGCGGGGAGAGGAGTGGGAGCAGCCTCGGAACCACTGGAAGCATTGGAGTCGCTGGCAGCATCGGCAGCCTGTGTGGAGGTCTCCTGGGCGTTGCCCGACTGGGTGGTGGAAGCAGCAACGTTCATGACGGGAGCAGCAGCAGCAGCAACGGTCTCGTGGTTGTGGGTCTTCTTGACGCGCTTGTCCTGGTGGCAATCCTGGTGGCAGTCCTCAGACTGGCAAGTGGGAGGGCTGGGAAGAGCAGGGAATTGAAAAGCCTCGTTCTCGTCAAAAGACAGATCCTCGTCACCAATGAAGCTGCCGTGGCCGAGAGAGACGACGGAAGAGCCAGTGCAGGCACGGGGACGACCAATATCAGCAGACTGCTCAGTTCCGAGGTTGACAAGGCTGTTCACAAAGTCGTCCTCAGACTCAAAGTCGGAGAAATCCTCAAAAGTGGGCAGGCCGTTGGGAATAGCAGGGTTGAAATCAAAAGACTGAGAGGCAGCGACAGCCTTGGGCTCAACCTTGATCTCGTCAACCAGCGAAAACTCGGGGGTGAGAGTGGCGTTGACGGCAGCGCCAGAGACAGTC
Source organism: Fusarium duplospermum (assembly GCA_003946985.1). Taxonomy (NCBI): domain Eukaryota; kingdom Fungi; phylum Ascomycota; class Sordariomycetes; order Hypocreales; family Nectriaceae; genus Fusarium; species Fusarium duplospermum. The sequence goes on along the minus strand of NKCI01000029.1, from coordinate 158,806 downwards.
AAGTTCCTGGGGTCGCAAAAGTCAACGTCGTGGTCAGGAGTGGTAACTGAGCGCGCGTAGGGAGCAGGCGAAGGCGAGAGTGAAGGCGTGGACAAGAGATCGCTGGCGGTGTTGCTAAGCGAAGGAACATTGCCGAGTTGAGATTGGAGGTACACTGCCAATCGTGGTTAGTGTCAGGTCTTTTGCCGCGATACCCCACTATTCAGGTGCTATGGGCCATGACAGCACAGCGCAGCGTATTTTGGCGGAGGCCAACCAAGCTGCGCCTCGGCGCTGATTGGGGACCGAGGCCGCCAACATCAACCATAAGCACACCACCATCTCCCGTAGACAAAACCAAAAATAGGCTCGAGCCCGGGTTTGCCGCACAATGAGATTGTTCTCCTCGTATGCAATGCCACAAGGGGAAGGATCTGAGTAATAAAGGAAATACTAAAATAGCTGCGTCAACTTACCAGGTGTCATGGGGGGAGATCCGCAGCTGGACCAGTCAAGGACAGAAGTCTCGGCGGACTCGAGACCCTCCTTGACGCCGTCGATGCCATCCAGTCCCGAGAACATGGGGTTCATGGGAGTCTGCAACACCTCGCAGGCGCTGGGGCTGCCGATGGTGCTTCCAGAGGTCGACAGTGGCGGGGTCGAGGGGAAATACGAGTTGTCGTACAGCTCACTCTCCAGCATGATGGCGGGCTTATGGGACATGGGCTGAGGCGAGGCAGTCGGTGTCATGACAGCAGGACCGTTGCTGTACAGCGTGGGAGGCTGCGAGTTGCTGGCAGAGTTGGGTCGCGAGTAGACCGGAGTCGAGGGCAGTGTAGGGACCATGGGATACATGGGCATCTGCTGCATGGGCTGCTGCTGCGAGAAGTGTTGCCGCACTTCGTTTTTGGCCTCGGGGTTGTAGAAGTAGAAGGGAGCTTGGCCAATGGCCTGGGGCATCATCGTGGCATCCATTTCTGCTATAGAGAGCCATTCATGTCAGCCACTGCGCCAAGTCTCGCCGAGTCAGGTTGGCATTTGTAGGATTCCACAAACCTTGATAGAGTTGGACTCTGGGGTTGTTGGTGGTGCTTGACCGGTTTTTAGATATTAGGTAGGTTGGATTCGGTATTGTAATACAGTTCAGTTTGCTTCGCGACAAGACTGGCAGTCGGCCTAACGATGGTGGTTGTGGTTGTTCGGTTCCTTGGGGGGAAGAGAGAGTGGACGACAAGTGTCTGGCGGAGCAGTAACTGTCTGGATGGGGGAGAGTGACTCGATATTATTAGGTGCGTTGGTTGGGGACGTTCTTGTTGTACATGGGAAACACTCGAGTCCAGTCTAAGAGACGATGTAGAGCAGGACGGGAGAGTTTATCAAGTATATCGAGAGTGCCGCAAGATGTTGTTAATGAGTGTGAGGGACTCTCGAAAGGCGAGGATATCCAGCAAATAAGAACGAGTCACAAAAGAAGGAAGAACCGAGCGGGCATAAAAGAGAATAGATGATTACACAGATCCGACACTGCTGTTGTCGATCATACCTTTTGATGAGGAGGGAAACGAACGATGGACGAGCACGGGGACCATCGAGTGATAAGTACCTCCAGCGACGAAGCCCAGCAGCGCCTTCACTCACACGGGTCGACCCAGATGAGCACGATAGGCAGATGGAAAACCCTCCGTCGCCTCCATGCCCTTGTCTCACTCGACGAGCCAGGGTCAGGGAGCTGTGGGCCAAGATCCACATCCACCACATCCCATTCTCTGGATCCACCATATCCCATCCCCATCCATCTCGCTCTCTTCTTTGGCCTTGCCTTGTCAGTGTGCTCCCTCCTCGCCATCTCCATCCACGCCCAAGCCCTCACCCATCCACGCCCACGTCCTCTTATCCACAATCCCACCCGGCGGCGGGCCAGACGGCAGAGTGCCCCCGGACCCCTGCCCAAGTCATGTCTGGGGCAAGGGAAACATCAGATGCGGGTCTGGGCGTCCCTGGCCCTGGGCCTTGTCATCCACCGTCTCTGCCAGTACGGGCCTTGGGGCCACGGTTCCATCCACACCACCATGGCGCAGCCACTGGCTTTTCTAATTCTGGACGATGTCTGCTGGGAGCTTGAGCCCTTTCGTCGCCGGATGGTCCGCCGCGGTATGAAGAGTAGCCCCGGAACCTATCCTGTCCCGTACCAATGCAACGACCCATGTCCCGACTGAAGAGAGAGCTCGGCCATAAAGTAGTGGATAGGTATGGATGGGTTGTGGATGTGGATGTGGATGGGCACCAAGGCTCGCAAAAAGAGGGTCCCTCGTCGCCTGTGCAAGCTTGTGCGAGTGTGCACAACTCCCATGTCTTGCCCTCGGTGTGTCTTGTGTTTTGTGTGTGTCGTCCGTCAGTCAGTTTTTTTTTCTTCTTGGTGGTTTTTTGTTTTTTGGTGCCTGCCTGTACGCGCGTAGTGCGTGATATGTGTGGCCATAATCCACAATCCGTTCAGCTGGCTGCCCTCCATCAACGATCCAGCGAACGGAACGGCTGCCACAACCGCCATTGATGATGAGCACATCTCGCACACATTTCTTCTCATCCCTCGTCTTATCCCTTCCGTTCGTTTGTATGCCTTGCGCTATGTGCTCGACCTCTCGCTGCCCACCAGTGGAGATGTTGGGATGCCAGACGCGCCTGGGAGTTATGCCATGGACCCAGCCAAGATGCGCCATGGTGCAATCCCACTCGCCAGCGCGGCCTCCATATACCCAAGTGGCACGCAATCCGCAATCCGCGTCACAAGGGCTGCATAATCCCGCGCACTGATAGGGCGGCGCCGTCGCGAGTCGCCGTGCATCGGCGTGCATCACCGCGCCTCGCCGCGAGAGAATAAATAAAACAGATTGGGCGAGTCCGTGACGGGTCCTGGCCGTGCACAACTCCGATTTTGTCCACTCGGAGCTGTGCTGTGCACCCTTCTCGTCTTTGCATGTCGACGGCGCCAGACATGTGCACAGCCATTCGCTGGGCTGATGTCGTGTCACATCCACCTGCCCTCGAGCGCTGTGCTCCGATGCATCGTCGACGTCCAATGCAAGGCACAAACGACGGCGTCGCGCTGTTTCGCTCGCTGATCACCTCAATACGGGCTCTTGCTTGGTGGATATGCAGTCGACGCCGTGGAGCGCCCGACGTCACCATCACCATTGCCGTCATTGTTGCGCGGCTCAAGCTGGAGGGAGCCCGTTGTTAGTGGTGATGCAGCTTGTTGCTCTGGTTGGATCTGCGCCTCGTCACAGCGGATGGGCGGATATGGAGCAAAGGGCTTGTTTGTTGGAGCATTCGCTCATCATCACTCAAGATAGCCCAAAAGACGAAACAAGGAGTGTAAGCTAAAGCTTGATGCCGCGGCAGTCGAGGTGACAGGTGTGCGATATGTTTGACCTGTCTGCTCCATTGACTGGCTACCGTGTTGCTGACTGGCTGCAAACTAGCTGGTGTGATTGCTTGCCGAGGACCTGATTGCTTCGCTTTGCTTGCTTGCTCGCTTGCTTGCTTGGCCGCTTGCTTGCTTGCCTGTTCGCATGCTGCTCATCATCATCACGTTCAGCCCGGCTTGCATATCAAAGTAGATGATGCGAGTACCCTGTCAGTGTGCCATTCCCAACAGCGGATACTGACATGGAACGGATGCACCGTCAAACGACGCAGGAAGCTGCAACTCGAGGTGTCATCCAGCCGAGTCGAGTCCTCTGTAGCTTGTTGCAAAACCGTAACATTGTCAATGTCAGAGGATGAATAGTCATGCCACTATAACCACATCTTGGGCCAAACAAGAAGGACAAGCAATGGCGATGTGGGCCACTAAACTGATCAACAATGTCACCGAAGCCTGCTGCGACCTGGAATAAGGCAGGTCCGAAGGACGCTGATAAGCCCCCGCCAGAATTAATTTTATGCGGCAAGCCCGGGTGCGCACGCTCTTGCGCTCTGACGTCGGTTGTCGCACTGGCTCCTGTGCATAAAACGGGATGGAGCGTCCCTGGCACCTACCAACTCGGGGAAAGCTGTCTGGCCCTAGTCCTAATGTGAGATGTTATACCTCGTACCTGAGCTTCCATTATTCTGCAACGCCCGCCGTTGATTGACCCAGAGCGTGGGCGAGCCAGTTGTGGACGTGGATAGTGGCAGAGTGGATGGTCTATTGTGGATGGCGTATGACGGTCTACCTATGGACCGTCCGGGCAGCATTGCGTAAGTGCGGTTGACCTTGAAGTGCTGAACATGTTAGTTGCAGCAAGATTCCATCGCCTAACCCGCCCAGTCCCGCCAGGTCCGAGGCGTTTGGCCGTTTGAGCTGAGGCTTAGAGGCTTGAGCCCATGGCCCGCATGGTTCAACGCAGAAGGCAAGCAGGCAGGTAGCTACGTTGTATGGCATGAAGGAGGCCTATCTTCGGCGGACTCTATGGAAGGGTTGAACAGCGTTACCTCGGTTTATGCGAACGTCTAAGTTGTTACCTAATTGCCCGTCTTCCCTGAGGATAAGGTAAATTTGACATGTCCGAACAAGGACAAGACCGACCCAGCCAGTCGTCCCTGGTAGCGATAGGCTCACAGACGCCAATTTGCCAAAGGGTCCCGAGGAAAGAGAGACGACTTCTAAATGCAACGTCAGAGGATCCTACGGTCCCAGGAAACCAGAATCCCAGCAGCCTCGAGATCCCAGGAATCTAGGACCTAAGCAAGCGTAATGCAACCAGCGACGCTCCGGCCCCTGACCCGGCCAATCGTCTTGGACCAGACGTCCCTTCTGGGGAAGGTGCTACGCGGCCGTGTCTTGGCTTGTTGCTTTGTCCCGTCTGGCCTGGGCGTTCAACTGCGCCTGTTCGCTAGCTACACCGGGCTACCTCAACTCCTCCAAGCCCGCCGCTTGGCCCGCCACCAAATCGTCGCCAGCAGCCAGTGCGCACCCGCGTTGGCTTGGCTCCTCAGGTTCTCCATTCCCAGAGCCAGGCACAGCACAGGTACAGGCACGGCGGCCAGAGAGCACGCACTGAGTGCTAGAGTTGGGCGCCACAAGCTTCAGCTCCCCTCGGCCGCGATCACCGCACGATGAGGCCGGTGCACCATGCACCAGGCTCTGTGCGCCGACGGCATCACGGCCATTGACAAGGACGTTGAGTCAAGCAGCTTGTTCGACGTCCGCCAGTCGACAATAACAGCGACGCCGTCTTCGACGCCGCCCCCGCCGCCGCTTTGTCTTCAACCCCGCCTCCGTGCTTCCATGACGCTTCCTTGAGCCGACTGGCTCACCAAGAGGGCCTCCCAGCTCAATGGACATCGTCCGTCTCACCATTGAGCCGACAGCGAGTCAGATCAGGTAGGCCACGAGGTGAGAGCTGCTCAGATCGAGATCTACACTAACACGGACGGTCCCACGGCATCGTCCCGGAACGCACTACCAGCTTCCAATCCCGCTGCCACCCTCTTCCTCGTGTCATGTCGACTGTCATCCCAACTTTTCCCAAGTACTGTTTTTAGGGTCCGCATCTCTCACCAGGGTCCGGTCCGTCATGGTTGAAGAGCTAAACGGAGCTCTGATCAGGTTCTCCCTCTCTTTTGAACCGTTTGTGGCTTCGCCTGCTCCCGTCTCACGTCTGTCGATGGTGGTGCCATGTCGTAAGAGCAAGAGCACCTCAGTTAAGCCCATGAGGACATGCTCGACGGGTAGCCGGGGTCAAGGACCGACATCCCAAGGGACCATCATATGGATCTGGCCTGTATCTTGCCCCGTGTGGCAGATGGAAACGGCAGCCGAGCAGCGTTTTGAGCCCTTCGCAACCACAAGAATAGACTGTCAACGCGTCGGCTATGGGAGGCACAAATCCAATGGACTCGAGGACCCCGGTGGTAATAATTCCCAACCCTCTGGAACACCTGGCTCAGGATGGAAATGCCACCGAACAAATACGGGCCTTGATCGGAGCAACTTCCATCTTGCTCACAACCGACGTTTTCAGGGTCACAAGCGACACCAGAGCCGGGAGTCTATGGGCAATAGCCTGCGAATAACCATGCGACCGTCCGCCCCAGAAAACGGCCGCGTTATTGGCTTCGGAAGCTGAACGTTCCAGAAGGTCCCAAAGGCTCGGCGGGACCCTCAATCGTCAAACTCGTCATCGACAGGTGAAACATCTTTGGCGATCCATACGAAAGCATGTGTCCTGGCGTCGGATTCAGGCTTAGCGTTGGCGACGGTATCCGTACCGTTAGGGAAAACGATGGCATGACAATTTGTCTTGCCTTTTCGGCTGCCGTTCGATGTCTCTGATGGAATGTCTCTGCCCGCTCTCGCGCCGTCGCCGCCGCCTCGTCTTCCCGCCCGTCCTGCCGTCTCCAGTCTTTGAGCCTCGAGTCAAGTCGAGTCTTCAATTGCAGCGGTGACCCGGCCCACAGCTCCCGACAATTTCCTCTTGAGGACACGACGTTACGAACGAATGCAAAGTGGGGATATGATAATCTCAAGCGGTGCCTATTATGAACGGCACGACCGAATTGTGGCCGTCCGACAATGCCAGCCTAAATGGTCCGGGTCGTGTCCCATTGGACAGGACAAGGACAATCCCCCGGACCTGAAACTCTAGCTGATGCACAAAGTCACGGTGCCTGAGCGTGGTGCTATGCTTTTGGGGTTGCATTAGCCAGGAACTATGCATACGAAGATGACATTATGTGGGATAGCGCGCGGGGCATCAGCTCAAAGGAGCAGAAGGGACGCGTCTCGGCGCACAAACAAGGCACAAATCGACATCTCATTTCCCCATGCAAGCCACACACGCACAAGCACGCATCACATTGCATGGCATCCACTAATGCCTCAGGCCATCATCATCTGGGTCCTCTCAGGCTCTCCCTCCCTCTCTTGTCCCCTGGACAGAGTCCGTGTCCCTGTGCTTGTGCTCCTGCTTGTGTGCTCGTGCGCCTGCACGTGCGTCTGCATACGGATCGATGTCCCATATTGGCTGGTGGTTTTGCACAAGGGACCTGCTGAGGTTGCATAATGCCCTCAACCTGGCCCATGCTCGCTCGCTCGCAATGGCATGGCACTATCCACCAGACCAGACCAGACGCTCCAGAACGAGGCCCCCAATGGCCCCCAAGAAACCTTCAAGCCATCGATGCCAGAAGGCCTCAAGGACCAGGGACGCTCATCCCATCTGCCGGGTGTCGATCGTCACCACTAATAGTAATCGACAGAGGCCATCTCCAGACCACCGATGAGGTCGATTCGGCGTCCCAGGACATGGGGGCTCGTTGACACCGAAGGATGGCTCTCTCCTCATGCGGTTTGCTTCTATTTCTCTGCTGCCTTGCGATGAGCCGGACCTCGCCCTGCTATATCGGGAAAGTCCACAATGAACCTCGCCTCTTCTCCAACAGCCGGGCACCTGGCGATTCTGGGGCACCGGCCGGGTCCCATGGAGCCTTTACTTGACAGGTCGGGTGCCCTGTCGGTGTCGTTTTTGGGGACCGGCCGTCGTCGTGTGTCTGGCCTGTCTGGTGCTGCCTTAGTAAAGATACGCCCTGGGCCCAATGACCGACGCCCTCGTGGACCCTCGTCGAACGGTGGCAATCTGGCTGCTTGGTACCTTGCATGGCGGCGTTCTTCTGCAGAATGCCGCAGAAGACAGGCCCTTGAGACGCGACCGCCGCCGTTATGCAGGAACAGGAACAGCGGCCAGTTGTGGCCGCCACACCAATCCTTCGCCAACCGTCTCCCTCCCCGAGCCGTTTGGCAGCCCGTGTGTGGCGTTGTGCCGCAAGCAAGCTTGCTGCATGGACGCCTATCTTAGACTGGTAGGTAGGCACGCAGTTTGCTCTACATCATCACATCACATATCACAGCAGCTAACGTCGTCAACCCGTTGAGCTGGGCTTGTTTCCGCGAGGCGAACTGAACTGCGGCCGCCCACATGGTTTGCGACTCAGAGGTTGTTTCCGCCATAGTTCACAGTTGCATCAGTTACAAACATGGCTCCAATCCTTTCATCCTTCCATTCATTCATCCAGCCAGCCATCCAGCCTTCGGGCTTGGCCCACGATGATCCGTGGTAGACGTCGCGGCAGGGCCACTCGTGCGAGATTGCCCCAGAATCGTCAGCAACCAACATCGCTCGCCATCAATCGCCATCGAGCATCACATCACCATGCGGCCGAACCCTCGACACTCGGTCCTGGAGGCTGGAGCATTGGACCTAGACCCTCTGTCTTGAGTTATCTACTCCACTGATCCTCCTCGCGGGGCTTCTCGCGGCCTTCCCACTACAGCATAAGCTCCAGGGAACGTGCCCTGAAGCTATCGACACCGCCGTCGCGCTGAGGCCACAGGGCGGTGCAGGCCCCGGAGGCCCTTGACATTGAAGGCATATCGTCAGCTCCGTCGTCGTGTTAGTGCTGGGCAGGTGGGTTTAGGCCTCGCGGAACCGGCTGCGCACAGCCTGGTGCATTGTGGTGGCAGATATGGGTGCAAGCATTCATGGCGGGCACTTACCTAACGATCCACGACGAGTCATCGCGTTCCCACGCTTGGCTAACCCCAATCCCAGAAAGTGGGAGCCGTGAGGTCTCGCGTCTAGCCGTTTCAGGCCAGGTCATGGCCACCACCACTCTGGTTGGGCCGTGTTCGATCAGACCAGCAACAGCCGCAACACCAACAGAGTGAGGCAAAGAGATCCGTCGTGCTGGATTCAGTTGGCCCAGAGGCCCTGTCACCAACTGCACCACCCCAGACTAGGGAACCAGGGAATCTCGTCCCGTGTCCGCGGGAGCCAGGGTGCGGTGAGAGGCTCGTCTTGAAGAAGTTTTTTCCTCGCCTTGTTATCTCTGTTCTCTCTTTGACCAAGTCACCCTGCAATCTACTCTGTCGGTCAGTTTATCTATCGCTCCGCTCAATGCTACATCTATGCTTCGAACGCAAGTGGGTATTTCTCATGGACACTTGAGCCATGTCAATTAATTCATTCGGGGGCCGTAATCCCCCAAATTGCACCTTTCGACCCAGCTGTAGGTACCATCATGAGGTCCCAGCACGGCTTTTTTGGAAGCGAGGGTACCTGCTGCTTGGCTCTCCCTGGGGCAAGCCGTGGAAGGATGAGACCCTGATGGTTGATCCAGCATGGGAGGCCCGCTTGACCAGGGGTCACCCCTCCCCGAGATGGACCGGCGGGGCTTGGCAACCTTGTGCTGGAGATTTGGTAACGGCCCGGATACCTAGCCGTGTGGCCAGCCAATCTCGCTGATAAAGTCGACGGAGACTAGGACTGCAAAGATCCTTGTCCTCCGGCCCTTGGGACGCTCCCCGGATTTCAGCCCGGCCAAATGCAGTCCAGTTTGGATTTCCAGCGAATCCAACACCTGGTGCCCGACTCGCTCGCCGTGGGGCTCTATGGACTTTGGCATGATTCTGGAAGATCGCCTCCCAGATACACATCTGACCTAGTGGTACCGAAGAGGGACATTATCCCGCGGCTGGGACGTCTAAACGACCCCAGGCGAGTCAAGCTTTTGGCTCATTCGTGAGCCCGGCTCTCAGTTGGATACCATTGCTCCTCTCGTCGCCGCCATCGTCGTTGCTGGGAGCCAAGAGGTGGTGCGGCAGTGGCGAGCTTCCTGAGAAACTTGGCCACTGCCCGGGGGAAGCAACAGGACCCAAAAGGACCGTTCAGTTCTCTACACGGGCTAAGAGTCGATCGCTGGCATTATTTGGCGTTCTAAGATTCACCCGAAACTCGACCGACATCTCTTACCCTGGGTGAACCGGACAAGCCAGTCAGCGTTGCTGAGTCGTTCATGCATTCAGAGGCCTGTCGGTTCCACAGATCGACCTGGGTGAAGGCTGGGAAGAGCCTTGCAAATTACAAAGATAGTAGGGTTTGACAGCTATTTGGACATCGTCCAAACTATGTTGACGTGGTGTCTCTGGGAGCAATGAATGGTCCGCTTGGCCACGAGTCAATACCCTGCGCCGAAGTAACGACCGACGAGCTGTGTGGAGGCAGCTCGAAATCAGCTCGTATCCAGGATGCCCTGGATGGGTGGCTCCCCAGTCCAGCCGCTAGACCACGGCCCCTGTCTGCGTCGACTGGGCATTCCGCCGACCATGTCCTTGGGCCTTCTCGAAGGTTTCAGACCCCACCCCAGCATGACGCGAGATCAACCCTCGATGATATGAACCGGTGGCCGGTTCGAGTTGGTGATGTTGCCTTTGAAATATCCATCCATGTTGACGATCCGTCAGAGTGGAAACTAGTCAAAAGGACCTCGGCCTAGGCGAATTGATTGACCTTTACGGAGTACGGTGCTCAGGAATCTACAAGGGTCCCGCTAATAGGAAATAACCACCTCGAGGCTTGGGGGACAGCTCCGTTTCCCCGGGGGTTCGTCGAGGAGGAAACAGTGGCAGACGGCATCGGACTAGAGTGCATCACGGACGCTCGACCGACAGTCTGGGCACGCGCTGGACTTTGAGCAGCTATCAAAGCGACTTTAGGTTATCTGGCGTCTATGCTCCTTTATCAGTGCTGTCATTGCCATGTGCGGTAACTTATCAACCCCACGGCGTCGAAGCCACACAGACCAATGCCATCACAAAATCATGACAGTCAACTCGCGTGGGACGACACCACCTAAGTCCAAGACCTATCAAGGACTCGGGCTCGCCTGTGGCGGGGTGGGGTAAGGTGAAGCTCTTTGGTAACTGATCATATTGCGACTACATTGTCAGGTTACCTTCCTTCCCCGTGCTCCTATGGAAATACGGAGCAGGTAGTGGCTTGTGCGAATCTATCCAGGTATTTGTCCTCATGTTGGACCGCCATAGCGAGACGGAAGAAGTGGTGGGGGGCGACGGGCTTGTGTCAAGCGAAGCCAAGGTGTCCTCGGGAACAGGCATGTTCCAACCAACCCGTCAGCCATGGACAATGGCCCGTGGGACTGACTTCGGAGGTTGCTTTTTTGTTTGACTAACTTGGATGTTTGCGAAGTCGGAGTTGTTGGTGGGTGGGTGACTACGTATGCTAGTATGTAACAAACTTGAGTTGAGAGCTGATGAAGCAGATAGGCAGTTCGTCATGGATTGGCTCCCCCACGACGAATGCTCGACGACGACTTCTCAATTCAGCAAGCCGCAGCTGATGCTCCATCCATTGAAGAGAAGTCTGTGTCCTCGGGGAGGCAAGATCCACACAGCGTTCACTCGGAGAAAAAGAAAGCATGATACACGGGCTTACATGGAATGGAATGGAGCTAAGCCAGCGGGCGGACAAACAGGCGGACGGGAATATTGACCGTTCGGTTTGCTGGAGGCGAAAAGAAAGAAAATTTCGGCTGGGGTGGGCATACCCAGGCCATGTCCTTGGTTGGTGGTGTAGGACAACTACCGACAATGGACAGGCAAAAGCAAATCCCAGGCACGGATGGTTCCACGATCCCGCATCCGAGGGTGAGGCTTTTCCCGCCATGGCCCGTGAGCCTGTGCTCAGGGAAAAAAAAGAAAGCAAGACGGGTTGAGAAAACTCTTTCGGGACCAAGGTTGGCTACACCGCAAGGAACTGTCTCAGGTACGAGAGTGCTTTGAGTGGATGTCGACATATTCCGTGTGGGGAGGCTTGATTGAGTCCCTGGCAAGTCTCTTGATGATGCATGCCAGGCCAGGCACATACAGGCAGTGCTAGATGCGGATGGGGCCTTTTTGCGAGGCTACTGCTGCTACTGCTACTATACGTTGCCTCCGCAAGGCGGAACTGGGTGCAGTGCAGTGTAGTGTACGGATAGTGCATGCCATGCCTACACCGTATATCCAAGCTCCAGCTTCAGCTCTAGCAACAACCGAGGGAGGGATTCGATATCGGTGCTCGTGCATGAATCCAAGTGGAAATCCTTGTCGGCACTGGACTGGCAAAGCGGTCAAGAAGGAGAAACCTGCCCCGAGTTGACGGGACAGTAACTCTGTCATTTCTCAGGCGAAGTTGGTCGGCCGGCGCGGCAGCCCCGGGACCAGAACGAGGCGTGATCCGCGGCTCCTGCGAGCCCAGGACATAGAACGGACCAAGTATTTGCATGGAGCAAACATGCATCCATCCCATCCATTGACCTGGCCGCGGTACTGTACGGTACGGTACATACGTCGAGGCTAGCAGGGCTACGGAGGGTCGGTACCGAGAAGGTAAGTGGTCATTTCGGCATTTGGGGCTGGTATTGTCGACTGTTGTTTGGTCTTTATTGAGCCACCCACGGTGAGTTATTACAGTAGTTGGGTGACATTTGATGACCCAGCCATTAATTGCTACCTAGTTATGTTTGCACTATGCGTAACTGGGTAGGTCATTATCCTCTCTGTTGTTGCTTTTTGTTTTTACTTTTGTTATTTTCTTTTTGCTGCCTCTTCCCTCTCGTCTCCTCCGTCCTTCATCGGGCAGTCAGTCTCTGTTCGTCTCACTGTCGTTTCTTTTTTTTTCTCCGTTTATGACCTGTTTCTCGGCCATTCATAACATGGTGCGATTGATTGGATAACTTTTTATGCGAGGGTCTCATGTAATATGCCCATGCATGCGTATTACGTGTGCCTGATGCGATGCAGTATCCGTACTGTAGCAGGACTTGGACATAAGGACTTTGGTCTTTGATCGATTGGGGACGTCTCATAGTGGAGGCGGAAACGGCGTCTTACACTGGCTGCTCCAGTCCCCAGAAACTGGGATCCGTCATGTCTTGAAGCTGTGGTCCAATCCAATCAATGCGAGGGGCAGACTGACTGGCTGATATGGAGGCAAAGTAAGAAGAAACAGCAGCAGCAGCAGCAACAACACGAGGCCGAGACACGAGACGCAGACCCTCTCTGATACGCATCGTGTGTTCAGCGATGAGTGTATCGATCCAATCGAAATGATTGGGAAAAGACGTTGAACCTGTCCAAGTGGAGGTTTGAAACGTTCTTGAAGCGCTGCTTGACTCAACCATCCATTACAGGACGGCACGCCGCCATATCAGCGAGAATTAAGACCAGGCTTTGCTTTTGTTTTTGTTTTTGCTTTACTTATTTCGCTCTCTTTCTCACAACGCCCATGACGGATTAGGAGGCAGGCGAGTTGCAGCTCCATGTACAGTATGACATATTGCTTGCCGATGAATGGGCGTCTCGTCTCGAGTGAGTCGCTGGTCGGCCCGTCTCGCAAGCGTATAATACGTATTGTATTGCCTCGGTCATGCACCAGCCATGAGATGATGGGAAGTCTCTGTTCTGGTTTGAAGAAGCAAGGCAAAGCAATTCTTTTTTTTTTTTTTTTCTTGTGGTCAGAGGGCGTGGATGTTGAATTCAGGCTTATGCATTCTTGTTGGAGCTACGGATTCAGAGTTTTCTCTCTGGATGGGGCCTTTGTGAGTAGGGCATTGAGAAAAACTGGGCAATTGATGATGTATCGCATTCTTGTCACAACTCGTTAACCTATCGGCGGGGTCCGGCAGGATAGATTGACATTGTGAGATCCAGCCAGGCGGCTCTGTGTGTGGACTGGACTGGGCTGGAGCACTGAAGGACTGTACTCATCCCCAGCTTCAATGCAATGAATGCCCTTCCTCTGTGGGGTTAGGGCATGCAAGCTTCACGATGCTTGGACGATGAGTTGTGGGGAATCGACTGTCACTGTGAGGGGAGGATAGCCGCGAATAGAGAGGGTCGAGATGGCCTCATGCGGCGGCGAGGCACGACAAGGCGAGGGGGGAATCTGGAGCCGTTGGATCGGGGTCCGGCCATGCGAAACCAGCCGGTGGCCGATAGAGAGATGGAGCCGGCCGATGATGGATGGATGCGGATGAGGAACGATAAAGCCTTGGTTGGCTGGGCTGGTCTTGTCCTCTCAGGCCGGTTTCTTGCCGTGCATGTGAGGGAGAAGAAAGATTATTTTTTTTACTTCTTTTATTTCCTTATTTCTCTTGTCATGACGGGTCAACGGTTGGTCTTACGGGCGGATGCGAAGTCCGTCTTTTTTTGTCTGGTCTGGTCTGGTCGGATACTGAGCTGACACGTCATTCTGGGACCTGCATTGACTGGTTTTCGATATGTGAGGGCAATGTTGAAAACTATGCATGCTGTTGGGCGTCGGATATATGTCATTGGACCCCCCGTTGATGGAGGCAAAAGCCGTTGGTTTTTCTTTTTGTAACATGGTCTTTATTTGCTGCCCATGCGGCTTCCTTGCTTCTTTTCCTACTGCACACTGCCATGTCGGAGCGGGACGGGCTCTCTTGATACACTTATGGCATGATGGTGCTACGGTTTTGAGTGAAATAAAAGTCTTCAATATGTTGGATCTATAGTATCTGCATGGTCTGACCGGGTACTGTAGGGTAAAGCACACATCAAGTTGAAGTCAAGATTTGACTCATTCCAGCTATCCTCGAGGGATGATGGCTGCTGGCATGGAGGCTTGGTCGTGACGCGGTCAATTTGGATCCTTTGTTGAGCTGTCTGGGGGTGTGTGTGTGTGTGGTCATGATGGGACGCAAGGGATCTCATATCGAGAGGCATGGCCTACACGTGGAGTTGGGAGAGTTGTTTCTTCGAGATAGTATGCAAGGGTGATGGATGTTTTTTGAGCATCGGACCCTAACATGCCAGTGAGATCTGAAATGTGAGAAGGTACGTGTCTAGATTTTTTTTGAGGGTATAACAGCGGGTGATCGAGATTCGGAGTTGAGCCGAGATGTTGATGAAGGATGTGAGCGAGGGAGATGTTTTTGGTGTCTCAATGTTGAGTAATATGGATTTTGGGGAGGGGAGTTAGGATGGTACACGATCAAGGTCTGTAATGGGAGCTACAGAGTCCAGCTATGGCACGTCCAAATACTGTAATATGATTTTGGTAGAGTTTAGGTAACTCATGGGTTGGGAGTCACTGGTGTATCATGAAGCTATTCACATGGCACAACCACCTTGTATGAGCTTAATCGGCAATAAAATTAGAACTACAAGAAATGCAACAAAACAATACAATTGCACACGCTGTATTTCCATTCATCCAATTCCCACGAACAATACCATGAAATCTCAAGTTGAACTGAAGTTGACCAGACGTTGTCAAATTTCAAGTATAGGGTAGGCCCCTTTCGGCAAGCCCCTACCGAAAAAGCCCCACACCCAGCCACCTTTACTTACCAGCCACCTCGTGGCCTCCACCCCAAATACATCATCAGGAGCCCAACCTCCTCGGCCAAGACGGCGCAAAGCAGGGCCCAATCGCCAATTGCGTCGTGCTCAAGCACGCCCAAGAAACCTGGAATTTCTCCTATCATGGGGGCGTTTAATACGAACCTGCTCAGGAGGGAGAAAAAAAAAAGTGACGTGGCTAAGGTGGGTTTTGACCTCGCTGCTATATCAAATCAATCTCGCTGCCGGGAACTTGCATCCTGCACTTCATTCCAAGATTTCATGCAACTTGCAACGCCTCGAGTCACTGTGTGACAAAAGACAGCCATTCACGTCGTCGAGTACCATTCACAGGCAAACAAACAAAACAAACAATCCTACGTGACCGTCAACCTCGGCCCTTTTTGTCGCTGTTACTGCTTCTGCCTCAGAGCTTTGAGTCTGCTTGCTCCCCCCCTCAAACCACCACACACAACACAGCATCAATCATGCGGTGGATATCCAAGAGTTACTTGGTCGCAGCAACGGCTGCTCTATTACCCATAAACTTTGTCTCTGCGCAGACATGGAGTAGCTGCAATCCCATGCACAGCAGTATGTCTTTCCCACACACCCCCTGGCTCCATCATGACATGACAATGTGCTAACACTCAATCCTCTCACAGCCTGTCCCGCCAATGACGCTCTGGGAATGTCCATCGACGTCGACTTCACAAAGGGCTCGGTCAACTCGTTCGCAGCCTCGGGCTCACCCCAGTACGACGACGAGGGCGTGGCCTTTACCGTCTCCAAGGGCGGCGATGCGCCTCAGCTCGCCTCGCTCTTCTACATCATGTTTGGCCGTGTCGAGATCACCATGAAGGCCGCTCCCGGCGCCGGAATCGTTTCCTCCCTCGTCCTCCAGTCCGACGTCCTCGACGAGATCGATATCGAGTGGCTGGGCGCCGCCAACGACGAGATCCAGTCCAACTACTTCGGCAAGGGCCAGACCACGTCGTACAACCGAGGCGAGTTCCACGACGTGACAAACACCCAGGGGCAGTGGATCACATACACCATCGACTGGACAAAGGACCGCATCGTGTGGATGGCCGCCGGTACTGTTGTCCGGACCCTCAACTCGGGCGACGCCGAGGCCAACCAGTATCCTCAGACTCCCATGCAGGTCAAGTTTGGCGCCTGGGCTGGAGGTGATCCCAACACCAACGGTGCTGGAACTGTCAAATGGGCTAGGGGACCGACCGACTTCAGCCAGGGCCCCTTCACCATGCACGTCAAGAGTATCGTTGTTACCGATTACTCTACCGGCGACGAGTACAAGTACAAGGACAACTCGGGTTCGTGGGAGTCAATTGAAGCCGTTGGCGGTTCCGTCAACGGTAACGAAAACGGCGAGGCCATGACCGTAACGGCTACAGCCGCGGGTACCGTCGCCACAGCCGACAACAACGTCCCCGTGGGAGGTATCGCCGAGGATGGCAGCCCTGCAACGGCTACACAGACCGGCTGGCCTTGGACTGGTACTCGACCCTCCGGAGGCGCCATTCCCAGCGGCTGGAGATTGAACGCCGAGGGTAGAATCATTCCCGAGGAGAACGGCGCCTCAAGCTTGGGACCCTACCACAGCGCGCTTGTCCTGGCGCCTGTCTTGGCGGGCATCATGGCCTTTGCCGGTAGACTCTTCTGATTGACTCTACCCGGACACCTTTTCAGAGGACATTGTTGTATATGATACGATCTGTGGCGCATACTGTCTGGCACATGCCCACATGTGGAACATTTGACAAGAAGGATGATCTATTATGATTTTCCCTGGTCTCTACAAGGAAACGACCAGGCACGAGAAACTTGGGGGGAATTTTGCATGTCACGAACAGGAGTTCTGGACATTTTACACCAGCATTATTAGCATTGACATTTGCGACTTGCATTTGCATTTCAGCGACGGCGTTGTGGACAAAACAGAACACCAAGATCGATAGATAGACTTTGATTTGACTTGATGGATATAGAGAGCCGACAGGCAGAGACAGGCAGATAGACATTTGTACATAGTATTACTTACTTACTGGTAAACATGACTGGGTAGACTGTCCAGAGCAACATGGAAAGAATAAAATACATAATGCACTCAAGGGCATCTCAGACACTGCCCCCTTCAACAACGCCCATCCTTGACCAAGGGACGTTTACTATACTTCACAAGACATTCACGATTCATCCCGCAAGCTAGACTGCTATGATCTGTTCATTTGTTTGGTTCTAGAAGCAAATCGATGCCCATGTTCTAATATAGCCAGCCACCAAGCCAACCAACACCCCCCCTTACTGAGACGTTATAATTGAGACCTCGTTCGAGTCGAGACCTCATATCCATCCCTTTTTTCCATCACCCAAATCCACGAGGCGCTTCTATATACGTGGGTCTCGTCTCGTACTAAGGAGATTTTCTGCCGCCGTAAACCCCAATGCTCCGTGAATAATTTCGCCGCTCAGCGCCTGCCTGCTAGTTCATCGATTCGCGGCCGTTCCACCTATATGCCTCATTGGCAATGCAATGAATGAATACCTAGGCGTCCAGGTATCTGTGCTGTGCTGTGCTGAGCTTGCGCATGCGTCTGTGTGCTTCGTTCGCCCTTGCACCCGTTCTGTCTTCGCTCGCCGGTGTTGAGAGCACCTCCCGGTCGAGTATTCTTACAAGAAAAGAGGAAAAAAAGTGACCAAAGTAGTAAAAACAAAAGTGTAAAATGCAATTGCAAATCAAAGTAAAGCAATCCTTTGGTGTGTCGTGTCGTGGGACAGGCGTCATCCAAGTCGAATTAGAAGGTCCAATCATCCTCATCCTCGACCGACTTGATAGCCCATCGGAACTTGTCGCGGAGAGTCTTGGAGAAGAACTTCTCAATGGGCACGTCGAACTTCTTGGAAAAGACGACAGTGAGGCGAGGATCGATGTAGTTCTGTGTTGGGTTAGCAAAGTGAGAATACACAAACCATCAAGGGCACTCACAATCTTGGAAGTGCCAAGAGCTACTTCCTTGTTACCATCACGGTCCTCAGCCTGCGTCTCAAGCACCTTGACACGTTCATCGAGCTTCTCAATCGCCTTGATGAACTTGTCGACAGAGGGACCTCGGCCCTCAGCCTCGACCTTCTTGGTCTTGTTCTCCTTCTTGAACTTGGCCTCGAGCTCCTTGACAGCCTGAAGTCGCTCCTTGAGCTCCTTCTCAGGCATCGGCTTCTCCTTGTTGGCCTTGAGTTTCTCGTTGTCCTTCTCGAACTTCTTGGTGATCTTGGTGCGTTGCTCCTCGATCAAGAACTGCTGGTGTTCCTTAATCCACTCCTCATCGAGGTCTTCGTCGAGCTCAAACCAGGCTGCGCCCTTCTTCTTCTTCTGGGTCGGATCAATGTCGAGAATCATCTTCTTTGTCCGCCACTGCTGGTACCGAAGGCCCTTGATCTAATCGGTGTTAATGTGTTGCCTGGAAGCCTGGATATCGCTAGACTTACCCTGTCACCCAGTTTCTGCATCTGTTGCTCATGGCCAGCACCGACTGTCCGCTTGTGGTTGCAGAGAATAGCAACCTCACGATTGCAGTCGTTGTACAGTTTCACCTTCTCGGCGACACTGCCGCGAGACCGGGGATCCTTGCTAAGCCCTCTCAGCAGCTCCGACATGGTCCAGGAGGCGTTGTAAGTACGGAAAACCTTGGCCGTCAGGCCCGGCATGTAGCTGGTCAAGTGCTTGTTCAGTTGAGAAGTCTGCAGAATAGTTAGCACGGTAGTCCATAGGTAAACACTAGCTTGAAACTCACGTTCAGGCGGTCAAACAGGTCATCTCCCTTGGTCTTGGGCGCTTTCTTGAAAAGCTTGAGATTCTTGAAGACCTGAGGTTCGACATGGGCAGTCTCTCTATATGGGATACTGTCCTTTCCGAGGAAGTCAAACGTGACCTTGTTAGGAGGCTCAAGAGTGATGTGCTCGTACTTGAGCGAACAGCAACCCACAGTGTCGGCTTCGTTCTCCGTGTCCTTTTCGTTTCCGGCTCTGAGAGCAAGTCTGTCGATGAGATACATGGCCGTGGCTCGCTGACGATCCGCCATAATCTCACTCTTCAGTTCCTTAGTGTAGTCCTTGCGAATTCTGTCGATGTGCTTCTTCAGTTCTCGTGCCTTCTCGAACTTCTTGAAGTCGCTCTGTCCCTTGATATCACTGGCGGCACCCAACATGACATACTTGTAGTTGTTGTTGATGTTCTCCTGCCACATGGCGAGCCATGTGGCCTTTTGATCATGCTGAACTGCCTTCCACTGATGGCCCTTGGGTGGATCTGGAATCTTGGCTCCCTTGCCGATGTTGATGGTGATCTGTTCAGGGGTAACTCGATTCTTGACTCTGCCCGTCTTGGGATGCTCGCCACGACCACGGAAGAGACCTGGAGGTTCGACTCGGAAGTTGCCAACCTTTTGCTTCCTGCCATCCCACATGCAGTGAGTAAAGGGACCCTCAAGAGCCTCCTTCTTGGCCTTGGCAGCCTCCTTCTCCTCCTTGGTCATGTTCTTGGTCTTGTTCTGCTCGGCCTTGGCGAGCCAGTAGTCGGCCATCTTGGTGAAATCGCACTTTTCGAGAGACTTGATCTGAACCTTTTTACCGTCGGCGTCCGTTACACCATACTTCTTGCAGTACTCTTGGAAATCTTCGAAAAAGTTCTTGCGGAAGACGGGATTCTCCATGTGATGCGACGAGGCAGGAGTCATCATAGCCACCCAGAACGTGGCGACTTCTTCGACCTCTGGAGCAAGGTTGACCGGCTTGCCGTCGTAGATCAGCTTGATGTGCTTGGGCATGGGCTCATACTCGGGCGGGAACAACACGCCGTTGTGCTCCAGCGTGTTCCACTTGATGGAATCATCCTCCTTCTTTGGTTCCAGCCACCAAGCAAATTCTTCCTCGTCCTCGCCGCTCTCCTTGGCCTTCTTGGAGTCCGCCTTGGTGTCCGTCTTTGCGCCCTTCTTGGCGGGTGCAGATTTGACCTTCTTGGAGATGGGAGCATCGGAATCGGATTCCACCTTCTTCACGCCATTCGATTTCCGCTTCGCAGCGGTTCCGTTGGACTGGCGCCTGGTGGTTGACTTGGCGAGAGGAACATCGTCGTCGTCGGACTCTTCCTTGATGGACTTCTTGGGAGTCGGCTTCTTGGCTCGGTCCTTGGCACGTATCGCCTTGGCCTCCTTGTCGGCCTTGCGTTCGATGTTTGCCTTCTTTTGCACAAGCTTCTGTCCCAGAGGCTGGTCATCATCAGAGGATTCGGGCAGAGCGGTCTCCTTGTAGGAGGGCGGGAGCTTTTTGCCGCGTGCCTTCATGATTGGCTCGTCATCGGAGTCCGATTCGGCGAGCTTCTTGTTTTGTCTTTGGCGTTTTGCCTGTGATACCATCGTCAGCAAAAGTCGGCCCCACAGCAGGATTTTCCTGACGCCTGGGGAGCACGAACCAGAGGAGCACCATCTTCCGAGTCGGAGTCGTTGTCCTTGTAGTTGACCTTGCCGATGGAGGTACGCGACTTGCGCTTCGTGGCGCCGTTGGTTACGGGCCCGTCGACGTCCATCGGGTCATCCTGCACGGGGCCGTTACGGACCGACAGCCCGACCAGCTTTGCGGCGTCGCGAGGCATAGAACGGTCCATGGCCACGTCTTCGGCGCGCGAGATCTTGGACGAGGACACTATGTAGGAGAGAAAAAGACTTTGTTAGCGAACTTGCGCGCTGGGGGGGAGGAGAGGAGGCCAGGAGAACGCTGGGGGAAACTTTGTTTTGAGTGCAGATGGAGATGGACGCCAATGACGAAGAGCCGCAAAAGCGCAGGCGAAGAAAAAAAAGTGTAGAAAAAAACGCGACTTACGTCGATTGCCGTTGACCCTAGCAAGAGGGCGATCGTCGTCGGAGCTCGAACTCATGGCGCTGTTGCTGTTGGGGGTTGAATGCAGTTGTCCGTTTCTGCGGGTGGCCGCCTGGCAAAGTGCGATGAGGTCAGGGACTGGGATCTCAGATGCCAAACCGTGACAAGGGAAACGAGAACGAGAGCGAGTCGATGCGAAGGAAGAGGGTCGAATGAGACGAGGAAGCGTCAGGAAACGACCCCCCCAGCGCCTAGCAGAGGAGAAGATGATGGGTGTGAGGGGATTCGCGAGAGCGTGGGAGCGAGGAATCAGCGACAATGGAATCTGGGAGAATAAGTAGAGAGCGGCGTTGCTTGGTTTCTTAAAGTCCAGGGCGACGGGCACGGGAGGCGAGGCGAGAGAGAGACAAGGCAGTGGCAGCCCCAGTGGCAGCCCCAGTGGAAAGGAAGGCAGGCACGCCCCGGGCCGAAAGCTCACTGGCTGTAGAGACCCGACTGGGTCGAAGAGGTGGGCGACTTTTGGCGGCACACTTCCCGGGGAAGGCAAGTGCGTGAGTAGGCCTCACAGTTGCAGCGACGCCAGCGAGTAAGAGATGGGTCTAGAGGAGAAGGGAAAGGATGTGATTGGCTGAGGGGAGAAGCAAGGTTGGTTGGCTGCCGGGTCAGTTGAAAAAAGGATTGAAGGAGAGCCTTGGGTGCCTTAGTCATGGTTTGCTAGAGATGGAGCTGAGATGAAGATTTCTGCCCACGTGATATTAGTCTGTTCACGTGACGAGCCTTTTCTCGAGTGGAGCTCTCAGCGCGGCTGCCCGCTAATTTACCGGGAAAATAGCGACGAGAACAAAACGCTTTGGTCCGCAGCAACCAATACACCTCATTCCGACCTTACACGACCCCGACCGATTCTCCCCCCATCAATTGATCCGTATATCGTGATCAATTGGGCCACCGTTGGCAGAGGCTCCCATCTCACCGTCCTAATCCTCAGTCACGATGCTGTCGCGAGCCGCCAGACCAGCTCTCCGAGCTGCCGCCGCAGCTCAGGCTCGGTAAGTCCCAAGTTCTTTCCCTTCCCTCCGGCTGCCGGGACCCTCTTGGTCCCCCCCAAGATTTTGTTGCCGAAGAAAGCTGCCCTCCGACTCTCGGCCACCACCGCCGGCCCTCGACAACAGCAATTGTACTACGGCGAGCAATTTATTAAAGAGATGGAACATTGTTTACTGACGACGGCCTTTTTCGCGCTTCCAGGGCCGCCGTCCCGAGCTCCGCCGCCACCTATGCGACCCTCCGTGAGATCGAGGACCGTCTCAAGTCGATCCGAAACATCGAGAAGATCACCAACACGATGAAGATTGTCGCCTCCACCAAGCTCACCCGTGCCCAGCGCGCCATGAACGACTCCCGCAAGTACGGCCAGACCTCCAACGAGGTCTACGAGTCGGCCGAGACCAAGGCTCTCGAGACCGAGGACAAGAAGACCCTCGTCATCGTCTGCTCCTCCGACAAGGGTCTCTGCGGTGGTATTCACTCTGGTCTTGCCCGATACGTCCGTCGCCAGGCTGCCGAGGAGAACTTCGACCTCGTCATCGTCGGCGAGAAGGCCAAGGCTCAGCTTGGCCGAACCAACTCCAAGTCGATCCAGCTCAGCTTCGCTGGTATCGGCAAGGACGTCCCCACCTTTGCCGACGCCCAGGCCATCGCCGACCAGATCGTTCAGCTTCCCACTGAGTACACCGACATCAAGATCCTGTACAACAGCTTCCTGAACGCCCAGAGCTACGAGCCCGCCATCATTGAGGCATTTTCCGAGGAGGCCATCACCCAGTCCCGTGAGTTTTGCGTCAAGAATTGACGGCGTTGGGAACCGTATTTTTGACAATTTTTTAGCCAACTTTTCCGCTTTCGAGGTTGACGAGGAGGTCCTCTCCAACATGCGCGAGTACGGCCTGGCCAACTCTCTCTACTGGGCTCTTGCCGAGGGCCACGCCTGCGAGCAGTCTGCCCGACGAAATGCCATGGATGTGAGTATCATGAATGTCTCAGTGAATGTCCTGATGCTGATAATTCCCGCAGAACGCCTCCAAGAACGCTGGTGAGATGATCCAGAAGTACCAGATTCTGTTCAACCGTACCCGACAGGCTGTCATTACCGGAGAACTGGTCGAGATTATCACTGGTGCCACCGCCTCGGAGGATATGTAAACAGTGGGAGTGCAAGCCGGGGTGTGACGCTTCCCTTTGTATCAATGCCCGCGGGTTCAACCATGCCATCCATCCGCGTGTGGTTCTCCCGCCCCAGTGTATCAAAGCCTTCAATAAATTCCTTAGTAGCTCACACTCCCCAAGCGCGGTAGTGAGAAGAGAACAAAAGAAAAAGAGAAAGGAGTAATTGCTGTTGGAGAGCATTTTTTGAACAAGTTTCTAAAGACATTGCTATGTACACACTGCCTAGCCTATGTGGTTTGACGTCGTCTACCTTGTTCAGGAATAGACCTCGATGTCCGTTTAACGCCGAGCATCCACAAACACGGAACCACGATTCCACCTCCGAACCTGATATAGGTGCCTTGTGAACAAGGAATTGAAATATAATGTATACCATGCGCCAAATCGAAAAAGAGACCCTAGGAAATGGGTATTGCCTGACAACTCAACTCAACTCGACTCACATCTCACCCTCACTGTCACGGTCCTCGGCGTAGCTGACCCTCGCCCGGCGATGCTTGTGTGAAGACTCACGAGCCAGCTCGCCCAGTCCAGGAGCAGGAGGATGATCCCTCTGGTACTCGGCCCGCAGCGAGGCGGCCTCTAGATCCCACTTCTCGACGTCCCGGTTCCAGGCCTGCATGGCGTCGGCGTGACCACGCCTCTGCTCCATTGCCTGGTCCTCGTAGGGCTTGCGCTCCTCAGGAGTCGCCTCCTTCCACATTTTGGACGTCATGATGCGGACCTCGTTGGGCACTGCGCGACCTGCCTTGCCGGGTTTGCGGTTCTCTTCGCACTTCTTGCGGGCCACGTCGAATAGGGCCTTACTGTAGAGGATATAGGCGTTGGCGGCTACCTTGTTCGGGCGAACGGGCCGCTCGCCTAGTTTAGAATGTATATGGCTGAGCAACTCCTGCTCGTATGCCTCCAGTTTCGCTCGTCTCGGATCTTTGGTGGGTTCCTTGCGCTTCCTTAGTAGCACGGAATCCCGTGGCAGAATCAGAGGTGTTGGAACCTCGATGGGTCCGATCAACGTCTCTAATACCTCTGAAGCTGCCCTCAAACCGGACAAGTAGGCACCATGCACCGTCGCCGGGTGGGTGCCGATAGTGTGTTCGCCTGCAAAGAAGAGGTTGCCAACAGGCCGTGCCATCACATCGTAGTCTTCGGTTTGCATGCCTGGGGCAGCTGACGAGTAGCTTCCCCTGGCAAACCGGTCGGAACCCCAACGGGTTACCATTGCCTCAACGGGATAAGGAACATCTGAACCAAAGACACGACGCAGCACCTCTGTTGCCTCGGCAATGAGACTGTCGTTGCTGGAATGCTCAGTATCGAAGCCTGCCTCGCCAGCCATCAGGGCAATCAGGCAGGGGAGGCCCGTTGTGTTGGATACGTTGAACCACTGGAAAAATCGGCCGCGGTTCGTGGCGTAGTCTTTCTGCGAAGTGCTGTGCCGGTTTGTGGAGTCTCTCAGCACACCAAAGATGTGTCGGTCATTCTCCCAAAATACCTTATCGTAAACAAGCACAACCTTGTTTAGGATGCCAAACCCTAGACGTTTGACGACGTCAGTCTTCCAGGAGGGAAGAGGTGGGTTGAACGCTATGTTGTTTTGCTTCAGCACACCAAGAGGAATTGTGCAGACAACAGCATCAGCATCGACCACCGATCCGTCCTCGCACTCAATCGCTGCAGACGGCATGCCCTCTCCCACGTGGTAGGAGATGCTCTTGACAGGGAACTTGGTCTTGAGGTCGAGCGAGGTTGGACAGTGAACCAAGCCACGAGCCACGCTCTGGTAGCCGCCGACGACCATTGTGTGACTCCCCTCCCACTCGTTGCCCGCGTCGATGTCCCACAGGGGAAGACTGAGGTTGTGCAGACCAGTTGCATTACTGTATTCTAGGTTGGCAATATGCCAGTTGATGAGGCGATGGTCTTGGGCATTCAGCCCGACCATCTGCTTGTATTGGGAAATGGCAGAGTCCAGGACGGACCCCAGAGTTGCCCCCTCTTCGTTCACGGCCTGTGTAAGGTCGATGTTATCTCCCTCGGCTGAGTGATCTCGTAATGTCCAGCCCATCAGCTTTGCCTTCTCGGAAGCCTTGATCGTGGCCGGCGTCCCAGGCTCGGTGTGTACCCGACCCGTCAGCTTGTCTGATGACACTGGTACCATATTGACCTTTGCTGGAACATTCTGTTGGGCGACTGGAGGAGCATCCGGCTGTGCAGCGGCAGCTTCTTCTGCTTGAATCATCGTCTTGCTGCCGTCTCCAGGACTGTCCCGGCCTTCTTCAATGAGGTCTCGTCTGCCCTCGATGAGCTTTGCCGGTTGGTTTTTGTGCTTGTACTCGCTGACTCGGTCTAGACAATCATTATATAGTTTCTCAACAAGCTGATCTCGGACAGGATCTACGGGTTTCCCATTGCTGTCGTAGATTGTAGTGTCTGCTGTAAGTGCGTGGTAAGGCAGGCTGAGCTGCCCACGTAGAAGAATGTTGATGGGGTTCCCTCGTTCAAATCCAGTGATGATCATGCCGCCCATCTCAGCTGTGTGTCGCTTGTTCTTGAAGTCTTGTATGTGTTCTTTCGGCTTGGTCTTGAATTCGCGAGAATACACTCTGCCTCCTACCCGGTTTCGTCCCTCTAGGACTACCACACGCGGTGGCGGCTCGCCTCGCTCACGGAAACGGTCAGCGTACTGCGTAAACAAGCCTTCTAGTTGTCTGGCACAGCCAAGCCCAGAGATGCCGGCACCGATGATGGCAATGGTCTTTTGCCTCCTAACGACCGGTGCGCCATTTTCATCGACCTCAGGCTCGGAAACCTGAACGCATCCGTAGTTGATATATCCTCGACGAACAAGCCAATCGTAGCAAACACTTGCCGCATCAAACCAGCGGGCATTAGCACACCCAACTGCCTCGAGCCGGGTAACACCGATCCAAGGGTGTTTCATCCATAGGCGCAAAATACCATTTCTGATGTTGAGATAGGTTGTGACTTGTGTGTAAGAGATGTGATGGCGTAGGAGAAGGTATTCCTCCGGGTGCAGGGCATAGGGGTTGAGACGACATGACTCGGCTGCCGCGATGCACTCTGAGGCATACCTGGACGACGAGATATCGGTGGGAATGGATGATTTCGGTCGGATGTTGAAGTTGTAGCGCTCTGCTTCGTTGTGAGATGGCGACTCTTGGTGTGAGGAAGGGCGTGTGGGAGGCTGCTCGTCGACTATTTGATCCTGGAGGCTCTCAGCTTCTACTGGCGTTGGGGTAGTAGCCTTGCTCGAATCAGTCGACGGTATTGACGAAAGGTCTGAGAGGTCTGCGAGGGATGACGGAAAAGATTCGACGGTGGCATCGATAGTGTGTAGCAATGCCGGGTCATCGACTTGCGGTGTTTCTTCCCTTTGTCAAAGTCAGTAATCAAGGTCGAACAGCCAATATCACATCTTGAGAAGGATATCGGAAATGAGATGATGGCACTCACTCAGCATCAGCGGCGACACTCGACTGGTCATCAGACTCGGCGGCGCTGTCGCTCTCAACTTCCATGTCCTCAGTCCATACTACTATCTCAGGAGCGACTTCTGAGGCATGCTCTGTCGATGTCTGCCGCGACTGAGGTAGCGATGCCATATCGGGGGTTGTTGGAGGTGACATTCGTGTCTGAGCGCTCGGCACGACGACCGTGTCTGAGGCAGGCTGTGAGTCGAGGACGCACTTGTCCCCAAGGGCTCCCTTGCGGTCACCAATTCCCGTCCTGAAGCCTCGCCCAAAGTCTGTCTCCATAGCGACGTTGGTTCGCGAGGCAGTTCTCGGGGGTATTGGTTGGTTGGTGGCGAGGTGTAAATGACGATACGATTTATAGGGCGGGGTGGAGAGTATCAACTTCGACTATCGCCGCAAGGAATATCACGAAGGAGTGAGATGAGAAAATTCGCATCCTGCGCCGACATGAATGCCAATTAATGATTTGCTCTGGTTTATCAGCCCATTTCCATTAGAGGCTTACGAGGGGTATCGAGAGATGACTTACTGCACTCAGTGACAACCGCGTCAGTTCCAGTGTCAAGGATGATGGCCAGTGAGAGAGAGGAGACTTGGTCTTTGTAAGATGGCTATAGCTCCGGCGGTTAAACGAGATTCGGCGAGATGAGATTATTCCATGGCGAAAACTGCAGTGTTTGGCCAAACAAATCGTCCGAAACGTTTCGTTCAATGACCGTCACCCGTTCGTCGTTGGTCCTTCTCGTCTTAGAGAAACTCCCGATCGTCAGCCATTGAGCCCCTCAGAATGCGGAAAGCAACGCTCGACTCTCGATCACGTGCGACGCTACCACCGAATCAGAGGCGCGTTTGCAGGTGGGTCTCGAGTTCATTCCAACGACATTGGCATTCATCGCCTCGACTTCCATCTCACAATGACTTCAATGAGACTTCGATTTCTTCTGCCCAAGTCCCTCCCATTGTCCGCATCGGCTTACTTCCCGTTTAGGAAATATTTCTATATCGCTGAATTAGCCTATTATAATATCCTAATGCCTATGCCACCGAAATTGCGCCAATCAGCCAGCCAGATGATTCCAGATATCGTACAGTTGCTATCATCTCAGCTTGTCGGAACCGGCACGGGCGCGTTCTCCTTCGCAAACGATTCTTTCTCGATCGCCGCATCCATCATTCTATTCCCGCTTATAATAGATGTTGTGCAAATCACGATATTTCTCCGTCCTGTCAAGCAATCAGACATTACATTCAATCGTGGAGAAATCGGGAATTATAAGAGCTTACCTTCTTCCTGCTTTGCGATAAATCTGAGAGCAGCGATTTCAGTAAACGTAATGCCGCCGACAAAGACAACAAACACGGTCTGCTTGTTGCCGCTTCCGGAGAGCAACGCCCTCGCTTTGACCGCCTTGTCCTCGCCCTTCTGGTGCTCATAGAACGTCTGACCGCGAACGTGCTTGACTGCCTCGTCGAATCCCTGCCATCCTTGTGTGCCTACCCCAGCAGGCACCCCCGCCGCGCTCGCGCCGTTTCCTTTTGTTACAGAGAGCAGATACTGCTTCTGCAGGATGCACTGTACAAGTCGGATTGAGAGAGGCGCGTAACCACTATACACATACGAGATGTCGTTCGGGTCGTCCTCCTGGACCTCATCAACGATGAGACGCAATTGCTTGCGTAGATAAGTGTAGTTGGTCTTGTTGCCAATCGGTCCCGCGTTACCCGGAATGGGTATCATGCCAGCCAATGGTGATGACTTGGACAAGAAGAGTTGTAGCTTCTCGAGATTGTTGAGTGTGAGTAGGTGCTGATAGCCGTAGCCCTGGAGAACGAGCCGTCTGAACTGGTCAAATTCCTTGGGCCTGATGCCTCCTGATATGCATGAGTAGATGCAGAGCAGCCTCAACGTCTCCCGCATAGGGGCATCTCGTGCAATCAACTCCTCGATACCGTCGAATTGGCTCGATGGATCAGCACCTGCAGCAAGGTTCTGCTGTACTTCCAAGAGCCCCTTGAAAAGGTCTGTTCGAGTGTGCTTGATAATCTCCTCGGCCAAGCCAGTGTGGATCCTCGCGCTCTGCTGCTCTTGCTGATACCCCGGTAGCTGACTGACAAAGTCCTTGAGCTCCGCAATAGTCTTTGTTTTATGTTTACTCTCGTAGTCGCTCTGCACCTTTTGTAGCCGCCTTGCAACCTTGTTAAGCAAGCTTCCAACGATCGCGAAGTTGGCGTCTCGCAGTTGTTCGTAAAGTTTATCGCTCGAGTCCAATTGAATAGTTCGCTTGCGACTTTGTGATGTTGCTGCCGAAGACTGCGCTGGCGCGCCAACCACTGTCGTATCGACCTTGGTCTGGTTGTTCTGAATCTCGAAGACCTCATCGATAAGGCCCTCATATGTGAGTTGAGTGAGTAGCGGTGTGGCAAAGTCGACCTCGCGGTCGATGATGATGACGCTCTCGTTGGTTGTACTAGGAGTCAACCCAATCTTGTTGGCTTCTGTTGCATCCTCGCCGGCGAGGAGCTCCTGGCGCATTCGTGCGAGTAGGTCTGCGACACGCTTTGCATTGTCACCCTTTCCAATGATTCGAGGAAATAGACCGTGGTTCTGCTGAATCTCCATAAGGGCTCTGGCCATGAGGAAGTTTGGTGTCACATCTTTCGAAAGGTAGAGGTCGCGAAATGAGTCGTCGAGCTCTAGGGATAGGACATCCTTCTCCAGAGGGAAGAAGGACAACGGCAGCTCAGAGATATTTACATCACCTAGCACGCCGGCCTCTTCCAGGAGCTTGTCGGAAACGAGGGTTCGTCGCGGGACCCAGAAGATGTGAAAGTCGTGCGCCGTCTGGCTCTCGCGCTGGACACGTTTGATCTGGGCTGAGCTTATGGTCAGAGTGTTCCTCGAGCAATAAGACTCATGTCACGAACCTGCTATTGCCTCGGCATAGCGACCGCATTCACCCCGGGCAATGAAGACGACATTGCGCTGGCTAGTGTCGACATTATCGTTCTCCAGGATGAAGAACTTATCAACGCCATACTCTTGAAGGACAGCGACTTTGACTATAATTCCGATTGGGCCGACGAGACTTCGGTCAAGGACGACGTTCTTCTTTCCGCGAACCTAGATAGAGGCGAGTGTGAGCTGAGGCAGCAGCGCAAAGTGCCAGAGTGAAGCTCGCGGGGCACAGCGGTGGGGAAGGAGGTGAACGTACACCTTCGAGGAGATACAGCAGGTCTTTCCGAGCCTTGTTGCGGATCTGCTCGGTACTGAATTCCGTGCGAGGAGCCATGGAGGGCAGCTCGACGCGGTTGGTGGGGGGAAGTTGAGAGACTGGGGAGATGGAGTGAGTGACGGATGGATAGTTCGGTATGGATGCGAGATGATGGGATGGAGGTCCGCCGTTGGAGCTCCCATTCTGATGACGGCAATAAAGTGGGGAGCTTCCAGCCACTGCAGTCCTCGCTAGCGTCCACTGACCGGGACCTTCAGGCAGCGCCGATGGTGGGGCCGATAGCCGGAGATGCTTCCATGAGAAGAACTTGGGACACTGCGGAGGTATTATAGGATGATTTTTTTTTTTATAATTAATTTTATGTTTGAGAGTCTTATTACGGTATGTTTACGTATGACTCTCAGTTGGGAAGGCATTTGACAAAGTGCCAAAACCCAAGACTTCGTAATCTCGAATCCTGGTTTGACTGTATTTACACGGTTATCAACCATGAATCTAATTCCGTATGGGTTGTTAAGATATAGCGAAGTTTCACATGTTCTGCTATGGATTGATAAGAAAAGATCCAAAAGGGCCACAGGATTCACCTTACTCCGTACCTAATAGAGGGGCTATCCTCAAAACCAGCATCTCTTGCTGGGCTCCCCTGTTCAATCTTCCTGACAGTCCACAACCACATAGCCAGTCAACCAACAAAACATAGAATAGAATCCATACTTTGATACGCTATCGCAATGGCCTTGGAGCCTATTTATTCATTATATGGTCACAGCGCTTGTGAGGCATCCGCTGGCTGCTTCTTCATGATATCCGTGGTTGATCAAGTCCTTTTCACCTGACATACTGCAGGGAGGTTCGACGACGCTCATAGAAAGCCCGGCCGGGCACGTATAAGTCGGCTAAAATCTCAAAAAAAAAACGGCCGTGTTCCATCAGTAAACGAAAATGCCATGTCTGTTTCCCTTGTCTCCGCCGTCACCGGTGGTCATCCCAAACGCCAAAAGAATGCTGTGTAAATACCAAAGTCGGGATTTCGTCCATTTTGCCCTCTGGGAGAGATTTTCAGCCCCTTTCCCCCCTTACACGGTGTTATCGTGGTAAAGGAATTCAATGTCGCGGGGCCGCAGCTTGTTGCCTCGTACAAAGTCCTCGTCACCCGGAGGTCGCTCGTTCTTATCGTTGCTCGTCAGCATGCTCTGGATGCTCATGCAGACGCTCTGGACACTCTGGACAGGGCTCCAACCCTGTTGGCCGAGCAGGTCGAGGCAGATGATGCCGTTTGAGTATATGTGCGGGTGCATGGGGATCGGACGGTCGGATCGTAGATCAAATGTGACTTCGGGTGGTTCTGGTTGAAGTTAGTATGGTGTTTGATGCAGGAGCATGGAGGATCAGTAAGCGTACGTACCTATGGGGTACATCTTGGGGAAGTGAAACTTGAGCCGGTATGTATCGCCCTTGTAGAGGGGGTTCTCGTCGAGGACTTGGATATCGAGGTACCAGTCGCCGGCAACGCTGTCGTCACGGTCCAGCAGCTTGATGCCCGGAGGCAGACCGTCCTTGTGGATCTGCGGGGCGCCAGACGAGCAGCGTCAGTTCGGCTCCCAGTTGATCGGGCCAGGGAGGAAGAGGGGAGAACGAACCTTACCCAGCTCCTTGACCAGGCGCCTGTCTCTTGTGGCTCCAGCCATGATTGACCGTTTGAGAATGTGTTTGGGGAGTCTGGGTATTGATTGATTCAGCGGGAAAGGCGTCGATGGCGATGATGTGCGGGTTGTAGGTGGGAGGATTTGTCGTCGGGCATGCTCTGTGGAACTGAGAAGCAGAAACAGAAACACCACCTGCTGGGAGGGGCCGCTTGCGGCACTGCACCCACATTGGATGCCCCAGAGGTACCTTTACGACCTGGCAACAGCCTCAAAGCCTGTCGCTTCTGCGTGGCTTAGCGAGGCTAAACATTTGGCGGTTAGCCTCTGTAAAGGCCTCGACTCTGATTCTTTCGTTTCAGGCGTCGTCCCTGGCTTGTTTGTACCGCCCTTTTCGTCAAAAGCTGCGTCCAGTCGCTGTCACCTGGTGATATCATTCAAGCAAGGACTCGACCCATAAATCCGATCGTGTTGTACTATTGGATAGCGTCGATCATGGAGTTATTCAGTGAGACGTCTTGATGTGACATCGATTCACTGTTTGGGCTCTCGCCATAATTGCAACGGTTGATAAGGCCCTTTGCATTCATTCTCGTAACACGCGAATGACTGCACTTGAAGACTTTCACGTCAGTATCTATTCGTTTCGAAACAAGGCAACGTGCTGTCTCTGCAGATGCCAGCGCCCCCCCCCCCCCCCCCCCCAACATGTTTGGGCCGTTTGTGACGTGGTCGGCAACCTCCCTGCTCTTTGGTCAGGCATTGACACTAGAAACCGGACTGCATGCTCCTAACCCAGATGATCATTATATAAACTGGAAGACATTAACCACGAAGGAATCTAGATTCGTCTCTTTTGCTTGTGTGTCAGGCGCAGCGACGTGGCAAGGTCTGAAGTTCCTATCCAGCTATCGACGAAAGCAAGCTGTGGCGCAGCCCAGATCGTTGCATCCAAGCAGACGTCCCCCATCAAGAGCAAGCATCTATTGGGTTCAAGACTACCTACAGTACCCGATGTACTCTGGATAATGGCATCTGAATTCTCACTTGCATACAAGAGCCGAGTTTTACCTCCACACAACGAACAACATGAGGCTTAGGTCGCTATACCGTGGACAATCTGCGCCAGCTTCTCTCTTCATTGGAGACAAGGTAAGCTAACGGAGCCGATAAAGCTCTCGTGGCAAGAGATATGATATAGATAGGCATTTTCTGGGGGCTTCTACTAAGCCTGTTAAACCGGCTCTGGCTCTGGTTAGAAGTGCCGATAGATTTTCATCCGATGTATGCGAGTACGCGTCAGGCATGATCGTCAAACAAATACAAACACGATTACCATTATATGTGGCTTTTCTATACTTTTAGAGTCCCTTGAAAATGAAAAGTGACAACTCAACAACTGCATGTCTAAGCTGCCCCTCGGGTCGCTTTAAATAATGAGCATGATCGCAAAAAGCTGAGCTCGACGCCACCCCAAGTGAGGCCTCAAGGGTAGCCATGACCTAGGCTAACCCAAGTGTATGATGTTCGATCGTCTTTTAACACTCACAAACCCAAGGTATGAGAGATGCTACCTACCCTTCGAGACGAACCTGTGATATGAAGAGGGTATTTGGAGTTTTCGACTTGCGCGGGTGTTGAAACGCTGACTGTACTGGATGGGCAGTTCCATGCAAGTTCCGTGGAGCCCATTGGTAGATGTGCGTTTGCGCTTACCCATGATTGAAGCCAACTGCGGGTAGATATTGCCAGGCCCGGGCAGCAGTCCGGAGTAAGAAGTCAAATAATAACTTGAACCTGACTGATGCTGCGCTGGAGAATTACCCAAAGACGAGAGAGTTTGTCAAGGACCTGGGTACGTCTCGACGAGGCAACAAGTCTTCAATTGACTGAGGCCTCCATCAGCATGGATATTCGGAGTCATGAATAGCCATGCTAAGCTAGACAGCCTCGTAGGGCTGGATCCGTCTGATGAGGCATTCCTCCTATCCCCAATTGGAAAAGACGCAGGAGGTTAGCAAGGAACTCGGCATATCCATAGCATCGATTGTACGAGAGTCGGTTGGCAAGGGCCTGCGAACCTGGCAAGACAAGGTGCTCAGCCACACGGCGTTTGGCGAGAAAATGGATACCATCTCGAAGCGGGCCCTTTGGGTAGGTTTCCAATTTTTTTCACATGATGAATACGGAGGGGCCAACAAGGAGGAGACAGGACAGGACTGGGGAAGGCATTCTGGAGGTTGCCGGAATGCTTCATTGGCAGATGTGATGAATGACAATCTGACATGGCGCGCTCAGCCTCTCTGTGCAACGGATCGTTCGTTTCGCGGCTGCATTTGCGGCTGACTGAGCCACAGGCGTAACAGGCTCAGCCTGACGCACCCATCCCATCCCATCCCATTCATCCACCCACATACCATGAGCGGGCTGGGATGGGATGGAGTGCATCCCGAGAATCCTTGGATGGAGGTGCGGTCGCCCCGCCAGTCCATGGATGACGACCAGCTCAGGGGGCGCTAGTGCTAAAGTCCCCTAACGTAACAACGGGAAAATGGTGCGCGAGGCACCTAAACTTTGCTGACGACCAGCCCTCAGGCCCAGGTCCAGGTGGGCGTCCATCCATCTATCCACTGGATGGGCATGAAGGGCCGCTGGGGAGGAGGGGAGGCCGCTGCAGGGAGTCCGAGCAGGTCCATAGGTTCAGCTCAGCTGTCGCAAGCTAATTAACAAGGACCTCCCATCCTCGTCCGTCCATTGTCGTCTCGTCCCCTCCACTTCGATATCCATCCATCTCACCTACTTAGGTACTCTCTCCCTCCTCCTTCCTCCCCAAGGCTTCGTCGCCCTCCCCTTGGATTCTCTCAACTCCATTGTCGCACGGCAGAGCGCCTCGGCTACGGATACCGACATCGCATCAGCTTACGGGTTCGCCGTTGGTCCCGTTGCATCTTTTTTTCAATCACCAAAGCCCAACGGGAACTGGACGCTACCCCGCCATAAGTGCCACCATGAGCTGTAAGTTGCGACTATCCGCAGCCTCATTCCTCTCCCCGCTTTGGCGCTGTCAGCTTCTCTTCTTGTCCCGCCTCTCTTGCGCTCGACATCGTGTTCTTGCGCTGGCAGTTCGGGCCTCTTCGTCGCTGTTCTTTCACACACCTTCCGATCCATTTGCTGACCATGGCTTCCACCTCTATAGTCGCAGGCATGCTGAACCGGCTTCACGGCCAACCCGAGAGCTACGATAAGAAGTACGCAACCCGAACCACCCTCCCTCGCTCCACCCGAACCCAGATCACAATCCAGATCGAGATCCAACAGAATCTAACAGACAATCTTTGCATATAGGGCCAAGTACAGATTCGGTCGAACTCTCGGTGCTGGAACATATGGTGTCGTTCGTGAGGCTGATGGCCCCACGGGCAAGGTGGCCGTGAAGATTATCCTGAAGCGAAATGTCAAGGGTAACGAGCAGATGGTCTATGACGAGCTCGAGATGCTCCAGAAGCTCAAGCATCCTCACATTGTCAAGTTTGTTGACTGGTTCGAGTCGAGGGTAAGCTCAGCTCCCCTCCACTGCGCTGCCACCTTGGGCACGTACCCCTCGTTCACCCACATCAAGCTTACCCACCTTTGTTTTGTAGGACAAGTTCTATATCGTCACACAGCTTGCCACCGGCGGTGAGCTCTTCGACCGTATTTGCGAGCAGGGCAAGTTCACCGAGAAGGATGCCGCCGAAACCATCAAGCAGGTTCTGCTTGCAGTCGATTTCCTGCACAAGAACCAGATCGTCCACAGAGGTACAGTGATGCGGGGCAACCATGCTGTACTGCATTGAAACTGACGCGGCTCAACAGATCTCAAGCCCGAGAACCTGCTCTACCTGAGCAAGGATCCCGAGTCCGATCTCGTCCTTGCTGATTTCGGTATCGCCAAGATGCTCGATGGCAAGGGCGAGTCCCTCAAGACCATGGCTGGCTCTTTTGGCTATGCCGCCCCCGAAGTGATGCGCAAGGAAGGCCACGGCAAGCCAGTTGAT
This sequence comes from Fusarium duplospermum, assembly GCA_003946985.1. Classification (NCBI taxonomy): domain Eukaryota; kingdom Fungi; phylum Ascomycota; class Sordariomycetes; order Hypocreales; family Nectriaceae; genus Fusarium; species Fusarium duplospermum. The sequence continues at coordinate 123,109 of NKCI01000029.1, read as the reverse complement.
ATGTGGTCTATGGGTGTCATCACCTACACCCTCCTTTGCGGCTACTCTCCCTTCCGAAGCGAAAACCTCCAGGACCTGATCAGAGAGTGCACTGATGGCTCCGTCGTTTTCCACGAGCGATACTGGAAGGATGTCAGCAACGACGCCAAGGACTTTATCCTGCACTTGATCAACCCCGACGCCGATCAGCGCTGGACTAGTGAGGTAGGATGATGCACTTACACAGTCTACGGAAGATAAGACGGCTGACTTTGCCATGCAGGAAGCCTTGGGCCATATCTGGCTCAGCGGCAAGAACGCCACCGACCACAACCTGTTGCCCGAGATCAAGTCGTTCCGCGCGAGAAGCCGATTCAGGCGCATCATCGAGAAGATCAAGCTTCAGGCCCGAATCCAGAAGCTCAGGGAGCAGGAAGAGGACCCCGAGAACTCGGATCTGTCGGCTATCTTCAGCGAGGTCGCCAGGGCCAAGCTTGCCGACGACAAGGAGGAGAAGGAGGTGCTGCGTGTCACCGAGGAGGTCCAGAAGGAAGCCAAGCGCCGCAGCTTCCAGGCTTAAAGAGAATCAATGCATTTACAAACCACGGGCGAAAGGCCGTTCGGCTGCATGTCATCAGCCGGATATTGAAAGGATTTTGGGTCTATAGTTGGTGCCTCCGAAACGGGCTGGTATGAGCTCGCTCGAGAGAGGACGGGGTCAGCAACATGAGATGGATAGGAAGAGGCAGGTCATTACAAGTGATCATATCTTGTCGATTTGATTGGAAGCGTTTTGATTTCAGGCAATGCTTTGAAAAAGGTGACAATGAGATGAGGAGGTGGTGAAATCAAGTCATTCATCTTTTGAATCCGTTACTCGTTTGTTTGTTCTCTATATAGAAGTGGTATCGTCAAAACAAACAACTACTCGCCCAATCCTTTCCTGTTGCCCTCAAGATCCAATCTTTTCCTATGGGCAGAACTAATCCTTTTTTTATAAAGATCCAGTCTTTTGTTGCCAAGCAGGTACCTAGGTATACATCCTATCATCCAATTCGACGCTCGTTTTCCTTGCCATCCATGTTTCTGCAATCCCTACCTCGTGATATCGTTGAACTCTTTTTACATACACACATACATACATACATGATTGAATAGAAAAACAGAACAGCAAACTCCGGAACCCATATCAACACTGATACACATCGGGGAACTGGTTTGGTGGACATACTCAATCTACCAGGTCCGCTACGGCGCTTTCACGAAGCTCCTCATAGCGTCGTGCATCGAACCGCTTGCGTTCCCACCCCTTGGCTCGCAGCCGTTCTATGCGGGCCTGCAGCTCTGGGGATCTGCCTGCATCGATGGATGGATGCACCGGATGCACCACCATGACGGAAACAGGAGATGGCGGCACTGTCTCTTTCGCGACGGTCTCGAGAAGCTCTGACTCGATAAAGGTCAGATGCCGGAAGACCTGTCGCTGCAGGCTGGTCAGGAGAGCGCTGTAGCGATGCACCGAGCGAGCGTGACGGAAAGGGTCGAGTTCAGAGTCGGAGTAGGAGACGGGCTCTGGCGGGGTAGAGCGTGGGGTGAGGCACGATCGGGGGAGAGGGGCCGAGGGCCGAAGGGGCGCCGGCATGACGGACGACTCGGCGTCAAGGGGATCGGGCGACGCTGAGCGGACGGATCCCAGCAAGCTGCCGAGACCTAGGGTCGGCGAGTCGGGGCGCTCGAGGAGTTCGATGGGCATTTCGCTAAAAGTCACACGCTTCTTGCGCTTGGGACGAGGCGTGTCCTGGATCGACGAGATGGATGAGGCTGGGGAGGCTCCATGGGATGAGGTCCATGTCGACGAGGCATAGGAGCTGACCGAGCTGTCGGCGGAGTGAAGACTGGGGAGGGTGGTGGTGGTGCCAGAGGGTCTGCGGAGAAGGGCTGGGCCGACAGCTGAGTCGGCGGCGTTGATGAGGGTGGAAGCGCGTTGATAGTGGTCACGGGCTTGGTGAAGGAGGGAAGTGCGTGTTGCGGAGCCTTGGTTAAGAGCGCGGGCAAGCATCTCTAAAGAACTGGCGGCGTAGAAGTGAAGGTAGATGAGATAGGCAGGCTCAATGACACTCTGTATGATGTTAGTCGTCTATATGATGATGATGATGATGATGATCAATTTTCAAGGGTGACTTACAGAGTCCTTGATATTATCCAAGATCTCACAACATCGTGTCGCACAGGGACGGTAGCGGCGGTTGAGATACTCCCTCTTGACGTCGGCAATAGCCTTGGACCATTCATCAGAAGTGAGCGGCATGCCATGTAGCGACTCTGAGAGTGACTGAGGGAGGTAGTCGAGCGACTTGGGCTCGGCAGCCGAGGCGGCGCGACAAGTCTCCTGGCGCATCGACATGGGCAGCGAGGTAGATCGGGATGGCCAGGTCGGAGTGGTGGCTGGAAGGATTGCGTGAGGCAACAGAGCAGCCATGACGGTGAGTGATATCCTACACAAGAGCAGCAAGATGTGCTCGTATCCGGGGCTTGGAGGTCGAGGCCTAGAGGGCAGAAGTGGAGGCAGAGGGCTGTTCCGGGGGGCGTTGCGATATAAGAGTCCGGACTGAGGGCGGCGGCGCGCGTGGCGTGGCGAAGGTTTGTGTGGCCAATATGCCAATATGTTGTTGCCCGTGATGGGTACAGTAGGTGGTTTGTCAATCCTTTCAGCTCTTCGTGGGTCGATCCTATGGGAGGGGGATAGATGAACTGGGGGGGACCTGATGGGGTAGGACAGAGTCTAAAGGCCTGTGACGTGCGAGATGTCTCTGCTTAGGCACCCGTCTCTCGGGGCAAGGAGGGGAGGGAGGAATCCGCGTCTGAGTCGTCCGGCGGGCTGATTGGTGAGACAATGTGTCAATAAAGGGCGGGCGACACAAGGTGTAAGTGAGAGCAGGAGGAGGAAGAGGAGGTTGCGAGAGGGCCGGGCCGAGCTAGAGTCCTCGTTGCTGTGTCAAGAAGCAAAGAGTAGATGCAGAGAGTCTTGTCGGCTGATGAGCGGGCAAAGATGAATTTCCGAGAGAGAAAAAAAGTCGATCTAGGCGGCCAAGGTGGTTGCGGGTAGTTAAAGAGATGACAATGGAATTCATAGACATCCGAAAGCGGTTGGTGTTGAGTATAGGAGCGCCACATGGACGAGCCATCTAGCCAGTCCAAAAAAGTTGACCAGGTGATGAGTACAAACCAAATACTTCTAGCGTCGATGCCACTCTGTCGTCGGGAATACCGACCTCTGGGGAACGAAGATCGCTCCTGGGCTTGGTCTCGTCCTTGTGTCAGCGGCGCCGTGCTCTTGGCTGGTTGCTGGGTGGTGTTGCGACTTTTGTCGTGATGACGATGGTGATGATGATAGGTTGTTGGTGTAAGTGAAGGTGTAAATGAGGGTGAGGAGAGAGGAACACTTGAAAATGAAAGGAATTCTCTGAGCTTGTGGATTCGAAGAAAAAGAAGGTTAGGATGCCATGAATCCCAAGGTTGTCTGTCGTACGTTGGCCGTCGAGTAGGCAAGCAGACTAACACAAAGACATGAATACAATAGGTAGCCAGACACCACATACACCACGATCTCACGGGCACACACACACACAAACAAACCCGATGATGACAAGTTTAGCCTCTGTTTCCTACCCTCACTCGAGGGAGAAAAGTTGGTCTTATCTTCCTCTCTCCAAGTTGTGCCCCATCCGACGTGTCGGGTTCAAAGAGAGACACCGCTGCAAGGGATTTTACACACTAGTTTCTTTTCCCCTGTTCCGATGGGGAACATCATCACTAGCAACTCTCGAATGAAAAAAAAAGGAAGACGATCAAAAGAAAAAAAAACCCACGATCCTTGCGGAGCTCGACTGGTCCGGCTAGGGCCTAGGTGCGGCGCCGGCCTTCCGAGAGATCATCCTGACCCTCCTCTCCCCGCCGCCCGTACCCGGCAGACCCACGCTTCGCCTGAGCCCGTCCTTGTCTCTAGGTGGGTTCTTTTTCTCTCTCTCTCTCCCTCTCCTCGGGCTTCAGCCGGCACTTGCATAAGGAAGAAGAAAAGAACCCCTGAAGTTGGAGGTCGGTGAGGAGGATGGATTGGCGGTGACGCAGAGGTGGAAACTCTCTGGACCAAGGGAGAAGAGACCAAAATGACAGAATAGCGGACAATAACGAACAAAGGGGATAGACCTCATGTTGGTCTGCTCTCGCTATCGGTCCCGCGAAGGGGTGGCGTAGCAAGACGAAACGCCAACCTGTCGGCTCCAGATGGTCGGGATGGCCACGGGCAACCCCCAATAGCCAAGGTTCAATTCCCAAGCCTATTGAGGAACAGAGCTTTGTGGCACGGACAGCGCGGGACAGTGACACGAGAGAAAACACACGGCTCATCCCGCTCGACGGTTGCAGTTGCGGTTGCAATTGCTACTCCCTTGCCCCCAGCATTAGGTGCGTGCCCATCATCTCGTTCGAGCTGGATCTTCGGGTATAACTGCTGCCAGAGGCGCACAACTTCCATGGGACCTGCGTCTCGGTTAACATGAGCCTCAATCCGCCCAAGTATCCATCACGCGCGCTCCTCCCCGCCTCTTGTTTTCGGGGTCTCCATCAAGCCCTCATCGCTCGAGAACGTCGGATGGGACCGTGGGCTGGGGGCTGGGGGGCTGGGCGCGGAACGTTCTGTACCGCATTGGGCTGGCTGGCCATCCCATCTGAGGATGCCCACGCGTCTTGGTTTCCTCCCTTCTCTGCCTGGGAGACGCGATCAGAAGCCCCGTCGTTGGAGGCTCTATGCTTTTTGTCACAGACTGAGACCTTGAAGCCTCGCTTGGTCGATCAAACAAGCAACCCCCTCTCTGTCACAGGGAGAAACTGAAGTGGCGGCGCTAGGTTAAGAATGGATGCCACGGCACGACGTTTATGATAGCGCATCACGGAATAACTTCTCTTTCCGAAGCGGAGGACTCAGCAGGAGGTAGGTTTAGACAGAACAGACACTTACCCAGATAATATTGAGGTGAGATCTTTTCTTCCCTTTTAGGTTGTCAACAACCACATAGACTCCTCTAAACAGGCTGTTTATCTCCATCTACCAAATAACACAGAACGCCTTGACCATCAATTCTTGACCATCATTTCAACTGTTTTTTATTTCATCACGTCGAGCCTATGCGGCGGAATTTGTAGGAGTTTGCTCCTCTGCCGCCGGGCTCGCCTCAGGGGCAGCTGCTTCAGGAGCAGCAGCCTCTGGTGCAGCCTCGGGTTGGGCCTCATTCTTCTTCTCTCCATCCTTTACTTCGTCACCCTTGATGCCGTGGACCACCCGCAGACCTTCAGCTTGTCTTGTCAGATGGTCCAGCTCTCGCTTTCGCTGGAGTCGGACCTTGACCTCCTTGGCCATATCTGCGAGATCCACAAGGATACCCTCCTTTTCGGGGTGACCATCCTGGAGTCCCATCTCCTTGATCTTGACCTTGCCTGAGGCGACCTCATCATCTCCAAGGAAGATAGCAAATGGGACACCGTTGGCCTCAGCCGCCTTGAACTGCGCTGGCAGCTTGGGCTTGACCTTGTAGAGGAACTCGGCCTGGGAGGACATGTTAGTACTTCACTTTTGGTCATAAATTGTGAGCTGTGTGTGTAATCAACCAACCTTGATACCAGCCTCCCAGAGCTTTGTGCAAACCGACATGCGCTCCTTCAAGAAGCCCTTGCCAAAAGCCATGACGTAGACATCGACGTCGTTGCCACGAACAGCCGAGTTCTTCTCAGCTGCCATCCTAGCCTTGGTGATGGAGAAGATTCTGTCAACACCGAACGAGATGCCAACGCAAGGGATCTGGTTCTTGCCAGAGAACATGCCGACGAGGTTGTCGTAGCGTCCACCAGCCGCAACACTGCCCACACCGACTGTTGGGTCGTCAGAACGGTCATCATTGTCAGATCCCTTCTTGCCCTTCTTTTTCGAGGGCTTGGGGGCCTCGTCCTCGTGACCAGGCGCCACTTGGGGAGCAGAACCCTCCGTGACAACCTCATAGATAAGGCCGGTGTAATAGTCAAGACCACGGGCCAAGCTGAGATCGAAGGATACCCGGTCCAGGACGTTGAAAGCCTCGAGGTACTCAAAGAGAAGAGCAAGATCTGCCATGCCCTTCTTCATCGACTCGTTGGCTGATAGGCTCTCGTTGCTCTGCAGCTTCTCGAGGAGATCCTGCTTGCCCTTGAGAACAACCCACTCGCCAATTCGGTCAGCAACCTCGCCGTCAAGGCCCTTCTCTTCCGTCATCTCCTTGCGAACATCAGCCCACGGCAGCTTGTCCAGCTTGTCGACGGCAGAGGAAATGGTGCGAATCTTGTCCTCAGGCACACCGCAGACCTGGAAAATACCGTCGAGGATCTTGCGGTGGTTCATCTTGATTGTGTAGGCGCCATTCCATCCAAGTCCCTCAAACACCTCAGAGATGATGCGGATGACTTCGGCGTCGGGCAGCATAGGGTCGTAGGTGCCGGCAATATCGAAATCGCACTGGTAAAACTCGCGCATTCGGCCCTTGGTCATGGCAGGCTGATCTCTGCGGTAGACCTTGGCAATGTGATATCGCTTGATGTTCTGGATGTCCTTGTTCATGGCGAGGAAGCGGGCGAAGGGGACGGTCAAGTCGTATCGGAGGGAGCAGATCTCGCCGCCCTGATCGGCGAGGTCGTAGATGAGCTTGCTGTCCTCGCCATACTTGCCGGCGAGGATTTCTCTGAGCTCGAAGACGGGGGTATCGATGGTGACTCCGCCGTGGCGCTTGAAGACTTGGGTGATGGTGTTGAAGATGTGGTCACGGATGACCATATCCTTGCCCTCCCCTCCGCGCAGTGTCAGGACTTGCGATTCGCGGTCTGATATATCATGAAAGGGACAAACTCACAGTCCTTTGTGCCCTTGGGGGTTTTGAGCTCAAACTTGTTCTTGGGCGCCATATTGCGTGGTTGTTGGGATCTCGTGGGACGCGGGGCAGTGGTGGAGGAAGAGGAAGAAGAGTGGCGGGGCTGAGAAAAGCCTGTGATGGAGGGGCTCAGGCCGTTGACGGACGGACGAGGACGGCGACCCAGACAGGAAGGAGGGCAGTGGGAGGATAGATATGAGATTGAAGAAGCAGCAGCAATGGATGGCAATGGCCGTGCAAGGTAACAAGACGCAGTTGAGGACGCCAATGTTGATCTGGCCAGAGAAAATTTGGCCGAGGCTGGCATTGGCTTCATGCCTTGATCTTTTTGGTGGGAGGACGTGAGGCTTCTAAGCCAAACTGGAGCCCACTCTATGACTGGTACACGGGCTGTCAGTCATGCAGTGCAAGCGGCGGGCGATCCAATGCGTCACGCTTTTTCTGACCCGACCTGGAGCAGAAGCCAATTGTGCCTGGTCCAGAAAATTTTACACGGCCAGATGACTCCCGTCCATCCATGGCCGGCCCAAAGAGAGAGGACTTAGCGGGGCCCCTACGGGCTGGTTGTGGCCTGAATTATGGGCAGCCAATGCCCTGTATCTAAGCTTGATCCCCTGTGATGGAGGGGTACGAGGGGCAAATGCGAGGGGCGGGCAATTTGTTTAGATGGATGGTCAGGGTCCTGGTCGGGTTTGTCGTGATGAGCTCTATCCGACAAGGCTGACGTATCACGGCCTCTCCCTTTCACTCATGCTTCAAGCCCGCAGGATGATTCATGAGAGCTTACCTGTGTATTAAGTGAGGAATGCGTCCTCAACTATCTGCAAGGTAAACAACAAGCTTCAGAAGACACGGTTGCAAACATTTAGCTAGTTAATTTGCGAGTCAAGGGGCTTGCAACTGCGCCTCGATAGGTAGCTTCGTCGCAATGGCTCGTTTTCAAGGCTATCACGGGTAGCGATGCTCCGCAGAGAAGGAATTTTCAACTTCCCTTGCGAGGAGATACGGCTTTTCATCGGCGACTCTAAGCCTTGCTATCGGAGAGCTGATATGTTTGAAAGAAAAGACGTCCGGTTTTGTCACCGAAGTATTGATACTTCCTCTCAGCTCCGGATGCAAGCTCTGCGCGTCCCGAACGTCCACCTTCGAGCCGTGTCCCCGGTTCCGTGGAGCCGCGGGTCCTTGTTCTGTAAGTGAAACGGGTGTGGATGGACCTTCACCAGGATGCTCCCCAAAGCGATGTGATTCATCCGTCCAGTGTCGGAGCAAAAGGCAAACTCGACGACGAGCTAGTTGAAGAGGCCACCAGCCAACATTTCGCGTCGACTCTATTGGCGATGCCAAGAAACATGGCGCATCTGCTTCGCGGTTTGGCTTTTTGGCAGATTTTCAGCCTCGACATGTGGTGAAATTGCATGAGGCCATGAGGCGTTGGCGTCGTCACCACGGGGTCGAGTAATTTAGATGCCTTGGGAGGTTAGTGTCACTAGTAAGGCAGACGTTTAGGTTCATGATACTTTTGTTTTCTGATATGAAAATATGTCTGTCGTGGCATTGCTGTTGGATAGATCGGGCTAAGTACTGTACATTTGTTTCAGGCGTCTGACAGACCTGATGAATCGGCACGCCGAGATTGTTGCCTGTAGCCCGCGTACTTGACACAGAATGGATCGAATCCGTCCATGCTTGGTGACTTTCTACCTACGTTGAATCGCCGTAGCTACTATTGAGTCTGCAATTGGAACAATATCTGTCTGCAAACAAAGTTTCATCTTAAAGGTAAAAAGAATTATACGCGGATTCGGAACCCGTGTGATAATCCATCATCCTTTTGCCTCATGGCTGGCTGCTCCCACTGGACATGAAGATCTCGAAACATATTACAGTCCCACTAAACATGCATATTCCCACCTGTTAATTGGCTTGATTAAGGTTGCTCGCTTTCGTCGGCTGCTAAGAAAAACCCGAACCCGAATGCTGACCCGTGGGTCTGCTGGGATATCCAAATGACCCTCCCACCATTGGCTCGGGGTAGATGAAGATGCAGCTAATGACTTGCCAACGGCCTCCCGCCCCATGACGATATCCACACAGTCATGATGGCACTACTGCGAGACTCTGGAGAGCCTTGTATCTATTCCTCACACAGCAGAGACGCAGACGCCTGTCGTCTCGACCTAGATTAGGGAATTTACGCGATGTGATCCGAGGCCGTGCCCCGTATTGTGTCCTGATTTAGGAATCCAGGCACCCATGATGCTTGTTTGCTCATCCCCAGCAGTTCCTGACACCATCTCTTAGGCGAAGCTGACTTGTAACCCCCTTTGCGCGTTGTAGGACCATCTCGATGATCACTTAAGGACTGCCTTGAGGCTCGAGTTCTGAGTACAAGACGCAGTTACCATCCCGTCACGTTTCTCTTTAGATGTTGAAGACGTCAACATTCTCCACGCCCCAGGCCCTGAGACATCCACTGCTATCGTCGAATTAAGGTCTTGTCGCGTGCTGCAGGCTACCAACGCTATTCACATTCACTAGCGTCGTATTTCGTATCGACCGCACTTCCATCTTGACCCCTTGTTTGTACTTGCCTCTTTAGGGGACACCCTCCCAAACGCTCCTGTCCCATCTCGACGGGACACCTCGACTTGAGTGCATCATTCATTTATCCTCACATTCTATCGTCTTCCATTCTGCCATCTGTAATTCTTTTATTTCCCATCGCTCCCTTGTTCTATTATTTCTACGCTTACAATCTGTACTGCCTTACGCCCTTTGCTTAAACACATGTCGATGGGCTCATCACCCACGTCGCCACCGATATGAGTGCCATGGACCGTGAAAATATCAGCGAGAAACCGGCTACCTCGTCCTCCTCCGGCCCTCAGAACTCGGTTCTACAGAATTCCACAGAGGAAAAGGCTCAGACCGAGGCCAAGCTTCGCCCTGAACGGACAGCAACCTTCAAAGACTACACGGTACATCTCCTATATCATGGCGCGTTCTTGTGGTACGCTGACATGAGGTCTGCAGAGGGTTTTCACTTATGCCACAAAATGGGACTTCCTCGCGTACGCCGCTGGAGTGATTGCTTCCATCGGTGCCGGTGTCGTATGTCTCATTTCCCTTCAAGCAAGTCAGGCTGTAAATCGCTGACATTTTTCAGACACTGCCGTTGCTGAATGTGGTTTTTGGTTAGTATATCTACAGATCTCGCAACAAATCTACTTTCTAACTCTTACCGCCTAGGCCAATTCGTGGGAGAGTTCACCAGCTTAACGTCCAGTATTAAGACTACCCAACGGCTCGCGTAGGTTTGAATGCTGGTACAGCCCAACTATCGTTAACAGTTTCCCGTTAGGCTCTACATGTTCTTCCTATTCCTTGCCCGTTTTATTCTCAACTCTATTAATAAAGTATGCCCTTCAGCCCTGCGTGGAATCCATCAATACTTATCCGAGTCAGTTCGCCTTCCGCATGATCGGTATCAGGCTATCTTCAGCCATCCGACTACACTACCTGCAACGCCTATTCGGTCAGAGCATTCATGTTCTCGATTCTATGCCCCCAGGTTATGCTACTAGCACCATCACATCTACCGCCAATGTTCTGCAACTAGGAATCTCCGAAAAGCTGGGCATTTTTGTCGAGTACAATGCCACCATCATCGCGGCTCTCATTGTTGCTTTCACCAAGAACTGGTCTCTCACCTTGGTAACAGCATCCGTTGTCTTATTCTTGTTGCTTGTTCTTGGAGTCATTCTTCCCTTCATCTTGAAGGTCAACACACGGGTTACAAGGGTAAGCAAGTGGTTATTTGTTGGGGAACCACCCTACTGACAGTCCTTCAGGCTGAGGGCAAAGCTGCCGCCGTTGCCAGTGAGGCACTTGCGAGTATCAGGATGGTAGCGGCATGCGGTGCAGAGACACGCATTGCCAAGAAATATGCTGCATTCGTTGAAGAAACAAGGAAACACGCCCATGTCCTTTCCCCCCTTATCGGAATCCAGACTGGTTTGATCGTGAGTCTACTGACAAGATAGAGAAAGCGTTTGCTATTGCTAACCCGGCCAGTTTTTCGGACTGTACGCTAGTTTCGGCCTTGCCTTCTGGTACGGGGTTAAATCTCTTGTCGAGGGTAGGGTGGGTAATATTGGTGACATTCTTGTGTAAGTGTGCTTTGTGTATCCAGTTGATTCCTGCTGATGAGGTCAGTGTACTTCTCTCCGTCATGATGATTGTCATCTCCCTCGAACGAACCTCGACTCCCCTTATCGCTGTTGGAAAGGCAACTGTCGCCGCCTGCGAGTTTTTCATCGTCATCGATGCTCCCCAGCCGAACAAAGGCAGTCTGAAAGAGCCCGAGGTTTCATCTACAGAGGACATCGTCTTTGAAAACGTCACGTTTGCATACCCGAGTCGGCCACATGTGCGAGTCTTGGACGATTTGGATCTGAGGATCGAGGCTGGCAAGATCAATGCCGTGGTTGGCCCGTCTGGCTCTGGAAAAAGTACCATTGTTGGTCTCATTCAGAGGTGGTATTCCCTACAGGAGCAACATGTCCTGGCCAAGGCCATTGAGAAAGAGAAGGAAAACGGGAAGAAGAAGAAGAAGGACGACGACGACGATGGCGATGTAGACGGCGCCCCTGAATCTGAACCTGAAGAGACTGGCCCTGCTATCGAACTTCGTGGTCGGGTTTCTACGTCAGGGCACCTCTTGGACGAGATCGATCTCAAATGGTGGAGATCCCAGATCGGACTTGTTCAACAGGAACCGTTTCTCTTCAACGACACGATTTACAAGAACGTTGCCTATGGCTTGATTGGCACTCAGTGGGCGGACGAACCCGAAGACAAGAAACGGGAGTTGGTAAAGGAGGCGTGCAAAGAAGCCTTTGCGGATGAGTTCATTGATAGGCTACCTGATGTAAGTGCTGGTATACTTCACTGATTACCCCCCTGCTGACTCGTTCCAAGGGCTACGACACTGTGGTTGGCGACAGTGGCGCCAAGATGTCTGGTGGTCAACGACAACGGCTTGCCATTGCCAGATCGATTGTGAGGAAACCAAAGATCCTAATCCTTGACGAGGCTACCAGTGCTATCGATGTTCGCGGCGAACGAATTGTACAGGCCGCTCTCGACAAAGTTGCAAAGAACCGAACCACGATCACGATTGCCCATCGACTCTCTACGATCAAGAAGGCGGACCGTATTATTGTCCTGAAGAAGGGTAGAGTTGTCGAGTCTGGAACGCACGATAGTCTCATCGCGATCGAGGGCGGCGTTTATTCTGGCCTTGTTCACGCTCAATCGCTGTCGCTCGGAGAGCCTACTGACGCGGCCGAGGAGGTGGTGGACTACGCTGACAAGCCTGGATTGGCTCGTATCAAGAGCATCGCAGCCTCCGAGGGCGAAGCTGGGAAAGAAACACCCATCGAGAAGACGCGAGGCATCTTTAAGAGTTTTGGTCGGCTGTTCTTCGAGTCCAAGAACGTGTGGCCATTCTTTGGCATCACAGTCGTGACTGCGGCTTGTGTAGGAGCCGCAATCCCCCTTCAGGCATGGCTTTTTGGAAAGATTATTTCTCTCACAGGAGAACTCGACATTCTCCTCAAGGCGAGAGAGACGAACCCGCAACTTAACTCTCAAGTGGAGGATAAACACTCGGATGGTAACTTCTGGTCCTTGATGTGGGTTGTCCTGGCTTGTGGAGTTGGCGTCGCGTACTTTGCCGTCATTTACGTTGCGACTCACATGTCCACCATCATCCGCGCCAAGTACCAGCAGCAATACTTTGATGCTGTCATGTTCCAGAAGACGTCCTTCTTTGACCACGAAGACCACTCTCACGGCACCATGACATCTCGGATCGGGCAGGATCCGAAGCAGCTTGAAGAACTCATGGGGATGAACATGGCAAGCGTCTATGTTGCTATCTTCAACGTGGTGGGATCCATCGCCATTGCATTTGCCTTTTCGTGGAGGTTGGCCCTTGTGGCGTGCTGCGTCGTCTTGCCCGTCATGCTCGTATCGACGTACTGGCGCTTCAAGTACGAGATGCACTTCGAGAAGATGAACAATGAGGTCTTTGCCGAGAGCTCAAAGTTTGCTTCGGAATCTATTGGCGCCTTCAGGACTGTGACTGCTTTGACATTGGAGGATTCTATCTGCAAGAGATACGAGACTCTGCTTGGGGAGCACGTCGTGTCAGCCTACAAGAAGGCCCGTTGGGTGAGTATCATCTTTGGCTTCTCTGACAGTGCAAGTATGGCTTGCCAGGCTCTCATCTTTTACTATGGTGGCCGGCTTGTGGCGGATGAAACTATCGATGCTCTTGCGTTCTTTGTTTGCTTCAGTAAGTCTTCGATCACTCAACCATCTTCATCAATCCTCTGCTGACTCTTGCCTTAGTGGCTGTGATGCAGGGGGCAGAGGCATCGGGTCAAGCTCTCGGTTTCGGACCCAATGCTGCACAGGTGACGGCAGCAGCGAATCGCATCCTCAACATGAGAGAAACGCGGCTTCAAGACAAGGTATCGACCTCGCAGGAGATCCCAGACACGGAGGGTGGAATGTCGATTGAGCTGGACAACATCCACTTCAAGTATCCATCCCGAAGCACGCCCGTGTTCAAGGGCCTCAACCTCACCATCCAGAAAGGCCAGTTTGCTGCCCTTGTGGGCGCATCTGGCTGTGGAAAGACGTCGATCGTGTCTCTTCTAGAGAGGTATGACTTCTGACCATGATTGTTCATGCCGTTGCTAACATATGTAGGTTCTACGACCTGGACAAGGGCCGCATCCTTCTTAACGGCAAAGATGCTACGGACATCAATGTGTACGAGTACCGAAAGTATTTTTCCCTTGTTGCGCAAGAGGCCACTCTCTTCCAAGGTACCCTTCGGGAGAATATCTTGCTCGGAGTCGACCCTTCATCCATCACAGACGAGCAACTCCACAAGGTCTGTCGCGATGCCTCGATTCACGACTTCATCGTCTCTCTGCCCGAGGGCTACAACACCAATATTGGATCTCGCGGAGTATCTCTCTCCGGAGGACAGAAGCAGCGAGTGGCTATTGCGCGTGCACTTATCCGCGACCCCAAGGTTCTCCTGCTTGACGAAGCCACCAGTTCTCTCGACTCGGAGAGCGAGAAGCTTGTGCAGGCGGCGTTCGAAAGGGCTAGCGAGGGGCGCACGATGCTTGTGGTGGCTCACCGATTAGCCACGGTGCAGAATGCGGATGTCATCTTTGTGTTGGGTGATGGACAGCTGCTGGAGCAAGGAAGCCATGCCGAGCTGTTGAAACAACGGGGGGTTTATTGGCACATGGTAAGTGATTCCTTCTTGTCGAGGTTGCTGGGCATCGTGGAGCTAACTTTGGTCAACAGTGTCAAAGCCAGGCTCTGGATAGATAAGGCGAGGTGGACGCTGAAAGAATTGTATGATAATCGAAGGCATCGCATCACCACAAGTCTCGCAGCAGACGTTTGTTTCTTTGGTGACTAAAAGTTCATATACTCTGCTCTGCATTAGATCCATCCTCGGAATGCCACGCTGGCAAGAGGAATACAGAGGAAAATCATTACCCAACTCCCTGCTGGCGTCTTTCTAAAGGGTTCCCCTGATATCTAATCCTCTCGTGACGAATGATGGTAAGAAACATGACCTTATCTTACATGAAACCTGTTATGCCTTGACGTGCCACATGTCATCAATCTCTCGGAGGATATCCCCCACGTGCGTCATGACAAAGTCGTGGCTGCCAGGTAACACGCGCCAACGCACCCTGTCCTCTCCACCAACCAGAGGCAGCGCGTCCCGACGGTAATCTTCAACGTTGATGATCTCATCAGCAGCAGCCAGCAAGATGGCAGTAGTGCCAGGGGCACGCTTGGCCAGCTTCTCCCATGCTTGGTGCTGCTCCGTCAGGGGTGCAAAGCGAATGCTAGACATGAAGGCGGGGACGAAACCGTGGTGATTGACCACCATCCATCGAACGTACTCCATCACACGCTGCTCCAGGGGCGTGACACGCTCTCCAGACGCGGGCACGACCTCAGCCTCAGCAACAGCCACGGGCGACGGAGTGGTGATGCTCTCGATGGCCGTCTTGTCGGGTTGCCTCGCCGAGGCAGCGATGGGTTGCTGAAGCCGTCGACGCGTGGCTACAGCGAGGATACGCTCCGGAACCAGACCAGTTTGGAAGAGGAAGCGGGAGACGTGACCGAAGGAGGCGGCACGGATAAGACCTGCAGGGGCGAGGAGGACAAGATCTCGAACCAGGTCAGGAAAGGCATTGGCAAAGTGCACGGCGATGCCGCCACCAAGGGAGTAGCCGACGAGGCGGAAGGCGCCGGTGCCGGTCCAGGCAAGGGGGCTCGAAGCCAGGGCGAGCAGCATCTGGGAGACGTAGAGGCGGGCATCATGAGGGAGATCAGCCACACCATCTGAGAACCCACGGCCAAAGAGATCCTTATCACGTTGTCAGTCAACGCTATTAGAGTGAGAGGGGAGAGAGGACTTACAAAAAGCATCACACGGTAGCCTCGCTTTGCGATAGCGTTGGCTAGAGGCGCAAGAGTGACGCACGGCGTGCTGATGCCGTGAACAAACAAGATCTTTTCTCCATCCTCAGGGCCAAACTCATAGACTCGCATACTTCCATACTTGAATCACGGTGTTAGCAGTGGTCGTCACGATGCAGCGGCTCCGGTGTCCGGGCGGAGAGGGCCCACTCACCGGAGTCTCCACGTCTCGGGCTCCGGGGAACTGGTCCGGCTGGTAGACAAGGTCTCTGGTCTCGTCGGCGCGGCTCTTGGCGTAGACGCCCTCGCTGAGGGGATTGCGAATCCTGCTTGGGCGGGCAGGGTAGAGAAGGGCGCGGGCGAGTGCGAGGAAGGAGATGGTGGCCAGGGCGGTGGTGGTGGCCACGAGCACCGGGCTAGGCACGTCTTGGGAGGACATTGTTGGCGTAGTAGGTTGAGTGAGAGAAAGAAAGAAAAGAAAAAGAAGTGATGAGCTGGCAAATCGAGAGATTGAGTGTGTCTCTCACGAGTAACACAGACGATTCAGTTCCAAGCCACTTCTCTCTCCCCTTCGCGTAGGGGTATGGTAGTAAGCAAGCCCTCCTTTCTCCTATCGCACGCTGGTTGTAAATGAGACAAGCCACAGATTATGAAAGCCACTTGGATTCGTCCAACGCACGGGAGTGATCGACAGGGACGAGAAGGAGAAGTAAGCAGAGAAATAGAAAGAGAGGTTCAAGTTTTGTTGCTTGGATAACGTCACCGTTATTTTAGTGGCTTCCCGGCTTGGTCGGCAAGGAAGGATGGAACCCAACCTGATGCACGCACGCTGGGAAGGTGCGATGGATGGTGGATGGTGGGTGCTGGATGCACTGCAGGACGGGTGTCCCCGCTATGAGCCGCCTGGGCAGGTGCAGACCCAGATGCAGTTGCCCTGTCGGAGGCCAGCAAACTGTCCGAACAGGGACTACCCTCACCCTCACCGGAAACCCTGCCACTCCATCGCTATATCTCGCCCACGTGGAGTATCATGTGTTGTCTGTATAATGCGCATCCATCCACATCCATGGCAATCAATGACAATATCGTGTCTGTCTTTTGATATATGCAAGCAACTGACCTGACCTGTAAATGCAGACATCAATTAACGCAAATCCCGGGGTATCTCGTATGCTTTCCATATCCAGTTATCGATCTCAGTCAGCCAACCTTGACATAGATCCCTTCCATTATCCCAACCCAACCGCCCACGCAGCGTTTCCCAGCTGCCTTATCAACACGCACAGGTTCTCGACAATGGCCGGAGCTGTGCTTTGTCCATTTGAAAAGTTCGTCCTTAGCACCTCGTATGCCGCCTCCATGCTCGTCTTGGGATCCTCGATCGCCGCCTCGGATACTCCTTCGCGTCCACCGGGTCCACGGATGATGGGCCGGCCCTGCCCGAGCGTGATGAATCTCTGCATCACTATCGACTCCGGGTCGTCGAGGTAGACCTTTTCCTGAGGCAAGCTCGGGTTCTGTCGCCGACTAGCCCGGGTCACCACACCATAAGTCCACAGGGCTAACGCTGCGTGATGGACACCAACTGCATAAAAGTTCTTCAGGTGACCAGCCGGGAATAGCTTCGCAAATCGCAAAACTTGGCCGGCACAGCTCACGGCTGCGCGAGAGTCGGTGCTCTCAGTCCACTTCTGTAGCACGGGGTAGACTCGCCGTGCCTGATCCTCTCCCTCCTTGCCCGCGAAGAGCTGAAGGTCATCCAGCGAAACGTGCAGGTTCATCATGAGCTGGTTGAGCACCAGCCGCTCCTGCGCAGAAATCTCAGGCCAGGTGGCTGTTGTTGACTGAAAGGCCTGAAGATCCTGGACCAGTTGCTGGTGCCGCGCGCAAAGCAGTGAGCCATAGCCTTCGATGGCGCTTGTCGTGTAGGTTCGCGTTCTGCAGGCCGAGCTCAGACATCTGAACTCAAGAATCAGAGCCCAGAACGCGTGGAGATAGATTGCTGTCGAGAACTGCACGTCCACACGGTGGCGGTTCGTGGGGAGGAGGGACACGTCATAAAGAAGATCGCCTACTGATGGCGCCCTCTTAGTCTGTCCCGCCTCTCGCTCGAGATAGATGGTCTTCCATTCCTTTGCCGTTTTGGCATACCAAAGCTCCTTGGCAGCTGGTAGAGGAAGTGTCAACTCAGCATACGACATGACGGGGTTTGTCAAAGCTGTCATGGATTGCTGGCTATCTCGGAGGAAGCAGTGAAAGACAAGTCTGTTAGGATAGGTTAGCACCTTGCCATGAGACTCAAGGGTTGTATTTACCGTTTCCACTTCTCCATCTCAACCCACCTCCTCCACTTCTGCTCTAGAATGGCGCCTTCATCTGCAGGATCGACCGAAATCAAAGGGTAGGAGGATCTCTGAAGCTTGCCACGATATCGCATCATCTGTACTGTATTAGCATAGTGCTCAATTGGAAGTGCTCGGCATTGGGCCATACTGTGACGGGAATGTTGACATGACATTCGGCAATCTCCATCTTTCGTCGATTCCCACTCCAGAGACCGGCGTCTTGCCCGAGAATAATGGCTTGAATGAGACCTACGTTCAAGATTGTCTCATTGTTCATCTCGAACTGCAATAGTTAGCTACTGGACCGAACAAGAACCAGTTTCAAAGGCGTGATTCTGGGTACATACTCGGTTAGGCATAACGAGACCTGAAGCAGATCGTTAGCATATCCTTGTGGTGTCACGAAGAGTATTCTACTTACGGACGGACTCTTGCAGAGCGTATCCGAACTTGCGCAGTGTCGAAACTGGCGCCAACACGGCACCGCCTACTGCTGCGCCAGCTATCCACTCCGGCTCTTGCTCGTTGAGCTTAAAGGTCGGAAAGTGTATCCATTCCGATACTTGGTTAGTGTGGGAGTTGAGAAAGATGTGAACCATTGTATCCATGACATCCGCTGAGGGAAACGAGGAGGATATGCGATTCGACATGGAGTCTGGTCGACAGGCACTCAAGACCAGAGCCAAGACTCGATCACGGGCTGACAAGTCCAGTTTTTGGTTAACCACTTTTTGCAGTCCCTTCTTGGCCGCCTGGGCTTGTATACTGGCAACGTCTCTGTTTGGGACAGGCAGATTTGCCTGCTCGCCGTAGGCGTTGTCGTTGGCCACGGGGTCCCATCTCCAGGGAGACACGTCCCAAGCGTTGACCAAACTCTGACGCATCTGTGCAATATCGACAGAGTTCTCCGTTTCAGGGGTCTCCTGTTGAACCGGCAATGTGTCGGTCATGCCATCGGTGTTCCAGTGATCTAGCAGGCCAAAATCCATGTCTGAAAGCTCCAGGTTGCTGTCATCACAAAAGTTCAAGACAGCAAGCCCCTGGTTCTCAGTCATTTTGGCAGAGTGGTCAAACTGTTGTTGTTCGTACAACACATCTCGGAGGAAGTCACAGAAGGGAAGGCGGTCTGCGCCCATCGAGCCCCCTGCGCCAGGCTCAAGTTTGGGTGCCAAGCCATCTGAGATGGCGTGATCTCCAACTGTATCTGGGGTAGATAGTTGGCCAGAGTCTGAATTCAGCGGAGGAGTCTGTTCAAACGGAGAGGTTCTTTCAACAGAGTGGTGGACCTGTAGCGTTGGATCGGGCATACTAGCCATTGGATAATCGGCAGAGAAGCTCGTATTTTCGCGTTCATCGCCGTAGGGCGTGTTAGAGTGTCCGTTGGCAGATAAATGCATCAAATGCATGGCAGCGGCTGAGCCAGCCTCGGCAGAGACGCACGTCAACCCCCGACGAACGCATCTCTGGCAGGGCTTCTCTTCTTGGCATTTGACACGGGCAGAAGCGCATGCTTTGCAAGCGTGTGTTACACGACCAGCGCTGGGAGAAGTTGTGGCACGGCGTCTCTTCTTGGACGAGTCATTCTCGTGGTTTGTCTCGTGCCGCTTCTTCAGATCCGCGCGCGCAAAAGTCTTGCCGCAGACGCCGCAGGCGAAGCGACGGCCGAGAGTATGCGTCTGGACATGACGCTGAAGATGCTCAGGCCTCGAATAACGGCGCCCACAATCGCCGCAGGCGTAGAGAGATGGCCCCGTGTGCGCTCTGTTCGCAGCAGAACCGGGCGCGGCTGAAGTGGGATTAGGAGGCGTGGTGGTGGGCGCAGACGAGGGTTGTCCGATGGCAGAGGGGTTGAAGGGCCTCGCACCGCCGAGCGAAACAGCAGTAGCAGGCGGAGGCGGATACGATTGAGACGAAGCAAAAAGAACCGGAGCCGAAGCAGTGTTCGGAGCGGAAGTGGGATCGGGATTCGGGCGCGGAGGATCGAGAATGTGGGAGAGGCTCGAGAGCGAGGGACCAGACATGGCGCAGTCAGTCAGTCCAGGGCGGACTTGGGAGTCCAATTGACGGGGGGTTATAGCGTCGGCATCGGCTGGCAGCGGTAAATCTTTACGGGGAGGGGCCTTTAATAGGGCCAAGCGGGATATAGAGAGATGAATACGAGGCGAAGCAGTAAGGTTAAGTGTAAGTGTAGGAGAGCGAGTGGTAGGGCTGGGATGAAGTGGGAACGGCAGTCCGGATAAGGGAAGTCTTTTGGGGATGGGATGGATATAAGCAAGGGTCGGTAAGTTTGGCAGGAGCGACCGAGACAGAGATTTGCAACAACGAGAGGAAGGAGGGAAAGAGCGGGAGGGAAGGAAAAAAAAAAAAAAAAGGTAGCAGAGGAAAGAAACAACTCAAGGTCAGACGACGGCAATACCCGACATAACCATCGACTAAAAATCAAATCACTGCATGATTTCGCCTCGCAGACAAGACCTCGATCAATTGCGTGGTACTGGGGAGCAGGAGTCGGGGGACCTGACATTAGCAGCCCGCTCAAGACGCCGCGATTTGGGGCGACGTCCGATGTCGTCGTAAGCTCCGTCCACAAGTGGCCGGGGTTCGTGATGGGGATAGCGTCAAAGAATCGACCCTGCGCTGCCCTGCGAGCCTACGTGCGTACGTACCTGGCCCCATCCATCACCCATGGGCTTGACCCCGTTGATGAAACCATTACGCGCCCTTGAGTTGCGTACGTTGAGTAGCCCTTTTTTCCCTTCTCCTTGAAGTCTTTATCAGATTCAGCACCATCTGAAACAGGACCGGCGCGTTTGCTCAAGCCGTTCAGCCGTGCCAAGACTCAACTTGATGCTTGATAGGATACCTAGGGATGCTTCTCTTGTCTGAGTACAGCTTTTCTCTGCCCCGGTCACGGCGTTGGCGAGTTCAAGCCAACGCCATCCCACCTCACTAACACCAATCAAGATCCGCCATCGCGGAGCCAAATACCTTATTGACCGCGTCACCTGGGGGGCCAATTTCAGACATGGTCATGTCCATTCTGCGCCCTAATAATATCACGATGCTATTCTCAAAGTCGGTGCAGTAGCCGTCTTTGCGCAGCCGCAGCATTAGCATTGCTCTCAGGGGACGGTAGTTGAGAGCTCAGCCCAGGGGCAATTCATCGTCACCATCACCATCATCAGAACCTGCGCCTCGCAGTTCGTGCTATTCTCGATCAGCGACGCCACCTCGCTAACCTCCGCAAGCACCCCCCTGTCTTTTTCTGTGCCGGGTCCTTAGTGCTATTCACATCTTCTTGGCAACGCGGCTTCGAGATGCTGAGTTCCTGGGGCACGGTAAAACTCTTCTGCTTCTATTCCCATTCCCGTCTTCAAGATGCATATTTGACCTCATCTCTATCAGCCACCATGACCCATCAAACCTTATCTATGTAACGACCAATGTCTCCAATGGCTCCAACTCGTGACGACCGGGCCGTCGCTCTAGACGCCTCCGTCGACATCGGTGCCCGAGCAACTCGCCGACACGCGCTGGGCAACGTTCGCATACGCAACCAAGAGACAAATGCTCTGATTTTCATCCCCACACCGTCTTCGGACCCGAATGATCCCCTGAACTGGTACTGACATCCTGCCCTCTTCTCTGTGCCTGCGTCAGGGACATTCGATACTCATCAGTCCTCTCCTAGGTCGCCATGGCGCAAGTACTATACCGCTGGTCTGGTCTGTTTGGCCATGACCATGTCCAACTTCCTCGCCGCTGGCCCTTCCATCGCCATTGTGCAGACTGCTCTGAGCTTCTTTCCTGATGCGATCGTCAACGATACTCTAACAAGCTCTGCTATCCCCAAGATCGCCTACTTCTTCACTACCACTAGTCTCCTCCTCGGTGTCGGGTGTTTCTTCTGGGTCCCCATCGCGAACAAGTATGGCCGAAGACCCGTCTATCTTGCCAGCTATGTCGTCTACTTCGCCGCGGCCGTGGCTCTGATCTTTGTCAAGTCATATCCGGGCTTTCTTGCTGGCCGTATCATCATGGGCTTCGGAGCCGGTGCTGCAGAAACGATTGCCCCTATTACCATTGCCGACATTTTCTTTCTGCACGAGAGGGGGGCGATCATGTCCTTCTACAACTGCGCTCTATCTGTGGGTGTCGCCTTGGGCATGATCGTTTCAGGCCTCATCACTATCGATTACGAGTGGAGAACCATCTATCAAGTTGGCTGTGCTCTCGTGGGTTTCGTCTTGGTACTCATCTTCTTCTCCTTCCCAGAAACAGCCTATTACCGCAAATACGATGAAAGCGATGGGTCTAACACTGGCGTCGAAATCGAAAAGAAAGACTGCTCGGGTTTGGGTCCGGCAAACGCAGGCGGGCCTGCGAGCGTATCCGAGCAGAAGAGGCGAGGAGGGACAAAACTTGGCATATCTCACAGATCATTGACCAATGAGTCTTTGCTAAAGATGTTCCTTCGACCCTTTGGCCTTATCATACTTCCTCCTGTGCTTTGGGCTGCGCTCATCCAGGCTGTCACCATTGGCTTTCTAGTTGCCGTCTCGTCCAACGTGGACACGGCGTTTGAAGGAACCTATGATTTTGACTCGTACCAGGTCGGCCTCTGCTTCGTAGCCGCCATCATCGGGTCCCTGATTGGCATCCCTGCTGGCGGTCACCTTGGAGATTTGGTGGCAGATTATTTCACCAAGAGGAACGGAGGTATTCGAGAACCCGAGATGCGGCTCCCTGTCATGGCGTTGTCCTTGGTTACCACACCGCTTGCTTTGACCCTGTACGGAGTTGGGATCCATCATCAACTTCACTGGATTGTCCCCACCATTGGTCTGGGCCTGCTAAACTTCTCCGTCACGCAAGCATCGTGCGTATGCTTGGTCTATGTGATTGACGCGTACAGACCAGTTGCTGGTGAAGTCAGCCTTGCTGTGCTGGGCTTCAAAGGTGAGCTCCCCTTTTCCCCGACTCAAGGTTGGCCTGAAGCTAACAATTCCCAGCCATGTTCGGTTTCCTCCTCTCGTTTTACACCAACCCTTGGATAAACACCTCCGGATACCAAATCGCATACGGCACGATGGCTGGCATCGCAGCCGCCATCCTCATCTTGTGGATACCTTTATATATATGGGGCAAAAGAATACGACATGCAACTTGGGACTGGCCACTTGTGTCTTATATCCATTGGTATGACGACCGTGAAGTGGGAGAATAGGCTTTGAAGTTGTGTGTAAAGATTAATTCAGGGGGTAATCACATCTGGCATGGTATACCTCGTATAGTTCTAGCTACCTAAATAAATATTTAAAGTGACATGCCAGCATCAAGCACAGCATTCACTCCAGTGACCGTCTTGGACTTGATAAAACAGAGAACCTGCTGAGCAACATCATCAACCGTCACCAGACGCCCAAGTTTCGTCCGATCCGTCATCTCCTTTATCTTCTCTTCAGAAAAGCTAAGGCCCCAATCCTAGGTCGGTTAGCACAAAATGAATTTTCCGCGGGAAATTCTATCTTACCGTTAGCATGAGCCCAGGGGACACGCTGTTTACTCTGATCCTTGGACTCGCGGCTAGCGCCAAACCCTTGGCGAGGTGAATCTGCGCGGCCTTGGTGACGGCGTATGCCTGTCCACGTCAGCCTCATATCTTTGCGCTTTTGGATTGAGATTATAACTCACTAGAGAACTTCCGCTTACTTTCACGCCTGCAAAGGATGCTGTGGTAATGAACACGCCTTCCGTCTTGTCCAGGTGCTCCTTTGCGGCATGCATGAGGAACAAGTGAGACTTGACGTTCATGTTGAAGCATCGGTCCCAGTCCTCTTCATTGACATTATCATCCAGGTTGGTTATGTCCCGGATCTTGGTCCAGCCTCCATTGGAGAAGACGGCATCCAGCCGTCCCATCGCGCCGACGACCTCGTCCACCAGTTTCACCAGGTCTGCCCGCACTCCCAGGTCGGCGCGGAAAGACAAGAAGTTGTTCTCATCGTGAGGGAGGGGCGAGAGGGTATGCAGCTCCTGTACGAAGCTGGCGGCGCGGGTGGAATCAGAGTGATAGTTGACGGCGACTCGCATTCCGTCCTTAGCCAGGAGGCGAGCTGTAGCAGCGCCGAGACCGGCGGTGCCGCCCGTAATGAGCGCGACAGGCGAAGGAGACGACGACATGATTTTATAGATTCTAATGACACAGCGTAGGTATATATCACTGAGATTCGGTTTCTACCTGTCGAGATTGATTAATTTCCCCTCATCCTGTCTTGGCAGAGGTTTTGATGTTCCTCCTCTGTCCGGGATCCGGCGGGGGCGGGCCCGGAGCGGGGAAGCGGGGATCTGGTTGGAGATCGGAGCCGGGGACGGAGCGCATTCGGCCGATAACCACCAAGGGTATCCCGACCTCGGACAATTAGGCAACCAAACTTCCCAAACCTTTTCATTGCGTTACATATTCTTTCGGTCGTGAAGGTTATTGAATACACCAGTATGACCGTGTGTGGTGTTTCCAATATATTACCTTCGTACCGTGGCCTCTGTAGCAGTCCGTATTGTTGAATGGCTTGCCGTAGCCCAATAAGAAAAGTTTCTTACGCGAACTGCATGGATATGCATGCTGTAGCGAGGATGACATGCTGCCTCGCAAGTCAAGATACACCAATTGCCTCGGGAGGCGTAAGAGTCGTCTGTGCAGCCAATATTCTCGGGTCCCGGTGCTCCGAAGTACAAGGCAATGTGGGAGCAACCCATCAAGCATGTGTGTCAATGATAAGGAATCAATGCATTAGATGTTTTCTTTGCGACTGTTTATAAGTAAATGCATCTCCTTCTCTACGTTCGTCCCTCTGGACCCGGCTGGACATCAAAGTTATGGCATCTACTTCCCTTGGCATTTTCAAGTTTAAACCCACACACACACACACACATCATTTGAATCATGGCCACACAGAATGGATACTTAGATCAATTACCCTCGCCGGAAAATAGCTCAGCGTCATCTCTATCTTCAGCTTCTCACCCTGGTCCGCTCAGGGTTGTCATAATAGGTGCAGGCATCGGTGGTCTAAGTGCTGCGATTGGTCTCCGACGTCAGGGTCACCAAGTTGATGTAAGTAGTCCTTTCCTAAATCAGTTGTTCAACTTATGCAAAACCGTATCAGCTTTACGAAAAGTCAAGTTTCGCCACCGAGCTGGGTGCCGGTATACATCTCACCCCCAACGGGAATGGCATCCTACGACGATGGGGCATCTTTGCCGAGGAGTTTGGTGGCACTCTACTAAACCGCCGATTCGAGTTTCACTACAATGGAGAACTAATCCTGGACGAAGACCTGACGGGACCTAATCTTCGCTGGGAGCATCCTTGGCATCTCGTTCACA
Source organism: Fusarium duplospermum (assembly GCA_003946985.1). Taxonomy (NCBI): domain Eukaryota; kingdom Fungi; phylum Ascomycota; class Sordariomycetes; order Hypocreales; family Nectriaceae; genus Fusarium; species Fusarium duplospermum. Next base: position 97,914 of record NKCI01000029.1, on the reverse strand, counting down.
GAGTTGCGCTGCATGAGCGGTTGAAGAAGGCCGCGACTGGAGAAGATGGACGAGGTTTACCTGCTATCCTGCACAGATCATCAGAAGTTGTCCATGTTTCACCAGAGGGGGGTAAAATCACCCTAGTAGATGGCACTATCATCGAGGCAGATGTCATAATAGGGGCAGATGGTGTTCATGTAAGTGTATTCCTATGGTTACCTTGTTTTAACTCTATTCAACGTCATCCTCTAGTCCAGAAGTCGACAATTCATCTGTGACTCGATGCCCGGGGCTATCAGCTCAGGAAAGGGGGCATTCAGATTCTTAATTCCGAGAACATTGGCAGACGATGACCCAGACACAAAAGCCCTTGTCGAGGCTCGAGACGCTGCGTTCATGTGGTTCGCCAATGACAGGCGCGTTGTTTTATATCCTTGCAATTCGAATGAGACTCTAAACTTTGTTTGTATACACCCCGAAGAAGAGTCTCATTGACGGCGGGTGATGGTCTGCAAACCCCTCGATGCATGTCAGAGACGGTGGTTAACATTGGTGCAGGTTGGGACAAGGCTGGCTCACTCGAGCAGGTCCTTGAGGTGTTCAAGTGTTTCGATCCAATTCTCCTTCGACTATTTCGGAAGATGGATCCCAAGGAACTCAAAGTGTGGCAACTGCTGGACATGGAGAAGCCCCCGACCTGGGTGAATGAAAGGCTGGCCTTGCTTGGAGATGCTGCCCACCCATTCACGCCTTGTATGTAACCAACATACTCTTCGCTCTTGCGTTGCTGACCAGTGTCAAGATCAGGGGCAAGGGGCGAATCAAGCCATAGAAGACGCAGCTACTATGATGGTCGTGTTGCCTTACGGAACTTGTCCAGCAGACGTCCCAGAACGCCTAAAGCTGTACGAGAGGATCCGATACGACAGAGCGCACAAGATACAGAGTGATTCCCGACTAGCGGGGTCGGATTGGAAGGATGGGAAGCCCCAAATCGACCGTAAGTGTGCTATTCTCGAAACACGAGGTCATGTTGGCTTACTGAAGGCGAGCCGCGATATTCGGAAGCTTCAACTTTGCCCACGACGCCTACCACCACGCGAATATCGTCTTCAAACGGCATCTTTGGACGAGTGTACAAGATGTCAAGTGGAGAATGCCGGTTTCTTTCGGGCCTTCTTGCGAGTTACGCAGCCACCACTCAAGCGACTCTCGGCAGACTTTCACAACCGCTACTGTAAAGTTCAAAACGTCACGGACGTATCTCGAGTCTCTGTTCCCGACCGAGTCGTACGCTTTTGTGGCCGACGACACAGTCTGCGAAGCGAGTTTTGCTATCACCACCCAGAAGAATGTGCCGTTTCTAGGGGGCGCAGACTACAGCCGATTTGGCCTTTACATCCATGGCGTCCAGTACAGGAGGGATGACGGCTCAACCGTTCAAGGCAGCTTTGTGCCTGTGCTTCTGGAGAATTCAGCGGATGTGGTCATTTCAACAAGAGAGGAACAAGGGATGCCTGCCCTCTTCTGCGATATCGAAGCTGTCTCAACCCAACAGACCTATCAGATGAAGGCATCATGGAGGGGTGTGACATTCACAGATTTGATCTTGGAGGATCTCGAGGAGGATCTTCGATCTACAGACAATGCGGGAGATGATGTATCGGGTCGCATCCTCCTATCACATCACTTTAGGCCGAAAATCGGGGTCCCTGAGGAGCCAGGTGAGACATGCGCCGTCATGGGAAACATTGGGGATGCAAGTTGCAGGGTGACCCAGAGATGGCGGATCAAAAAAGGGTCCATCAAACTGCAGGGTCACAGCTGGGAATCACTCCCGACGCTTCATCATGTTGCGGCAGGGCTGGCAGATATGGCCATGTATGGTATCGTATCTGCCGAGGTGGTGAGTGGAACTGGTGTTCCCGATAGGAGGCAGTATAGGAGAATCTAAAAGACGTCGCGTGTGTTGGGGTTCAGATGAGCTACGTGAGAGCCCCATCTGCTGGGTCCATCGGGAAGATTAGATGCAAAGACGGAACATATGCAGAGTGAGCTGGCCATATACAGCCGTGTTACTGGACACGATATATGCCGTGATCTGAATCCAGGTGTCAAGTCTCACTGCCAAGGACAAGTTGATGCCGGGTTTCACGGGGACTGAGATGTACGACCTATCGGAGGAGTATCTAGAGAGAAGACGGAATGTAGTTGGCCGTCTTGGATATTGTGTCGATCAAAGAGGCGAGTGCCGAGTAGGTCTCATATGAAGATCCATCTCCCACATTGATACGAGTTGGTTCTGTTCAACTCGACTCTCGCATACACCTCGATTTGTTCATCACAGTTGACACTCAGGTCGACATTCACCATGGCTGGCAACCAACTTCCCATCCCGAATCGATTCATCACCGGCCACAACCAAGCTGGTAAGGCGATATTCGAAACCTGCCTCCCCGAAGCGCTCGTCAGAACCAACGTCGGGACTCACGACTTCTTCCTGGGCTATGTCACCAACGAGCATCCTGTCGATCTCCAGGACAGCAAGGACATTGGCGTCTACGAGCAATACTTGGCCCAGCCTCCAGGGCTCGCCGTCCAAGGAGGCAGCGTCCTTCGATTCGTCGACTTCCCACCGGGCAAGTCGGCCATGCACCGGACAGTGAGCATCGACTACGGCATTGTGCTCGAGGGCGAGATGGAACTACTCCTGGACTCGGGCGAGACCCGCCATATGAGACGAGGAGATGTTGCGATCCAGCGCGGGACGATTCATCAATGGATAAACCCTAGCGGCAACGAGTGGGCGAGGATGGTGTTTATGCTTCAGGAGAGTAAGCCGTTGGTTGTGAATGGGGTCACGTTGGAAGAGGAGCTCGGCGAGATGGAAGGCAAGCTACCGCCTTCAAAGAAATAGCCGGAAAGGAGGAGAGAAAGGAGAAATAGGCTGTAAAGGGCGGGAAATTGGTGTAATAAAAGCGTCAATGACAGACAGACGAGGTCTGAATGGTGGTGACGGTCCGAGAAATGGAAGGGTCCAGATCAAAGTCCCTGTCAACCTCCATGATAAGCCGCCCGGGGCTTGGCGCGTGCCCTGTTGGTGCCTATTTCCATGTATCAAGTCCTAACAAACGTGGCTGATCCGCCGGCCGCGTCTAGTTAGGCGCTCCCCCACTGGGGCCTGTAGTGGTCCATCCATACCTCTAGACACTAACGCCCCCAGTTCGCCCGAGCTTGGTGATGCAAGGGTCGCGTGGGCGAACTTGTAATGGGCAGTCCCGGCCAGGACCGCTTCTCGTCTCCTCCTCCTCCACTGAACTTGAGTTGCCCCTCAGGCAGGGACCGACTGACTCCATGGATGCCAGGACTTGACTCGACGACTCTGTTCTTCTTGTCACCGACTTACGGCTTGACTCTACATCTCGTTTTGGTCATCTTTTTCTTCTCCTTCCCTCCTCTGGTCGACGTTTCATCCAGGTACGTACGCGCGAATGCCCAAGGTTTCAGCCCCAATCTTGATACCTATCGTCCGCCTGTTATTATGCATCATGCGAGATCGGGCTCAGCCAACCATTTTCTAATCGCACATTCAGTCCCAAGTCAAATCATCCTCTCCTGCATCTCGCAACCTTGTTCAGCCTCAAATTTTTTCTTCCACCGCAAGTTTTCTCTCGAACCTATAACAATACGATTCCCTTGAGCCGACCGACGAGTCAAGACTCACGTCCCGATCGATACATACATACACATGTCGCGCTAGAGAGGAGGGCTTCACATCCCGCCTCGGCTTTCTTCCCATCCTCCATCGCTGAGCCCGGCCCGAATGTTCTACCATGGCTAGCCCCTCGGGTGCTTCTGGCCACTTGGCGACTGAAACTGCCAGAGACTACGACGCCCTCGTGTCGAGCGACTCCGAGAGCTCAGACTCCTCTTTCGACAGTGATAACATTGGATCCGACCAGTCTGAAGGCTGCCCGTGGCGAACTTCTCGTTTCTACGACCAGGAGTGCTCGCGCTTCTTCGACTGTCCGTCCCACACCGTTGAACGAAGCCTATCAGATACCGGATCAGTGCATCAGGAGTCTATCCACGACCCCGACGACTCCGAAACATCGCACCCCGCTGACGATCGCGACCAACAAAACGAACACGCCTCTCGTTTCTCGGACGAGGAACTTGCGCAAATCGGCATCACCAGAGACGCTGCGCAGCCTGAATCCACGGCTGAGGCTTACACCGACATGGAGGCCAATTCTACGGAAAGGGACGTTGGCGCAAGCGCAGGAGCCGACCCAGATTCGACAGCTCCTGACGACCAAGGGGCTACTCTGACAACAATGCAGAGGCCGGCACCCGTGGAGGAGCCTGGGGGCAGTTCCCGAGACAGAGTGCCTGCGCAATCTGCAACCCTACATATTCCACACGACGATACCGAGGACCAACCCAGCCCAACGAGCCGACCATCCAGCTCCGCACGCAACTCCGAGTATCGACGTACTTGGGCAGGTCCATCCCGTGAGAGAATGGATGCTCCTCTGCCCTCCGTCAGATCATTGGAAGATGCTCTACCGCCACTGCCTCGATCCTCTCGACCGTCGATATCTTCAGATCCTCCCCGACCCAGATGGCAGCCCGATAACGAGGTCACGTACTGCCCCATATGCCGCACACAGTTTAGCTTTTTCGTACGCAAACACCATTGCAGGTAGGCTCACATGTCCCGAGATGTCTTGGGGAACTGAAACTTATGGTATTAGAAAATGTGGAAGAGTTGTCTGCAACTCGTGTTCCCCGCACAGAATCATCATTCCATACCAGTACATCGTCAGACCACCTGGCTCAGACACAACCATGCACCAATCGCTACTAATTGATGGTCTTGGGGCTGGATACTTCGATGTCAACGACATGTCAGGGGGTGAGCGGGTGAGGCTTTGCAACCCATGCGTTCCAGACCCCAATACTGCACCGCCGCAGAGCCCGAGCCCCCAAGCAACCCTGTCGCCGCGATCTGCTCACCAGAGATCGCGGAGCAGCATCGGCAGCGCCTATGGGACACTGCCGCCGTCCAATAGGCACGGCGCAGTCTTTGCTCCAGGCGCTAGCGGTGACCCTTATCGATATCTCTCCCCCAGGATGAGAAGCGTCACCTTGGTCTGTGGCCGTTGTCTATGTCTACGAGTCCACATTTGCTAACAGCCTTTCAGGTTCCTCCCTCGTCTGGCTCATCATCTCCTGGTCCGTCCTATCGACAACGTAGTGGAACACATCAGACTCCTGTTGAACGTCTCCTATCTAGCGTTCAGTCTTCATCACCTTCTTCATATCCAAATCGGTATAGCTCACTTGGCGAGTCATCCTCAAGACAGAGGGCATTGCCACCAACACCTCAGATTGCGGAAGAGGACGAGTGTCCTATCTGTCACCGCGAGCTTCCCTCGCAGAGTCTCCCCAACTTTGAGGCCCTTCGAGAATCACACATTACGTCGTGCATCCAGAACCATAGCACCTATGGCACGCCCCGCGGGGAGGGCGGAGCGCCGCCTGCTCCACGACGGACGGGCATGTATACTTACCTAGCAACAGAGAAGGATTGTATCGACGACGCCGAATGCACCATCTGTCTGGAAGAGTTTACGGTTGGAGTTCCCATGGCGCGATTAGAATGTTTATGTCGATTTCACCGGGCGTGCATCTCGTCATGGTTCGTCAAGCACCCCGGACGCTGTCCAGTACACCAGCATGATGGGTTTGGTTATTAAGCAAGCTTTCGCTTCGTTCGCTTGGTCAAGAGTCACGGTTCACGGTTGAAGACGGAGGTGGAGTTGATTGCATATCAGATGGCGTCAAGGTTGATATTTTGTCTGGCGGTCAGCGTGTTATTTTTACTACTACTATTACTAGACACGAGCAAGCATCTCTAGGCACTCGGCACTTTCTTTTATCCTGGGTTTGGATACCTTGTTTCCAAGAATAGCGTTCGAACGGACGGGGTTCTATACGATGGGGTGGTGAGTGGCAGATCAAATCTATATCCAAGGTGTAGCATCAGCAGTCAGTCGAATGTTGAACGACTCCTCTCTTGCTTTTTTCCAAATCCCATGTTTCCCTGTTTGAAAGCCGTGCGTAGTTGCATTCCGGTGCAATAACGGAGAGCCCCCTTGTCTATATCAGACACCCCTGGTCTTGTCATGGCCCCGGTCCCACGGTACGAGGCTTACGACAGGGCGTTTGTCAAGACGTCATTCGATCGGCACTGCAAGTCAGACTTGGGTAGTACGAGGTTGCATGAGTTTGTGGTGGCTTACCATGATGTTGTATTTGATGCTGGCTCTCACACTGTTTGATCCTGTCAAGTTGAAAATATGGCCAGACGCTATTCCCTGTATTTTTATTTACAATGACATCCTATCATGTCCCAACTTCTTTCAACATATTGCCAAAAACTCAAGAACGCTGTGTACAAGGTCACCAGCTCATGCCAAAATGCAAAGCAGCCTTTCGGCATGTGTAGTCTCCTAGGCTGCCGGTAGCAGAATGGCCTTCCTCCGAGCCCTCTTCGCCGTCATCGCCTCATGACAAGTCATACAAGCTCTACCCCGATTGCTACTGGCGTACTTGAGATCTCTGATTCGTTGCTTACAGGCGAAGCAGACGAAGCATGAGGGGCAGAGAGTAGTATCAGGCCCAAGGATAACGGCCAGGTCCTCGATCTTGCTGCCACAATCCACGCAATGCTGCTGGCAGTCAGTGCAAGTGATAGCCCCATCTCCCTGGATCATAAGGCTGTTGCTATCTTGCTCCATAACGCAACCGCACTTACAGCAACGGAAGCAAGCTCCATGCCAATGGAAGTTCCCTTAAATCGTGTTAGAAGCTGAAACAAACAAGATAGTTAATATGAACAGAAAACTCACCCAGTTGAAATGCTTCACTCTTCTCGAGCGGCTATGGATGTCAGCAATTCTAAGAAACAACATAGGTGGGATTACTACCAACTAACCCCTTGGCAGCCAGTGCATTGGCATAATTCATCATCATAGTCCTTGATGCCGCCTTCTGTCTCATAGTTCATCTCGCCGTCTTCACTCAGCCTGTCTGAGTCGGATAATGGAGCGTGTGCCCTTTCAAAGGCTTCGGCGACCTCCTCAGAACTGGATTCGCTCATCCAATCCCTTGTTTCTTTCTCTTCTTGGCAGATCAAGTTTCCTGGTTCATCAAAGTCCTCGGGCGGCCACGTCAAGCCCTCGTTCGGGGTCTCAACTTGATAGTATTCACCATTCGCCAGGTCCATGGTCGTAAGGGGCATGGCGATCACTGACAGGATTGATACATCTGCCAAGCTGAAGCCCGAGAAAACAGACCAGGTGTGAGATCGTTCCGCGGAGCTGATGAATGAGCAGTCGCATGAGTTGCGCTGGTTTCGCTTATAAACCCATGACTGCTCAAGGATCCTCTCAAAGGGTAGTCTCAGAATTCTGGATTGATGTTCTTTCTTGGAGTCGTCCTCCTGGCTGCCGCCTCCAATACTTCTTCTCATATCTCCTCTGATTGTTTCGGTGTCGTCCTCATCGTTGTCTCTTGCCCAAGTTGCCGATCGGTCATCTTCCGGCCGTTTGGTGAAGGTGCTCTGAGCATCAAATGAGTCTTGCGATTCATTCATCATCTGCCTCAGTGTTTTGTTCTCTTGCATGACACCTTCGATCAAGACCTCGAGGCGTTTTTGAGACTGCCAAGCCTCAAGTTGAGTATCGCTGTCACCAGCTGTTAGTCTTACTCATTTCAATATTTGAGGCTGGTGAATACCCTTGCAGAATATTGAGCATCAAGTTCAGGGATGTTTTGTATCTTTGAACCTTGGCCATGTGTTCCTCGAGGTCTTTGGCATACTTGGGCCATGCTAGAACTGCCTTAACCCGCACAGTGTTGTCCAAAGTGTGAAGAAAGGTCTCGAAGTCGGAGAATGCCATCATCGCATCAGTTAAAGTCACTCTCAAGTCATCAACCTGAATCATGGCCGCTCGCTGGGGATTGAGGGAAGTTAGGTTGTTCAAATATTGTTCCAAGGAGCGCAATGCCGAGTGAGCATGTCCCACCTCCTTCTTAGCATGGCGAATTGTCGTCGGGGAGTTCTTAACAGCCGGGATCAACTCAAGGAGGTTATAGACCTTGGCTGCAGCTGTGAAAAGACCTGCCATGGATGCAGTAGCGCTGAGAGGGTCCATTGAGGCGGGAAGGTGACCGAGTAGCAATCGCAAAGGAGACGTCCATTCCGAAAAGATGGAATCCCACAGTATCAAATAAGGGAACCAGGCTCACATTCAGCCCATGAGCTGTGGAAAGACCAGACGCCCAGTTTCGCTGCATCCCCCCTTGTCGAAACAGCCATACGTCGTTTCATAGAGACTAAACGGCGAGATGCAGCCAACGATTGGAACACAGAGGTTGTTGGTGGCCGAAGCTCTCCTGGTTGGGTGATAGATCATGTTTGTGTGAGGTGAGTTATCACCAACGTCTTTGAAAGGCAAGTACATGACGGTCACGGGATACCTAGACGGCTCACAAGCTGGGACGGGAAAGAGCCATTGACATATCATCTCCAAAGCCAAATTTCGTTTGGCCAGTGTTTCGAGATTTGGTGAATAGGCGACTATGAGGCCGAATCAAGTCATGTTGAAACTCAGGCCAAGTAAGTTCACCTGAACTCTTTGTTGTAGGTACGGTTACCTCAAGAGCAGGGTTCCCGACAAGAATCCGGTCAGATCAAGAAATCGTCATGATGGAGCACACGTCGTCTCTTTTAGCTCACGAGAGCCGATTCTGTTCGCCGCTTAACAAATTGGGCAATGGCCCGACAACTTGGAAATGAAGATCCTTATCTGGCCTGGGAGGAGGCGCTAAACTTGGTGGGCAGGGTTGCAACATTAGAGCGATTGGACCAAGACACACAAAAACAAGGCAAAAGCAAACAAGATCAGGAAACACTGCGATATTTTCTTGTCAATTATCAGCTGGTGGACGGATATGGAGTCCGTTTTCCCCTTGGCTGTACCTGTACGGTTTGCCCGTGCAGGGGTCTCGAGAGGGGATTCAAAGAAAGAAGGTTTAATAATGCCGGAAGTTCAGGTCGATGAGAGTGGCTGTGCATCTGCGGGTGGAGGAGAATGGGGGATGGAGGTCGGAAATGGACCATGTGAAGCACTGAGGCTCTTTGACAGGGATACACTGTATACCTACTCTGTACATCTTTGCTTTGCTGGAGGGACCGTCTCTTGAACACTTGACAAGACCATAACACAGTCGAGGTCGCGTAACAGTGTGTACGGCAAGTCGCAACAGGCGAAATTGCAATGCAAGGGATTCACGACATCTTGGTTCACCTTTGACACAGATGGATTGACCGACGGTCCAACAGCAGGCGAGGAGGCCATTAAGGGCAGGTCAGTGCAGTGCAGCTAATAGCTCCCGAGGGCAACCCCATGGAGGACATGGCAAGACAAGGCATGGCGGGCGGGCGGCCTCATTGCAGCAGTTAGACGCCGTGCCACAGCAACGCCCCCCTGGACAAGATGAATCAATCACGGGCAGTGACATTTGACGGCGTCACCCTGAGTCTGAAGTCGTGTCGTGTCTGGAACCGTTTCAGCTTGCCTCTCTCTGCTGGAGGCCATCGCCAGGTGGTCGGAATGTAGTGTAGGTAGACAAAGCACAGCACGGTGCGCAGCCATGATTGCGACAGCACCAGCAGCAGCTGAAGAGCAAACAGGAAAGGTCCCAAAAAACAAAGGCATCAGGAACAGGGATTGATTCCCAGGGACCCAGCCGCCGGCGTGCACACTAGGACGTCTCTGCTCGCCTGGCGCCAGATCTTGGATGGGATGTCACCCTAGGGTCCACCAAACCAAGCCCATTTACCAGCAGAGAGTGGACGCTGGAGAGGCCAGTTCGAGTCTCCCCGGACCATCAATTACGTAGGTGCTGCTTCTCAGCGCCGCAGGGGACAGGTCAGAGCCTTGGACAGCTGAGCGATTGGCCGGGTTGGAGACGGAGGACAGGGAGCCTACGAAGGGTGGGAATGGGTTTCTTGGGATGGGGTGATAGGGTGACTCTGCATGTTGCATGTTTCTCCCTCCTTCTGGATATAGGGAAATAGCCCGAATTTGCTGGTGGGCTCATCCACGCAATAGCTCGGGTGGCCAAGAGACGCTTGCTCCAGCTCTCTTGGGGTTGTCAGCTCCATCTCTAGCTGCCAACAGCGTCCGTCGGTCAGTAAGAAAAGAAACGACGACGACGACTTTTGCCGTGGTGTGGAGATGGATGTTGTCTTTCTGTGACACGGATAGCTGCACGAACACGTACAGAGAGTTGCGAATGCTGCGAGCTGTGCCCCTGACGTTTCTATACTGAATATTGCTATTATCGTCATCATCATATTCATGCTTCACCCTCAATGACTCTGATGTTCTGCCAGGCGTCGCAATCACCACAGCAGAAAACTCAGGCGCCAGACTCAATTATTTCCTAGACAGGCACTGACCCACTCGCCCACCTGCCGCCGCGCGCGCCCTCGGCCCGCCATCACCACCTGCACCACTCCGGGCTCTCCACCCACTGCATCATCACTGGTGTCATCCGCTGTCTGGGACTGATGATAGCTGGAGAACTCTCCGTTGCTCCAATTTCCCCCCCAGCCACAAACCAGCTCGGCTTGCGGGACCCGAGGGGTACACCAGCTGACGCCTGCAGTAGCCCGTCTGCCAAGGTACCTGCGCCGTACTGCCACTCTTCCAGAGACACCCCAGCTCCCTGACGATCGGGAGGGACCTGGCACGGCCGGGCAAGCTGCTGCACGGGCGAGCTTGGAAGAAGCCAACCTACTCTCTCTCTACTCTGCAGCTGCACCTTCAACCTGCACCAACCGACCTTGTGCCAGGATTTCCTCCACCTTTTGTCTCTCCCTCTCTCCTCTCCGATAACCCAACCCTGCCTGCGCCAGGTTTCCTTTTGTCGCCCTGCATTCTTTCTCTTCTTCTCCTTCTCTTATTCTTCCCTTCGACCCCCGTTTCAACTCATCTTCCAACAGACCCAGAGCTGCCTTTTGGCTGCCAGCCGACTACTCCCTCGTCTCAGCCAGCCCGCGACTTGACTTTACTTGGCCTGAATCGAGCCAAGGCTAGGACTTAATCCGAACCGCCCACCCCCGTCGTCACCTGGCACCGCATCCCTCGAGAATCGGTCCCACGGTCGTCGTTTACAGCCGACGCCCTACCTCTGGATGCCTCGCGACGCTCACTATAGCTTCAATTGTCCCAATTGATCACACGACGATCCGCACACACCATCTTCGAAGCACCGAGTTAGAGATAGCTGTCGCGGCGACGCTGCAAAGGCGTCATGTCAACCGCCAAGGAGGCCAGCGAGCTGAAGCAGCAGGGAGCTGTTGAAGCCGCTGCCAACCCCGAAAGCTCCGTTACCGCCGCCGATGCCCAGAAGGAAATCGTTGAGCAGTCCCGAAATGCCGGCGTTGCTGCCTTTACCTTTGATCCCGATGCGAGCCCCGAGCAGAAGAAAGCTCAGGCCCAAGCTGTACGCCTCTTATCCTCTTGGCCCCGCGACCTCAACTAACCAAGCTTGTAACGCAGGCTATCCCACCCGAGCTGCAACACAGCAGACGGCCAAAGGGCGCCGCCATCATCACCGATGTTGACGATGGCACCGGCCCTGACGAGGACCTCCCAGAGCCCAGCAAGGATGGAGTCTTGGATGTCGCACGAGACGAGCAGGGAAAGCCTCTCGCTGATGGTGTTGACCCCGCCTCTGAAGATGCTCCCTACTCGCGCACAGGCTGGGCTCCGCAACTTGGATGGCCAAGCGACGAGCTTCTGGAGCAGGAAAGCTTGCTCGATCATGGAACCTGGGTTGAGGGAAAGCTCCCAGATACCCTCTACGGCGGTAGGCTCTCCTTCATTTACATATTCTAAAGTGCAGCGGACTAACATTTACAGACTGGTATCACAACACTGGACTTGTCATCTTTGCTTGCATCAGCTCCTGGCTTGTCGCTGTCTTTGGCGGCGGTCTTGCTTGGGTGATCATCATCATGGCCATATGCTCCACCTATTATCGAACATCCCTGCGACGAGTGCGACGCAACTTCCGCGACGACATCACTCGCGAGTTGGCGCTCAAGAAGCTCGATAACGATAACGAATCCCTCGAATGGATTAACTCATTCTTGGTCAAGTTCTGGCCCATCTACCAGCCCGTCCTCGCTCAGACTATCATCAATTCTGTCGACCAGGTTCTCAGCTCTGCCACGCCCGCCTTCCTGGATAGCTTGAAGCTCAAGACCTTTACTCTGGGTTCCAAGCCTCCGCGCATGGAGCATGTCAAGACTTACCCCAAGACCGAGGACGATATTGTCATGATGGACTGGAAGTTCAGCTTCACCCCCAACGATACCGATGATATGACTTCCCGCCAGCTCAAGAACAAGGTCAACCCCAAGATTGTGCTCGAGATCCGAATCGGCAAGGCCATGATTAGCAAGGGCCTCGACGTCATTGTTGAGGATATGGCTTTCTCTGGCATTATGCGCCTCAAGATCAAGCTTCAGATCCCGTTCCCCCACATTGACCGCGTAGAAATGTGCTTCCTCGAGCGACCCACCATCGATTACGTCTGCAAGCCGCTTGGTGGTGAGAACTTTGGTTTCGATATCAACTTTATTCCTGGCTTGGAGACCTTCATTCTCGAGCAGATTCACGGTAACCTGGGCCCTATGATGTATGCGCCCAAGGTCTTCCCCATTGAGGTTGCCAAGATGTTGGCTGGCAACCCCGTTGATCAGGCTGTCGGTGTTGTTGCCGTGACCCTTCACGGTGCTCATGGCCTGAAGAACAGCGACAACTTTGGTGGAACCGTCGATCCCTACGCATCCATCAGCTTGAACAGGCGCCAGGAACTCGCCCGGACCAAGGTCGTGGAGGACAACCCCAACCCGAGATGGAACGAGACCCACTACATCATTATCACCTCTTTCAACGATTCTCTTGATATCCAGGTTTTCGACCACAATGATTTCCGCAAGTCCAAGGAGCTCGGCGTCGCCTCTTTCCCCCTCGAGAACATCGAGGAGCTCAACGTGTACGAAAACGAGCGACTCGAAGTCATTGCTGACGGCAAGGCTCGTGGTGTGGTTTCTTGTGATCTCCGCTTCTTCCCTGTGCTCGAAACCATCAAGAACGCCGAAGGACAGGATGAGCCTCCGCCCGAGTCTAACCAGGGTATTCTTCGTTTCACAGTGGAGCAGGCCAAGGAACTGGATGGTAGCAAGAGTCTCGTGGGAATGCTCAACCCTTACGCAGTCATGTTCTTGAACGGTAAGGAGGTGCACCACACCAAGAAGCTGAAGCGCACCAACAACCCCATCTGGGACAACGGCTCAAAGGAAATTCTCATCACGGATCGCAAGAAGGCCAAGCTCGGTGTCACAATCAAGGATGATCGAGATCTTGCTGGAGACCAGGTGCTCGGCAAGTATCAGATCAAGCTCGACGAGATGCTGGAATGTATGGAACAAGGCAAGGAATGGTACAATCTACATGGTGCCCACACCGGTCGTGTCAAGATGATGGCACAGTGGAAGCCGGTGGCCATCTCTGGCGTGGCCAGTACTGGCGGCTATGTCACCCCTATTGGTGTGATGAGATTCCATTTCAAGAAGGCTACTGATCTCCGCAACTTTGAGGCCTTCGGCAAGTCGGACCCATACACTCGAGTTTTGCTCTCCGGCATTGAAAAGGCGCGAACCGTCACTTTCCGAAATGATCTCAACCCTGAGTGGGACGAGGTGCTCTATGTCCCCATCCATTCGGCTCGCGACAGACTCGCCCTTGAGGTGATGGACACGGAAAAGGTCGGCAAGGACCGAAGTCTGGGAATGATCGAGGTCTTTGCTGCCGACTATGTTGCGCAAGACGAAACTGGAGAGTACCTGGTCAACGACAAGAAGCAGCATCGCGAGGATGGCCTGCGTCTTCATAATAAGGGTATTGCCAAGGGAACTCTGCATTACACGGTTGCCTTCTACCCCTGTCTCAATGTCGCCGACCCTGAAGAGGAGGAAGAGGAAGAGAAGGAAAAGGAAGCAGAGAAGGAGAAGCAGGAATCTGGGGAGGAGGGTGACCTCACTCAGCAAAGATCAGCAGATGCTGGCAAGTTCAACGCAACCCTGGACAAGCCAAAGGAAAAGGACGCCGAGCCACCCACTCCCACAACCGTTGGACGCCCCTCCACCACACAAAGGCCTTCGGTGGACGAGCCCAAGGGCCCTGCCAAGATCCGACTCACTCCGGAACAGTTGCTCAAGTACGAGAGTGGTCTCCTCATCTTCAGACTCATGGAGGCCGAGATGCCAGAGAGTCACGGTCTGCTCGAGGTTTTGGTGGACGACATGGCATATCCTTCCTACGTGTCTTCTACTGCTCGCAGCAAGTCGCACAAGTTTGAGGAGATTGGAGACTGCTTCATTCGCGAGCTGGACTTTTCACGACTGACTCTCAGGGCTCGAAAGAAGGGTGATGACCAGGATGATCTCATGGCATCGCTTTCTGGCAACACTCTGGAAACCCTCAAGCAGTGTCTGGTATGTCATGTCGCCAGATATTTCTGCAAGATCATAAGGCTAACTTGTATAGAACAACCCCACAACCCTCAAGCTTAAGGGCGAGGACGGCCGCCCCGCTAGTGTCAAGGTCAGCTTGAAGTACATCCCCGTCAAGATGCAGCTCGACCCAAGCGAGAGCATCAACAACATGGGCAAGCTCCGTGTTGATATTCTGGATGGCGCGGACCTGCCTTCGGCCGATCGCAACGGCAAGAGTGATCCTTACTGCAAGTTTGAGCTCAACGGCCAGGAGATCTACAAGACCAAGGTACAGAAGAAGACGCTGCACCCTGCTTGGAACGAGTTCTTCGAGGTCAGCGTCCCATCGAGGACTGGGGCCGACTTCAAGGTCTCGGTGTGGGATTACGACTTTGCAGACAAGCCCGACTTCCTGGGCGGCGCAGACATCAACCTGGAGTCTCTGGACCCCTTCAGGCCGTCTGAGACTAGATATATCCTAGATGGCAAGTCGGGAACCGTCCGAATCCGACTCTTGTTCCGACCTGACTACGTGGTGCGAACCCGACAAGGCACATCGACGTTTGGCGGAACATTCTCTAGTGCCCCTGGACGTATCATGACTGGCGTTGCCGGTGCGCCTATCAAGGGCGGCGTGGCAGTGGCTGGAGCCGTCGGTCATGGTGTTGGAAAGGGTGCTTCATTCCTGCGTCGCGGTCTGTTCAATAAGAAGGAGAACGGCGACATTGAGGAGGAGACGGTGCCGGAGGTGGTAGAGCCCCCAACTATTGCGTCCAACGGCAGTGCAGGATCCAACGGTGGTCTTCGACGGCCCCCTGCCATTGTGGAAGAGGTTGACGCGCCTGCAATGGGACGACCATCCACTAGCAATGGCCACTCCCACTCCAGGTCCAAGAGCATTGGACAGTCGTCAGTCCACAGCACACTCCCTGGTGGCGCGGGAAGCGGTACGGCGTCCTTCACCGTGGTGGGAGCGTCAGGATTCCCGCCAGCGTCGGATCTGTACATCATCATCTCACAGATCAACCCTAAGGAGAAGACGGTGGGCAAGACCAAACACTTCAAGTCATCGTCAGGCCAGTGGCAGTTTGACGAGACGTTCAAGTTCCCCTGCACACCAGACGCACAGTTCAAGATTGAGGCCAAGGGACAGCACCTGTTTGGTAGCGATGACGACCTGGGCGAGCACATCTACTTTGTGGACGAGTCTGGCGCCTCGACTGCCAAGGATCTGTCTGTGGGCAGCGGAAGCGTAACGCTCAAGAGCAGCTTCCAGCCTGCAGAGTCAAGCCTGACGCCCGACAGCCCCAAGACTCAGCTTCGACGAAGCTTCCTGAGCAAGCGAGAGGGACGGACCAGCAGGGAGGTGACGCCAAATCCCTAAGCTGAGGGGTCCTATCTCTGCTCAACACGCGTGATGTTTTCTTTAGTTCCTTTTTCTGTGTTTGTGTTATGATGCGACTACTACAAATCTCGATATTTTTTTCCCCTGGGTTGTGAAGGATGGAGTGGGTTCTCTCATGGGTGGAAAGGGAAGAGAACAAGATGTCTTGGCTGCAGAGACCAAAGTGGTAGCTTCATTTTCTTGAGTTTGATATCCTCTGGAAGTTGGGTTCGGTTCCTTGGCGCGGATTGGATTCAATAGGTAGGGTAATTAGGTAGGAGATTAGCAAGACTCCCAGAAGGGGTGAATGAATGAATTGAAAAGCATTTAATCAAAGAACATTTGGTATTAAATCAGAATGCGTATTGCTCGGAACTAGGCATGATAGAGGCGGCCTTGGTGATGCTTCGTGTTGACAATATTGATGCCTAATATCCAAGGCTCCACAAGGCATCCACTAGGCCGCACAGGGGAGCGTCACCTCTGGAAGGTACGTACCCCACTACCTGTTGCTGTTAGGTAGTGCTCTCTTTCAGTTGACGCGCGCAATGGGAGCTGCCTGAGCCTCAGCTTGACTGGAGCTTCTGCCAATCCAATCCACACTCACTCAAGCACCAACCATCACCACCACCACCACCGCCATCGCCATCATCTCCTCCACGACGACGATACCCCAATCTCGACCGCGAACAATAATCGACGGCCTCGATTAGATAATCTAGATTCTCGAATCTTGTCTCCTACACACTCCCAAGGGCTCTCTACTCGGCAAGCGATACTCATCGCCAGCCAGTTTCAGGGCGTCAACAGCGTCATCGACGAGCTACCACCACCTTTGTAGACTTGCCGTCACTTCCTCACAGCAAATATGGACTCCCTCGTCGCAAAATACAGCCGGCCAGCGTACCAGCAGAATGAGCCCTTCGAGGACCAGGACGAGCTGGTGAATCCCATGGCCGACCTCTCTATCAAGTTTGCCATGCCTCCCGTTGCCCAGGTTCGACATTAACCCTTCTCTGAGTGCTTCAGAGGCCCTCTATGTTCTTAGATTGCTGACACAAATCTCCAGCCTTCATCATGGCTTCGAGCTGCCACCGATGACCGATCCAACCCCGACTGCCCCATCAAGATCGCCCACGGAACCACGACCCTGGCTTTCCGCTTCCAGGGCGGAATCATCGTCGCTACCGACTCGCGAGCCACGGCCGGCAACTGGATCGCCTCTCAGACGGTCAAGAAGGTGATTGAGATCAACAGCGTCCTCCTGGGCACCATGGCCGGTGGCGCCGCCGACTGCCAGTACTGGCTCGCCTGGCTGGGCATGCAGTGCCGCCTGCACGAGCTCCGACACAAGCGCCGCATCAGCGTGGCCGCCGCCAGCAAGATCCTCGCCAACCTCGTATACAGCTACAAGGGCATGGGCCTCAGCATGGGCACCATGTGCGCCGGTGTCACCAAGGAGGAGGGTCCCGCCCTCTACTACGTCGACAGCGACGGCACCCGCCTCGCCGGCAACCTCTTCTGTGTCGGTTCCGGTCAGACCTTTGCCTACGGTGTGCTCGACGCCGAGTACAACTACGACCTGACGGACGAGGAGGCCCTCGAGCTCGGCAGACGAAGTATCTTGGCTGCCACCCACCGAGATGCCTACTCTGGTGGTTTCATCAACCTGTACCACGTCAAGGAGGAGGGCTGGGTCAAGCACGGCTTCAACGACACCAACCCCATCTTCTGGAAGACCAAGCTGGAGAAGGGCGAGTTCACCAACGTGACGAGCGAGCTGGAATAGACGGGATATTAGAGGGAGACTGAGCATGACGTGACGTGGATGATAGAGGATTGGTTCTTTGTACCGGTCCAGCTGAGGGTATAAAGCCCCAGATGGGCCGTGTAATATGTACAACAAAGGCTTTTCTGTTGTGAAAGGTTCATCTAGATTCCAACGCCTGCTCGTGATGTCTTGAGAATTACAATAGTATACAGGGCGAGCACACACGGCTCATGCTCACTCACATGAAGATTTATATCATGACTCTCGTCTCACCCAACCGTCAACACCTAATATGCCCTCACCATGCTCCGGGTCCATAGGCCACTTGCCAATCCCCGCGATGTTCACCTCAGACTCCCACCCGGCCTGGAACATCTCCATACCCGTCCACGCAATCATGGCGGCGTTGTCGGTGCAGAGCTCAACAGGTGGTGCTACGATCTGTAAATGTCCAAACCCACGAACAGCCAGCATCCGTCGAAGAACATGCATGAGGAAGCAATTACTCGCCACACCGCCGGCCACGACGAGTGTCTTTGCCTCGCCTAGCTCTGGTCTATCCTCCAGGGCCACGCATAGCCGGCCAGCGAGATGTGTAAAAGCTGCCATCATAGTGTGCTGTGCCAGTGTCCGACGCTCAGCCACAGACATGGATGAGTCCGATTCCGTAGCAATATTGTGCACATGCGTGTAGATACTGCTAAAAGAAAAGGCAAGCTTACGACTCTGTCTGAACGGCGTCGGCACAGTCCAGTCGTATCCTGAGGGAGGAGGTTCCATCTCAGCAGCCCGTGAGGCCGGCGGCGTAAAGACAGCCTCGTAAGCAGATTCCATGTCTTCACTCGGTGGAAAAGCAAAAGCCTCGAGGAGACGGCCGTACATGACGTGGTCGCTCGAGCCAAAGACGTCCTCGGGGAGGATGTCACGGGCTGTCTGGTCGAGTAGGTTCCCAACGGCAATATCGCCGCTCGTGGCAAGGATGGCGTGGTCAGTCAGGCCGGACGAGTAGACGAGCTGTGTATGTCCCCCGGAGACAAGTAGAGACAGAAAGGGAAACTCTGGCCCAGATCTGATCCTCTCCTCCGTCTCCTTCTCTCCCATACTCATACCCAGCGCTCTCGCCAGACGAGGCGTCAAGGCATGAGCCTGCATATGGTGAACTCCCACCAACGGAACACCCCAAGCAACAGCAAGTCCCTTTGCCATATCCAACCCAATCCCCAAGTTGGAGCGCATCCCAGGCCCACGCGTCACCGAGACAAAATCCGGTATCTGCTTACGAGCGCCGCCGGGCGCAGTGCAGTGCCTCCCATCGTTACCGACATGGTCAGGCAGAGCGTCGAGGGCACGGCGGACGAGGGGTGCCAGCGCAGCGCTGTGGCCCTTTACGGCGACAAGAGGGTGTATCCCCTTGAAGGCTCTGTTGTCGGATGATATGCGCTCGTTGAAGAGGAGTTCGGTCGACTTGGGCGTGTGTCGGAGGATGGCGACTCCAGTGTCGTCGCAGGATGTTTCGATGGCTAGCGTAACGAGGGAGCGGCTACGGCGCTGGATGGTGGTTAGAGGGAGGAGGCGCCGGCGGCTGCATTGTAGGAGGGAGTGCATCGACGGCGGATGGTGGGTTCTCGGTTTGAAGCTTTCAATTGTGAGAAGCGATGCCGGTCGGCAATTTTTAGTTTACGGCAGATGGCGGAACCGGACGGCCCCACTCACTCTCCGGTGTGGGGGCCGGAGCATTCAAGACTCAGACTTATACACAGGGCAGTTATCTTGAAATCACATTTTATGAATTCAATCTAGCTATTTTATACTAATCAAGGATCCTAGAAGCTCCGTTTTACCCAGACGCCCCGTCCAATGCATCCGCTACATGCTCCCATTAATCAAGAATTAAGTGCTGTACGGTAATGTATTGTATTTTTCACACCCAGTTTACCCATTGGCATTTGCATCCTCCGGTCCCGCCGTCGAATCCGCCAAACTTCTCGTCTCCGTCTGATCGCTTATTGATCCATGTTCCTCCGTAGGCAATGTTGTTGGCCAGCAACTTGGGATTGCCCTCGTCCACCTGCTGCCGGTTGTTAATCGGCCACGCCCACACAAACTTCTTCCCCCGATCTCCGCCGTGGGTGTCCATGGTCACTGTCACCGGGTACGGCATTGTGCCTGGCCGGATCAGCGCCTTGGAACCATCGATGCTGCCCATCCCCTTAGGCTCGACTAGCGACGATGTATTGCTTGAGAGCTTGCGTGTCCAGATTTGAACCAGCAGCCGTGTTTCGCTCCAAGTGGTGAGGAAGTCGGCCTCAGTTTCCCCGCAGCCGCCATCCTCATCCAGTGGAATGTCACCCTCATCAGTGTTGTTGAGAACAGTCACTGATTTCAGGTAGATCGTTCGCTTGAAGTACGTGTAGAATCCGTAGTGCTCCGTGGGGAGACCACGATCGTAGAGTCGCACCGGTTGCTGCACAGGCTTTGGCAGCAACACAGCTGGCTTGGGTTTGCCATCTTCGTCGAGCTCAGGTGAAGGAAGAGCGTCGGTAAGATTGACCTTGACTTCCGGCGAGCTATCACGCTTAACCAGTTCCTTCTTCTCCTCCGTCTCAATGGAATCTACCAGGCTGATGTAGAAAGGTGTTGCTTCGCCTGCCTTCTCATCAGACTTGATGTCATCAGTCGTGTTGCCCAAGAACCACATCTCCTGAAAGTCTGGCTGGTCAGGGCTAGGTTCAAAGTCAGGTGTTTGTCGTTCTCGGATCAAACTGCTCGCGCGTGCCGCGATCCCCATGCTTCGGCGGTGCTTGACTGAAGGAGGGTCTCCGTTGGGGACCTTCCACTCATTGCGTGTACTGTTGTCCCACTGGATCTGCATCATAATGGTCGGCTGGGTAGGCTTGTAAGGGGCAACCGACTTGTGCTGCTCCTTGGGGAGAGCACAGCTCCACATAGTCGAGGGCTCAGTGCAGCCAGACTTGGCCACAACGTTGTCTGGTCCAACCACTGTCAGACCTCCTGTGGGCATAGGAGGGAAATCTGTCAGGTTGACCCAAATCGAGGGGAGTTCCTTCTTGGGGTGGGGACGGCTCAAAACGACTCCCAGTGTGATCGCCAGAATCATCAGAGCAATGACGACTCCAGCCACGATCATCCAAACTCGGCGACGCTTGCGTCCCTCCCGACCAGTCCGACCAAAGCAGCCCTCCTTGGGGATACATCCCCTGCCCCTCCAGAAGCCACCCAACCGTCGGGCTACCACCTCTTCCTTTTCGTGTCGACGTCGTGTACGCTCAACCTTGGTCATTTGCCCGCCATCGGCAAGTGAGTGTTCTTGGGGTACATAGGTTCCAATTGGCCGTGTTGGGAGCGGCATCTGCGAGAGTCGAATATTGTCTCGGACGTTCTCACGAGGAGCGGGCGTCAATGGGACTTCTTGCAAACGAGTACCCCTTTGAGAGGACATGGTTGAGGCAAGACCAGGAGACATGGGCCCAGGAGACGCAGGTCCGGGAGATGGCGGGAATTGGGTCTGAAGAGCATGTCCAGGTGGCAGTACAGCCGCATACTTGATAGGCGTGCCTTCGATCTTCTTTGGCGGAGGCGAGTATGGGGGTGGCTGCTCAGAGATAACCTCTGACGTGATGACAATCCGCGGCTTCACAATGCTCGAGGTTGCGTTGGGGACAGGAGATGACCTGGCGGTTGAAGGTCCAGAAGAAGACTCAGCTATGCTTTCGATACGAGGCGAGGGTGTTCGACGTGGTATAGGCTCCTTGACAATGGGAGTCTGGAATGGGCCAAGCAGTAGGTTCGGCGTGAGGTACAGGTTCGGGTTCGAATTCGGGTTCTGAGTTTGTTTCGGCTGGGGCTTGTCCTCAACTCTATTCCACCACTCTTCAATGCGGCTGTCTTTGGGTGATTCAAAGGTTTGCTTCAAAGCGGTCGTGAAGGTGAGCCTCTTGTCCATGAAGGGGGTCACAACATGATGGTCCCACCATCCGCGAGTCTTTGAACCAGCGCTGTCGGGGGTCACTCCTGTTCCTGGTGACTTGGTCTTCATCTGCTTCTGTGGGCTTGAGGTCCCATCCTCTTCAAAGAGGGTACAGGGGGTACCGCCATCCGATTCCTCATGAGCATTCCCTCCCATGTCGATGCTGACATGTCGATTGTTAGGGTCCTTCTTGAAGTTTTCTGGAACCGCTGGTACTGGAGGAGCGTCGTTATCGGGGGGGGACTGGGAATTGCGAATAGATGCTCGAAGCATAGCGAATCGTGCTGAATGAGGAGGCAGTGTCGGGGGTATCAGGCGACCATACCGACTTTTGCTGGGCAGCAGTCGGTAATGGTTTGGAAGGAGGAGCAGGAGCAGGAGCAGGAGCAGCGAGGTGGCTAGACGCCGACGGTTGCTGAAGCTGGGGATGAGGGGTCTCGATAGGGGTCGGCGAAGTATTATTGTAAGCTCCCATGGAACCGTTCGCCTCTTCAGACGAAAGAGAAATGCCAATCACGATGGGTCGGTCATCTGGTGAGAGCTTTGGGTCCAAAGTTCGTCCTGACTGTGCCGATAATTGTTGAGGCGAAGCGGTTGCTGGGCTTTGATCTTTGCCCCTCTTGAACCAGTTCCAGTTCCCTACTGAAGCTGAGTTTGGCTCTCCTTCCAGAGCCCTCAGAGCAGCAGCATCAACGAACTTTCCAGTACGGCCCACTGGTGTGTGCCTGGAATGGCCGAAGTTGGTCTGGCGTCGGAAAGTAGACATGTCCGTGATGAGCTTGATACCTGCCTTGGCATTTTGGGCCTTTTGGCGCTGTCGAGATTTGACCCGTATGACTTTAGCAGCAGAGACTCTCGATGATCGTTGTCCGTAATGCTTGGAAGTTCGAGATGATACGCGGGGCGCGGGGGTGAAGTCGGTCGAGGCCTGCTCGCCGGCGTGGGTTGTCGTAACTTGGTCATCGTCCTCCCAGTCTTCCCAGTCCTCCTGTACTCGTGGTTGGGCTGCCGTGTAGGGAGGAGGGTAAGGTGGGAGTTGAGATTGTGTGGAATAGTTCATGGTATGAGATTGAACTGTATTAGATGGAAATGGAAAGGAAAGAGAGTCGAAGAAGGAAAGAAAGGGAGTAGCAACAGGTCATCAAACATGCAAGGCTAACTCTCAGGCGTTGGCAATGATCATGTGGTTTGTTTTGTTGTTAAAGGACTTCAACAACGCGGTCGGTCGAACGGTGAGTCGAGGCGCAAGACGAGACAGATGATGCAGACAGAACGATCAACAAAGAATGAATTTCCCAAACAGGTCAATAAGGGGAGTGACGGACAATCAATGAGGTATTGTTCAGAACAAAGGAAAGGAATTTGACCAAGGAAATAGATGAAAAGGGAATAGCTTGCCCGTGGCCAAAAAGACTGACAATGAGCAGTGAGAAAGAGAAGAAAAAAGGTCAAAGGTTAGATTCTAAAGAAAAACAATGGGCAACGCTACGTGAATAGGGAAGTTGGGCGAATGTGAGGATGCGGCCGATACCACCACCACCCGCCACTGCATGCTGCACTGTCGGCCTGGGACAGAAGACCCGCCAGAAATGGGCATGGCCAAGGGCGCAAGCCCTCTTGATTGGGCTACGCCAAGAGACTTGCATCGATTCGCAACATGGCTAAATAAAGCCTCTCGAAGCCCAGACGTTAAACAACGGCTCATAGGCGGGGGGTTGAATGAGCTGGCGCAACCAGATGTGTGGAATAGCCGCCCAGCTTTGGGGTTCAGGGCTGCGATTGGTCAGGACTAAGCGCCGACGTATGCTGTGCATGATTGGATGCTTGTCGCGGGTCGACGGATTGGCGACCACATCCCCAGCATCCAACGCCGAACCAGAGCGCGAGATACAGGGACCAGGGGAGATTGCTCATCAAACGCAGAAGGAATGTCTCTGATGGTGATGCAGTCGAAAGCTCGATTGGTGCATGTCGCGATGATTCGGATCCGGATGCTCCCATCCGGCAGCCGTTGATCTGTTGGCAGTCCCTGGTAGGTAGGTCGTAGGCGTCAGGTGAGTGCTGGAGGATCATTTCTCCTGATTGTATGCAGGTGTAGTATTTGAATGCGGCCGCTTGGCCAATTCGCCGTGAGTCTTTGACGAATTCCGACACAAATCTCTGCATACTGCAAGCCACAGTCAATGCCTCGTTGGGGTGAGAACATTTTGAATCTCGGAAGTCAGGCAAATCATGTTGTGAGGGTGATTGTGTTTTAGATGAAGTTGCCGGTCAGAGATAGATGGAGGTGTTTCATGATCACATGACAAGCAGAGGTTCCTTCCTCAACACAACACAGCGCAACAGAGTTTCACTTGAAGATGACTGATGCGTCTGCTTGGCTCGCATGATCTCCCGACGCGCAAGTCAAGACTCCTTAAGGATTCTCGTGGGCTTCTTTGCGTTGAGCAGGTTGCAGAACTGGCCTGGCTGGTATTGCTGCCGAGCCTACCCTAGGGCAGTGCTGGCCATAAAGGTCGAGACCCAGCGGCCGAGTGCCTGCGCCTTAAATCGGCTCATTGGTCTCCGGTTTCGATGTTGTATCGTGAGAGGCCGCCCAGATGCGACTCTTAGAAGGGCATGAAGTTGTCAGATTGAAACGAGATGTGCCGGCAACGATGATACTGCGTGTTGTCTGGCCAGGTGAGTACCTAGAGGTGATTATCTCAAATCACGTGACATACACATCGATTGACGCAACTTCAGGGTCCCTCTTCCACTTGGTCAAGATAGGAAAGGTAGGAAGAATGACAGCCAAGCGGGCGTTCATTGGAGATTCGGGCAGAGATGACGGGTGCCAACGACAGGGCTAGGCTTGGACCATCAATGAGTTGATGCAACCCCGTCAGGAACAGTCAGCAATATTACCCGGCCAAGGATCCATCACTGCGTGAAAGATGTGCCTGAATGAGGTTTCTGTCAGCCGGCATAATATCAAGTTACACACAGGGCCATAACACCAGTTGTGGCGCTGATACCGAGAGCTAGTGTGTGTGAAAAATTCGACATTGTCGATTTTTCTCTTCGAGTATTCCAGAGAGTGTAGTACGGAGCAACCCTTGGCATCGTTCTTAGCGGGTGAACCCCTGAGCAAGTGAAATTGAGCGACCTGAAAGTGAATCGACAGACGGATGTGGGGGTCCGTCATGACCATTGCGGGCACAGGAATGACAGAGGACAAGAGCACAAAGAATGGAGAGGGTTTCATGATGAGGCGCCCCTTGACTTGACGGCTGAGCAAACTCCCCGAGCGAGCGAGCGATCCATGGCGCAGCTACCAGTAACAGCAAACATGGGACGGGAATACGTGCGCGTCAAGACAGGCATCAAGTTCTTTTCCCAGGGTCGTGATTCGAGGCTTGAAGATTCCCCTCATGTTGCATGTTACAGGTTGAGGTTCATGGGTCTCTTGGTAAATGACTCTGACGTAATTTCTAGCGCAGAGAGCGAAAATCAAAGAAGAAGAAAAAAAAAAAAAAGGCGAAAGAGGACACCTTGGGCGTTGCCAAGACACATGTAGGAAATGATCGGTTTAGTTAGGTCTGACGTGACTCTTGAAGTTGTCTAGGGGTTATACAAGATGCAAGAGGCTGGCTGCATCTTGTCATCTCGGAGCGTCCAACAAATACATGCTCAATTGTCGATTCGGCAGGTTGAGTTGTGGTCATGGTTGCATGGATCTCGGTTGTACAAGAGATGGGATGGATGGTGGGAATCTCACAGAGTCCATCCATCCACATGCAAAAGGGTCCGTCATCTGCTGATGGATTCCTTGTCTGGAAATTTCTCCTTGACGATTGCCCAAAAGAGGGTCCCCCTCGAGCCAAGTGTAGCATAGCAATTGCTTGGCTGCTGCGCTGCCTTACTGGCGAATCCCTACCAGCATCAAATCAATTTGATTTGGCGGCTCGAGCCTTTCCCCTTACTGACCGACGGCGGGTTCGATCCTGACAGGAAAGGGGAGGCTCAGCCTTGGGTTGCATCGTGTCTAATTCTACTATAGTCTTGGTGTGTTTCTCTCTGATGTGTCCAATTCAGCTCATTCCATTTTCCCTCATCCCACCTTTTTTTTCTCCTTCTCTCCATGTTCTGACAACAAACAACCTTTCTCGTATCGACGCCACCACTGACTGGCAGCTGTACTGAGGGGAACATCACGGGGCAACACGATACGACCACACACACATACACTCCCTCGCCTACGGGACACACACCCAGCTGATTGCTTGATACTCGT
The DNA here is from genome assembly GCA_003946985.1 of Fusarium duplospermum. NCBI lineage: Eukaryota > Fungi > Ascomycota > Sordariomycetes > Hypocreales > Nectriaceae > Fusarium > Fusarium duplospermum. Next base: position 71,866 of record NKCI01000029.1, on the reverse strand, counting down.
ATTGCATCGTGTCGCATAGCAACGATAGAAACCTCGATCGCACTGTTGCTCCCGCTGTCGCATCACATTCGCGACGAGTTTCGCATCCATTCATCAATCGATCGACGGACCGCACTCGGCTCGCACTACCTGATCTACTTCGCACCGTACGGCGGTTACTTCCAGGTTGAGAACTGGAAAGGCTGGGTTACCGACCAAAGATACGCTATCGCAACGGCTGATTCCATCATCCATCCACACGCCGGCCGGTCGCTTACCTGTCAGAAAAAAAAACTCTCGAATCTTCGTATCCGATCCCGATTATCCATACCATCCATCCGGGGGACTCTGCGCCACGTCTTAAGGCTGAAGTTGTTCTGCGCTGAGCAGTTTATTCCTGGCTTTCGAGCCTCTGTTGGTTGGTCGATTGATCAATCATCACTGTGGGCTCCCTTCCAGCCTCCCTTGCCAAGGTGGAAGTCGGATCCCAGGTGGCGCCGGTTGCGTTCTCGAAGCAAGCTTTCGTTCCTGCGAGGCTCGAGTAGCATTTCGACCATCCACATCCCATCTGCGCCTGCACCTGCACCTGCACGCACCTCACCTCAGCCCCGCCTGTCTGCATCTACACGACCTACCGAAGAGGCTAGGGTATCTCTAGCGGGTGCTTGCAACCTCACCTCACCGCGGCATAAGCAGCCATCGGGCTTTCTACTACGTCGCTATCTGCGACGTTGCTCAAGCTGGCTCCTCCACGACTTACCGGTGGCTCTTCGAGCTCCTTTAGCGACCGCCCTCCCCGCGCCCATCATACCCGTCAACGTTCCTCGGTCAGCCATATCCTACACGAGCAACATCAACAGCAGCAGCGCCCTAGCCTGCTGTCTATTGATACTCACCCGGCTCAACAGCCTCGTAACGGTCCTCTCTCTCCGGTTCCAGGTGAGTACTTGAACGCTCTCGGCCTTGCCCACCCAATGTCTCACTGCCCATACCTTGAACCCTCTTGGCGATTGTGCCCTGCCTCTGTTTCCGGGCCTCGCTGTCCTCCCCATTCACTGTCTCTCCCTGTGTTGCCTGTCTCTTTTTATTGCCGTCCTCCCCGCCCCAGCCCGCCCTAGATCTATTCTTGATCAAGGTGGTGCAACTCACCTTGGCGAATCTAGACTCTGTCCCCTTCTTCTTCCCCTTGTCATTTCTCTCTTTTCTTTGCGTATATCCTTCCTCCCTCTACTATAGTTCTCATGGGCCACACCCACAAGTGACCTTGTTCGCGCGGGCTAATCGCCGAGCCCGCTCCCTTCAGATACCCCAGGGCCTTCCATGACCCTCTCGCGCAGTCCTTCGCCCGTTCCAGGTGGTGGCTGGTCAAGTCCAGGCTTGACCCTAAACAGCGGCAGATCGAGTCCAGCAAACGTGAGCGCCGGCCCTGTAATGTGGGAGTCCGCCAAGATGAAGCACTACAACCCCAGCACATACCCGTCCTTTTCGACCCAGAACAAGGGTTTCTTCTCCAGACATATACGCCGCCTATCGAGTACACTTCCGCGATTCAATTCACAACAATACTCAGACAAGGAGAAGCTCGGTCGAGGTCGGCGATGGATCCAAAGGGTGCCTCTGGTTGGCAGGATACGGTCTATCTTTGGGCGCATGGGAAGGAAGCTTAAGATGTGCTTGCTGTTCATCCTGGTGTTGATCTTCTGCTACACCATTTTCTACACAACTCGTAAGTTCCCATTGGTCACCGAATTGCGCAAGATGCGCTTGCTAACATGCGCGCAGCCCTCGTTTACTACTGGCGAAGATCATCAATCGGCGGCGGCGGCAACAAATTCGTTATCATCCTGGGCGCAAACGTTGGAGGTGGCGTCATGGAGTGGAAGGGCGCTCGAGAATGGGCCATTGAACGAGACAGCGTGCGGAACAAGCGAAAATACGTGAATCGATGGGGCTACGACCTGGAAATCGTCGACATGAGCACCAAGAAGAAGTATGCGCACGAGTGGCGGGAGAGCTGGGAGAAGGTTGATTTTATCCGATCAACTCTGAGGAAGTACCCCAAGGCCGAATGGTGAGATTTCCCCCGCCAGCGATATAAACGAAGTTGGGAAGCTGACTGACTTGGATAGGGTGTGGTGGCTTGACCTGAACACATTCATCATGGAACCCTCTGTGTCACTGCAAGACCACATCTTCAACAATATCGAGAAGACCGTGGAGCGCGACATCAACTACTACAACCCCCGCAACTTCTCGCACCCCTTCACCGAGACGTACCTCGAAAAGGAATCGCTGAGCCCCGTGGGCGATGGAAAAGGCAACTCGGTCAACTTTATCATGTCGCAGGACTGTGCAGGCTTCAACCTGGGATCCTTTTTCGTTCGCCGGAGCTCCTGGACTGATCGACTCCTGGATGTTTGGTGGGATCCAGTGACGTACGAGCAGAAGCATATGGAGTGGGCACACAAGGAGCAGGATGCACTCGACCAGCTCTACCGAACGCAGCCGTGGGTGCGTAAGCACATGGCGTTCCTCCCGCAGCGCAAGATTAACAGTTTCCCGCCGGGAGCGTGCAACCCCGAGGGCGGTCCCAAGGATCCGCACATCCATTACGAGGAGACGGAGCGCGATTTCATGGTCAACATGGCCGGTTGCGAATGGGGCCGTGACTGCTGGGGCGAGATGTACTACTACCGCGAATTCAGCTACTGGCTCAACCGCAACCCGTGGGAACGGTTCAAGGAGGACCTGATAGCGGTGCTGTGGTTTAAGCTCACTGGTCAGAAGGTGAAGCTGTAAAGGAGAGGGTGACGAGCGTCAAGGATGACGCGTTGGGGATGACTTGGGTGTTGGACAATCGCCCCGTCGACATGACATGATATATGGAGGATGACGGCGACGAAAGCGCCACGTGTTGGGACTATGTTGATGTTTGCGTTGATGTTTGTACATGATTTGAAATTTTGTTCGGCTGCATATACCCCTTAGACAAGGCATTTTAGAAAGAGAGAAGAAAGAAGGGTTGGCAAGGGGTTCAGACCCTTGAGACTTTTTTTTGAGTTGAAGATTTCCTATATGACGAGACAAACAGAGGGATCACATTTCACTTTATCAGATCTTGTTTCGATATGGATGGGACGAACATGTCTTTTTCTTCCATATGAAGAGGGGTTCAGGGGGGATGCTGCAGTTTCATGCGTGCGGTTTCATGTGGATACATAGGATGTGGAGGGACACGACTCGCATTACCTGTTTAGGTCAAGATGAAATGTTTGGATGAGAATTTGGATTATCATGTATCGAATTGATGAAGTGAATCCTTGGTTCGTCTCGAACCAGATCCTTTGTGAGAGACTTTGAGCAAGATGACGGCTGATAGGGCTTGGACGATGACCATGATGCTACAAAAGGAGGATTCAAAGTTGATACACGGCGCGTATCGACAGCAGGCTACGTAAGCATGTGAAGGAAGATCAAGAAACGACAACCGCCCATGAGCAGCTGTGCCTCCAATCTCAGATACTGCCCAAGTCCCACCCCCGTTGAAGGATGGGATGTCGATGGGCGATCACTGACCCAACTTGGAACAAAAAGATTCGCTTGAGAACGGTGATCCACAACCCCGGATCCCGGCACACGGGTTTGATAGACGAGGCTTTAACAGCTTGTCATCTTGCGTATGGTCCGGGAGTCTGGAGAGGTGTCAATATGTTTGAAACGGGAGAGAGCTTACGGGTGGTGCCATGGATGATAGGGGGATGATGAGGGAGGAAAGGAGGTGGCATAGAGGTTCAATAGAAGACAGATTGAAGTTGAGGCCCAAGCAGGCAAGTAAGTAAGCAAGGAGGTGTTATTCTGTATTTCTGCCCTACCTTACTGTACGTCTGCGTTTCAGAGCGGTCAAGGTGGAAACATTCATGGATATGGATGTCATCCATCCACCTGGATTTATGAGCGATCCCTTTTTTTTCTTTCTTTCTCTGCGGGTGGCGATAAGGTTTGTCTCTGTTTGCCTCTTTGGAAACGCGCGTCAAGTGAGTCGTCCAGGCAAGGAAAGAAGGGAAAATGTCTCTGATGAGGAATGATCCAGCCCGGATGGGGTATTCCGATGATGGCTTCATAGTAGAAAAAGCTTGGCAACAGTTTCTTGAACACATGGGGCGAAGCAGGGCCTCGGGACCATGCTCGGCCCTACGCATGCGGGTGATGGATGAACGATGGCGCGCGGTTAATAGAACAGAGTTGATGTTTTTTAATCTATCTGGAAGCGCCGCGGCCTGAGGGATGGGATCCATCTGATGGACGACTGGGGTTCGGGGTGCCATGGGAAGAGGATCTGACGATCTAGGTATCATTCACCTGAAATCGAGTTGAGAGGATGAGGGCTATTGCATTGAATTGACGGTAGAGAAGATGGGATTGACCTTGTTGTTCTTTTTTATTTTTACTACTAGGACACCACACACAAAGAAAAAGGACAATGCAAAAAGAATGCAATATGAAAAAACCCGCTTGTTTCGTTTTCGTCGAGTGTTTCAAACATCAGCTGGACTTTGAGTACGTTTCGGCCACAATGATCCGGAAGCGCCTACCTAACGGGAGGGTCTACCCAGCGGGTCTTGGAGGGGCAGGCCATCCCCTTTCCAGGGCATCTTCAGTGAAGCCACCCCTGGCCAACCCCCCCTGGGCCACGTTTGAAAGAGGCAGCCCTAGCCAATCACGGTCCCTCCTCGGAAGCCAAGCTTCAACTGAGCCTCCTGCCAGTCAGTGCCAGGCACGCTAAGACTGGAAAGCCCGAACTCAGGGGTCGGGTGCTACCTGCCGTAGTTGGCTTTTCCAACCCCCTACCTCGGCGCGTGATTGGTCACGGCCATCGATTGCATGGCGCGGCGGCTGAGAATGGCCTCGCGCTGACGAGCCACCATCGAACGGCCGCCCGAACCAGAGGCATCAGGGACTGCGTTGAGGATAGCTGATTCGCTGGTCTACGTATATGACGGGATCATGGATGCTGGGCCTGGGCTTGACTTGTTTCGGAGGGTTTTTGCAGACTGACAGAAGCAAAGGGGGGCCTAGACCGACCGACAGATACCTGTATCCAACATGGATGCTTTTGGTTGTAGCAAGAGTCAGTCGTATAGGTAGAGGAGGGTGGATGTACATTCGAGACATATAACCTCGCCCGCATTCCCTCGTGAGGCTATCATGACCTCCCTCCCACCCTCTCTCTCTCTCCTTCTCACTTCCGTCTTCAGTGTCTGGTACTCTCGGGGACTCTTGGTGTCTAACACGGACTCTCTTTCTTTTTTGTCCATCCACTCATTTTTTGTTTCTAACACACACTCTCTCTGTTCTTGCCTTCTGCATTCGTCATCTCGCCGTTCAATCCTTTCGGTAGCTGGCTCGCCGTTTTATTTTACTACCCACTCTCTTTTTTCTTTATACTCTTTCTTGGCTCTCCCTCTCTATTGATTAGAGACCTTCTTGGCTCCCACTTGGCAGTGCCTGATATTCGCCCTCCTTGTCAATTGACAATACAAGCCTCCCTCACTTTGGCCTTGGCTCCAGCCCGCATATTCATCCGCTTCGGGTACTTTCCTCTTTCGGTCATTGTAGACAATAGCTTTGCATTGTATATCAGCTGCCACCCTCACCCTTCCCACTCTCGTTCAGGAAGATCATTCAGCCTATTCGGGAAACCAATTGTCAAATCTCGAGATCCCAAAAGAGTTTTTAAAAAACCACAACGACATTCTGTCCGGTGTGTTTTTTAAGCTTCGTCACATCCCGCTCTTTCAACTCAACGAGACGATCACGACGAACCTTGAACTTCGAATTGCAAGAAAAGTGACTGGCTTCACATTCTCAGCAATCTTGTAGTTCAGTCAAGACTTCAACTCTGCTCTCTTCGAACCCCCTGATCAGACACTTCATCTTCGATCGACGACTACGCCAACACACAAAGACAATGCGTACCTCTACCCTCGCCTTTGGCCTCGCGGCCCTCTTCCATGGTGCCGTCAACGCCCAGTCTCAGTACACCCTCAGCACCACATACGACGCTTCCAACTTCTTCACTGCCTTTGACTTCTTCAACGAGGAGGATCCCACCCACGGCTTTGTCGAGTACGTCGATGCCAACACGGCCAACGCAGAGGGCCTCGCCGGCTTTGTCGAGGGCGCCATCTACATGGGCGTCGACTACCGCACCCAGAACCCCCAGAACGGCCGCAAGTCTGTCCGCGTCACCTCGCAGCAGTCCTTCACCCACGGTCTTTTTCTCGCCGACATTGCCCACATGCCCGGCAGCATCCCTGGCGTCTGGCCTGCCTTTTGGATGTTTGGTCCTGAGTGGCCCACCTCGGGCGAGATCGATATCCTCGAAGGTGTGAACACCCAAACCCAGAACGCCGTCACCCTCCACACCGGCCCCGGCTGCTCAATCACCAACGACGGCACTGCCCAGGGCACAACCCTCAATAAGCAAAACTGCAACGCCGGTGACGGTCATGAGGGCTGCGGCCAGCAGACTTCCGACAACCAGAACTACGGCGATGGTTTCAACGCCATTGGCGGCGGTGTCTATGCCACCGAGTGGACATCCGACTATATCGCCGTCTGGTTCTTCCACCGCGACCGCATCCCTTCCGACATCCAGTCCAACTGCCCCGACCCCTCATCCTGGGGCCCTCCCTTGGCCAAGTTCAACGGCGGCCAGGGATGCAACATCGACCAGCACTTCAAGGACAACAACCTCATCTTCGACACTACCTTCTGCGGTGACTGGGCCGGCGCCCCCGAGGTCTGGAACAACAATCCCGAGACATCGGCCCTGGGCGCCTGCGAGGACTACGTCGCTTCCAACCCGGCCGACTTCCAGGAGGCGTACTGGCTCGTCAACAGCATCAAGGTGTTCAACAGCGGATACGGCAACGGTGGTGGCAATGGTGATGGCTACGGCCATGGCAACTCTACCAAGCGCGCAGTCATTGCCAAGCCCTTCCTCGCTTGAGTAGCCACCACTCGCACTTGACGAGCGTCCATTCACAATCTCTTTCTGTCTCTTTTTTCATCATCTCTTGAGATACCCCATAAACCGAAAGAAAAAAAGGAACTTGACCAGAGGTGGTTGATGGTTTCCAATCCATCACGGAGGCGTTATTTTGGCTGCTATTTTTTTTTTCTCTTTGTCATACAAGCCCGGACAAAAGGTGCAGACCTCGCGGTCCTGTCCCGGCTTCTTCATCTCCTATGTCACCTTCTCTGTACATATATTTTAGCAATCTTGACTGCAGTGGCCGTGGGAGTTACCACGATGAGCCCGCAAAAGTACTTAGCGAACACGAATGACTTCAAAAGCAACGCCTTGCGTCTGTGAATCTGATCTGGCCTGTTCAACGTGAGGTGTGACTTTGGGGTTGTAAAGGAGAAGCAATCTCCACATGACCAGAGGTCGTTGAGAAGGTCCTCCCCACCTTAGTCAGCCCCATCTATGGTTGGGGATGTCATCGTGAGTGGGTTATGGACGTTATGCTTGATGATCTCTTGCACATTCAATCTATGCACACCAAGGACTCTGAAAGGCCTGAAACTCTACAATTCAACATGTTACATCAGGATATTAATATCATGCAATACAATTTCTTTTTATCAATAATCAACAAACATAACAACCACCCGATGACCCGGTGACCCGATGACCCGACGCCGAGACGAGCTGAATCGGAAGCCGTTATGTCAAGCCAACATGGCCGCATATCCCCGAGCTTGGCACGGGCCCCGGTCCCATACACACAAAGACGCCCGAAGATGAGGACGACGATTATTAAACCGGGCCTGATCTCTTCGGGCGAGTTTGATAATTCTCCCAGATCAGCTCTCATCGTTTCAACGTCTTGATATATTGCCATCCTCAACAATTTGAGCTCAGATTCAGATTGATTTGCTTAAATTCGAGTGTGAATCTCTTGTTTTTTTACTTGCAACTCTTCTTCTCTCAGCAACTAATACACCACCATCGAGTACACATCACCAAAACATTACTCTGCCAATCATGGATTCCTTCCTCGGCTTTGACCTCTCGAGAAACTACTCCTTCTTTGCTGTACACCACCAGCCCCTGCTCATCTTGTTAATACTCTCACTTACACATCTCAGGTCCCAACAGCATTCTTCGTCATTGCCTTCCCACACATCTACGCTGTCCGTATCTCAGCTGGGACTTACGACAACGCCAACCCACGGGGCCACAAGGAAAACGTCGAAAAGAGCGACAAGCTCGACAAGGCCGCAAGTCTCCTTTACTCCACAGGCAACTCACACCCTCTAACATAACCCATCAGAAGAAGCAACTCATCCTCCGCGCCAAGGCCGCCACGGAAAACGGCTTCGAGACCATCGGCTACTTCGCTGCGGGCGTCGCGGCGGCCAACCACGCGGGTGTGCGCGCTCCCGCCCTCAACGCCCTGAGCTTCGGCTACGTCGCCTGCCGCGCGGCGTACAACGTCGCCTACGTCTGGCTTCAGGCAGATCGCCGGCTGTGCTGGGTGCGCAGCGTGGTGTGGACCGTAGGCATCGGGCTCATCACGACGTTGTGGGTGAAGGCTGGGAACGGCATGTTGGCGGCATAGAGTGTGGGAGTAAAAACTGGCACATTGGTAGTTTGTTAGTGACTGATTATATCACACGTTTATCATAGCAGTAATCCTCCCGTAGTAAGTGAAATGCAACAAATATTGACGAGTGTTGGCTCGTTACCCCCATCTTCGGCCGCCATCTCGGCAGTGTAACTCACTCGCGTTTTTATACAACACTGTCCTACCTCGCTTCTTGCCTCGGGGATAAGAGCCTCATACATACATCTACCGATCCCTTGGCTTCTTTTCACCCAAGTGTTTGCATTAATGTTTGCTGTCTTCGTTGCAAGTATACAGGCATCATGGACATGTGGTAGAGAGGTGTCGTTTATTGATCGGGCAGATGCACTCAAATCGCTCTCAATATTCGCAATCACAAGTCTCTCCTATCGGATCATTTGATATTTCACCGAGTGTGACAGAAGGACAGTGGAAGCATTCACTCATCCGACAATACCGACCATATAAAACTCACTCGTCGTCGTAGCTCATCCCCTCATCAGCAACAACCAACTTGCTTAATTATAAGAAGAAAGCTTCATCCATATTCTATATCGAAGAGTATATATTTATCGAAATGCATCCTCTCGGCTACTTTATCCCACTCTTTGCGTCAACAACGCTCGCCCTCCCTGGAGATGCAGGACCAATAACCACCACCACAACCACCCTCAATTGCGACTACAAATACTGCGACGAGGTAGGCACCTCCTGGTGCTTCCACTTTATCCCCTTCACCACAATCGACCCTACTCTCGGACCTCTGCCTGGCGAAACAAGAACCTCCATCGGGCTCTGCGGGAGCAAGGCTACCAACCCTGCGGCGAATTAACAGAGGGGCTTGGAGGACTATGTATTGTCTTGGATAGTGGGTCGGGGTGGAAAAGATACAGGCAAATTTGTGGCTATGTAAGACACGATAGAACTGGAACAAATTGAATAGCAATCGAAGCCAAGGTTGTATCACCGTCTAGGTGTATGGATGTGTTCCGAAATAAGCCCAACATGATATTCAAACCCTAGTACCGACAAATATGAAATGCGGTCATCCTTGTGAAACCACTCAACCCAATCAATACTCTATGAAAAAAAAAGATGGTCCAAAATGCTGTCCCATGATCCCTTACCCAGCGCCGATTCCATGCTAATCCAATATCCACGAGTTCAATGTCACCTAACTCATCTCCGCCCCACCAAAGCTCTTGTTCCTCGTCAACGTGGCTCGGTCTTGGCTTGCCCTGGGAAGTTGCTCATAGCTGGACTTCCGTCTTCCAAGTGACCTCGGTCGGGTTGCGTCCTCCAATCCACCGTGACCCTGCTCGGCTTCGAGAACGGCGTCAGCAGGCAACGAGGTGTCATCCTTTATCTTGGCCACGAAGAATGAGGAAACCAATACACAAGCGCCACCGAGAGCTAGCACAATGGAGATACTGTGATCCCCTGGCGTGCCACGTGGCTTCTGCCAGATCTTGAAGATGATGCTGGAGCCAACTGTCGCAATGATTTGGGGTGCTGCAATCGCCATGTTGTGAATGCCGAGGATGACTCCAGCTTGATCCACCTCTTCCTCTTCCGCATCGTTACTTGATGCTGCGCTGTCGTTCGAAGGGCTGCGGGCGGCCGCTGACGAGGCTTCACCGCTAGTCCCAGGGGCCAGTGTCCGGAGTTTCTGGGCACGAATCATGGCATCTCGGCGACTGATCTCGGCGCTGATGATGGCCCATGGAGCCCACAGGGTCATTGCCCACGTGATGCCGACAAGACCGATCAACGTTGTAGCCGCTGCGACGGTTCGTACAAGCACAGTGCAGAACATGGATCCAGCAAACAGAATAAGCGACAAGAACCAAGCTCGCTTGAGGGTGAAGCCGGGGATCCTCAGTTTGTTCAACCACGAGGGACGTTCGTCATCTTCGTCACAGAGACTCACGGCGCTTGACTCTCCAGGGGCGGTGATGGGTCGGGTGTCGTACGTCGGAGCAATGAAGAATGGGAGAAAGACGTTGGTGAGCAGGCTCACGATCGAGTTCACAAGAAGAGCAAAGGTGCCGATGCGTGTCGCCTGTTCGTAAAGCTTGTCGAGCTCGGCTGGGGTCATGTGAGGGTTCTCTTCGAGGTATGGTTCGACGTAGATCTCCCCGACGTACGACGACGTGTAGAACAGCAGTGGGAAGAAGCCGATCCAAGCGCAGAACTGAACCTCGCATACCCTCTTAATCTGAAGTGGTAGTCGTTTGATGGACGTGAAGATGGTGAAGAAAAACGAAATGACGTTGGGCCGGTCCTTCTTGGGTGGTCCCTCGAGCCTTGGGTCTCGCTCCTTGATAATAGCAGTGCTGACGAAGATGGTCAAGCTAAGAAGAACGCTCGCAATTGCGCAGAGAACCTGGAACTGCGTCTTTCCGAGGAAGCCAATATGTTTTGGTAGATCGATGTACCCAGCAATGTATCCAACAATATTGCCAAAGCCCGTGATCCGGCTGGCCATGGCATTGGCGGCCTCTTGTTGATGAGCAGGTGCACAGTCGACGATAAAGGCGCGGATGGCGGCCTGGACGGTGTTGATGGCAAAGTCGAGAACATATACTCCAATCACAGCAACCACAATAGTCGTGAGCTTTACTCCTTGGGACTCAGGATCCGCGCCAAATATACCAAGGAGACCAGCAACAATCTCCTTCGCCCAGGCGAGGAACATGAGGGATATGACGGTAGCAACAGTACCGCCTACCATGAATGGTTTCCTCTTGCCCCATGGTAGCTGGCAGTTGTCGCTCAGCATGCCGACATAGGGCTGAACGAGGGTTCCAGTCAGAGGGCCGGCGATCCAGACCAGAGCCATCAGGGACTTGCTAAGTCCCAGGGAGAGCAGATATGGTGATCCATTGGATAGCTCAACAGACCATGCGATCTGAAGACCACCAAGACTGATGGTCAATAATATCAGGTACCAGACGCTCTTGGTGCTCTGTCCATCGTCTGTAGCACCACGGTTCGCATTCCTCCCTAGAAGAGCATCTCCATCATCGCTACTGTTGCTGCTCAACAGAGGCGACTGCTCATTGAAGCCTTCAGCAAGTCGATCCAGCGACTGGTGCCGCGAGTGGCTGCCGGCGTCGTTAGGCGTTCGCGTCGAGGGAGAAGCAGCTTGGCCGCTGTCGGGGGTGGCTTCAGATGCCAACGTCATTGTGGATAGAACCGAGAAGGCGTGGCGGCCACGATATTGACTTGGTTTATTGGTTTGAATGTAATTCTGCGAGGCTGGAAGCTTGGGATGTCAAGCCGGGGTAGTCGGGCTCCGAGGGCGGGGCGTCAACGGGGGGTTTCGTTTCGGGTCAAGCAGATGATACTACGCGTCGCTATCTGCAAGATCGCAGAGACGGCAGTGATGGATTCATGTCCCGGGGACAGACAGGGTTACGATGCGATACGAGAGCGGATAATCCTTCTATGCCAGCGAGTTTCGAGCTCGAGTCAAGTAGATGCCATCATGTGGACGAGGGAAAACTCACGCGACCGCGGCTCGTCGTAGGCAGGCGTGGCAGCTGAAGAGAGGCCGGCGCATGAGCGTAAGAATGCGTCACTGGCCGCCAATAGATGGTGACGTGAGTGATCAGCCCCGTTCCTGATTGAGTCCTTCTGGGGCTTGCGTGCTAGCCTGGTATTGGTCGAGAGGCTAGCCAGCCATGCTGGTTTGACGGCTCAAGGCGGCTGACCCCTTGCGGAGTGGCAGGTTGTTTTCTCACTGGTCTCGGGATGGCTGAGCCCGGAGGGCTTCGTGGCCGGTGACTTACCCTGTACTGACACCTCGAACCGGTTAAATGTGAGGAACAGAGTCAGCGAACGCCAGGAATCAATATTACGAGAGACATCCTTCCCGTGATGTTCACTGCCATATAAGCACGCGTGACGATGCAACCTGGGGTAGATGCAAGGGGCAGTAAAGTGATGATGTTGCTAAACTAGACGCTCAGGACAACACCCCGGATCTGCCACTTGGGCGAAGCAAGAACGCCCACGCAAGTGCATGACCGTTTTAACGACCTCACAGGAGCAAGATGAAATAGACCACGGAGCAGTTTCCACCCACGACACTTCACCGCCAAGTCAGGCTCTCCTCTCATCTCCAAGTGTTCCAATCAGTCCCGCGGACAGCTCGTCAACGAGATGAATACTCACCCGGGCTAGCCCAGCCCGAGATGGGTCATAGTAAACAACCACGCTCACGTCATGCATGATAAACTGTAGCGAACTGGAACTGGGGTTGGAACTGGATGAGGGGCCGCAAGAGGCCGGGATCACGTACTATCCGAACTCCGAGGGCATCCTTGGATCCCGAGGAGATAACCACCTGCGACGACTCACATCATGCCAAAATGGACACTCACGATCCCCTCTTTCCAACCGCCGTGAAAAACCGGGGTAAAGCCGCCACGTCGGACTTCCTCCGAGGAGAGAGGTCGAGACCTCAGGATTGGTCTTGGCTGCTGTCACTGCACTTGATGCGCTTGCCCTGCGCTGCACGGACTGGTTGACGGGTTCCCCCAAGATGCATTTGCCGACCAAGTCCCACTGGCCGCAGATGCATTGGGTCGGATCCTGGGCTGGGCGCACTAAGCGATGTGTTGCATCAAGCCAACCTGCAAGATTGAAATTGCTTTCCACGTGTCCGGCCAGTTTTCATCCCGTCGTCAGTCTCCGCGGCGTGGCCTCCTTCTCAAAGGAGCGACCGAATACGTACTGTACAGAGCAATAACAAAAGTTGGTGCAGCCAAGGCCGCCGAGTGCGGGTGGCAAAACAACGAGAACGGGAACCAACGGCGGGGGGAACAACAGGATTGGGAAAAACCTTGAGAAGCGTCGGGCCGGTGTCTGCCGAACGCCCGGAGATGGTGGTTGCCAGAGACGGAAGGAAAAGGATCAAGAGGGAGCCGGAAAACAAAGACGTTGAACCTTCTAGAGGACAAGCTAGAAGGGATCTGACGTTGGGAAATTCCACCTTGCACTGATGAGCAGCAGCAACAGCTCAAGATTGGACGGCTGTTGAGAATGCGGCTGATTGAAGACCCCAAGCGTGGGCTAAAACAGGCCTCAGACGTCGGCTGTGCCGGGCATTTCCAGCGGAGATCGAATACCCGTCCCCCCGTCAAAAGATTTACACGCTCCAGGGCTGACATTGATTGTCATGACCACGCAAGTGACTCCCCGGGGCGTTTCAATGGATGGATGCAACAGTCAATCGGAATGGCTAACTTTTCCCACCACACCCTTGAAGGCGTCCAATTTTTTCTTCTCTTTTCTCCCTTTGGGGGTGGCAACCGGGCGACCAACGGAACCAGCTCGGCGTTACCTTTTTCACGATGACGCTGCCAATAGTCAGTCAGTCTACAGTAGCGCGTTTCCTACGGTGCAAGCACCCCATCGTTCGTCTTGCCAAACCCCAAGAAATCCCCAACAGAGGGACATGAAGAAGAGGGGGGGAAAGCATCGGGTGGATACTTGTTATCTGCGGGACCAAGGAGGACTCTCGACTCTGTCGCTGACCCCGTTCCTGGGGAATTGCGAAAGGTGTCATCAATGTCGAGAGAGAGACGACCATTGTTACACCATCAACTGTGCTAGCTTTGAGCGTCCAGAGGCGGCAGAGTTCTTATTACCAGCTGCTCAACCGTCCCAGGGATGTGTCAACGGCTGATACACGAGGCGGAACCTTCATTTCAGGAGAGGTGCGCCATGCTTCGTCGTGCATGCATGCATTCTGGAAACGCCTACGGACATGTTCGGGTAGAGAGACACTGGGGAAAGGATGGATGACAGGAAGGACGCCAAATCTGGATGCCTATTCCAAGATGAATCCCGCGACAAGGTCGGCCGGCATCCATACATCACCCCCTGTCAGAGAAGAAAAAAAAACTACTACGTACAGAAATCCCTATCTGTGCAGTACGTACAGGACCGGCTAAAAAAAACCATCATCGCCTCCTTGATCCTGCCTGCCCCTTTGAGGCTGATGGGTGGCGTGGCGACAAGGCTTCTCCTGGCTGCTAAAAACCGGCCAAGGGGTTGCAGGCTTTGCAGCGAACAAAAAAGCGAGAGTGCGAGAAACCAAAGGTACCGACGTGTACCAGCTGCAACTCCCCCGGTCCCAACCAGCAGGGTTTCTCCATAGTTGTTCTGGCTGGCTCTGGCCGGCGCTGACCTCATTGCGCGGGCAAGCCCCGTAATGCGCCGCCGAAACCTCCGCCATCCTCCGCCTCCCACTCTGCCACCGTCTGCGTCTCCACTGAAAATCCTCGTCCCGCACCTCTCACGGTTCAGCATTTCTGCGGCTGTCCCACGGAGCACGAGTCCCACGGACCCAGCGACACGGGGGTTGACCAATGTACCTCTTGTACCCGCGATCCCTCCATCCACGCACCGTGGATGCCAGGATCCTAGGGAAACCCAGGGTCCACCTCCGCAGCCCAGGCTTCCAGGCCGCGGCCGGGGGGGCCACTTGGATGCCCTGGTTGTCGCCGAAACGCCCGTGTTGAGGGGTTTTCTCTATCTCTTGGGATTCCCTTTAAAAGTCCGGGCTGCTGCACCCGTTGTCTCGTCGTTTGCATTTCGATAACGCCCATTCCATCTGCTGGTTTGCATTGCATGCTGAGAAAAGCTTGTCAATTCCTTGCTTACCACTTTGAACCACCAATTCACCCCACACACACTTACACGCCTATTCCCTTTCAACAACAAGAACGACAACAACAACAAACAAGCACTCACTCACTCACTCCTTCATCCACTCTCGCCTACCTTTTCCACTTACACTCACATCTACATCCACAATGGCCATCCGAGAACACTTCCGCCGTGCCCTGCGTTCCGACGCTTCCGGCTCTCAACTCGAGGCTACCACTCCTGGAAAGATCACTGCCACCATCACAAAATCCAGCCAGACCAGCGACAAGTCATCTTCTTCGTCAAAGTCGTCCTTTACAGAGAAGCTGTCCCGCGGCTGGACGTGGGGGTCCAACAACCGGGAGATCAAGGCCCGCAAGCCAAAGAACAAGGGCAAGAAGAAGATCGTCCACCCGAGCGAGAAGCCAATGACGGCCCAGAACCTTGAGCACCAGGAGATGCTCTCTCACTTCCAATGGACCTTTGGCACCTCCCGACCCGAGCAGATTGAGGATGAGGACTTCATCGGCATCAGCCCCTGCTGCACCCGCGCTCCTAGCGTCGTCGACTTTTCTCTTGACCGCGACAGCGACAGCGATGGCCGTTCCTCATCATCTTCGTCTTCTTCCGTCAAGTCGGCGTAGCTGATTCCCTGAACCGGCATGGTCGGCCTTGATGGATGGGCGGACGATGCAACCGGGCACGCCGGATCTCGATAGGGCGAACTGCTAGAGTTCTAGAACCACGTTCCAACGCCCGCCACCCACAACGACATCAACGCTACGCAACGCAACGTAGCAAGGCACGGCACACACGCACACCGCTCACCTGGGCGATTCTCCTGGGAATGATCTTCGACATTGTGCCCATCAATTTGCTCATCTCTGATCCCGACTGGGACTGAACCCCCATGTCGCCTCACGGTTTTCACCGATTAGGTGACACACTCCATCTCCAGATCAGCGTCCGTCCTAAACAGGACATCGACTGACGATCTCGGGGACAGCCTCGCATTTAGCGGGGACTTTTCGACATCACTTTCTTCTTACCAAGCTATGCCTTGGCAATGAATTACACAAAAAAGACAGCCAAACAAAAGCAGTGCGCATTGGCTGTCTTTTCATCGCTGGGACGATGAATAATCCCTTATTCCGGCCCCGGTGTCTCATCCCACCGAGCCGCATGATTGACACAGAAACACCACAAGAGAGTGGCACGAATTGCATTTTTGGATTTAGCGATTGGCATTGGGAGGTTTTCTCTGCATAGCATTTCGGTCATGGTTTGGGCAAAAAACATAGACCAGATATGAGGGCGTTCAAATTGAATAGACCTCGACAAAGGCTTTTTACCATCTTTAACACATCGTTTCCAATCTTATGTGAAGTCTACAAGTGAGCGGCTGAAGGACCCTTAACTACCAACCCACCTCTACCTAGGCACCGATGCAGCATAGCCTCCATTCGATATGCTCCTTTCCCTGTGCACTCATAGTGGTCACTCGTGCTCTGATCAGATAAGCATTCATTCATTGGTCGCCTAACATGTCGTGTCTGCCGCGAGCCTCAGCTGGTGCCCAGAATCCAATCAACAAAGAAGTGCACTTTACACTGCACGGTGAGCTGGCCCAACTCGTTCAAACGGAAACGCCCAAGCCTTGGCCCAAAAATGCATTTTCGAAACCATGAAAGGCCGGAATTCCTAAAGGTTTGAAGCCCTGATACACTCCCCTCTACTGACTGCACCTGCACAGAAAATGGCAGCCCCTCTGTGACCGGAGGATGAGGCTCTCAATCGTGCTTGCCGTTTACATCACTACCGCGCTGTGATTCAGCCAGATGCTTCTTACAATCGGCTTTGATTGACTGCCTCAGGAACAGGCAGAAGGCCATCTTCATTTCAACACCGCCGCTTCCACCTTTGGCATCCTTACCTTCAACATGCACCCGCGGGCACCCTCTGCTCTCCTCCACCCCAACAACGTCGCCTAGTATCGTCGCTTTATCGCCGCAATGTCGAGCAAGTCTTGGTATGCTCTCAAGTCCAAGTCCGCGCATACGCGGTACGGCCTGTCCAAAAATATCCAGACACTTCTGCATGGCTTGGACAGGTACCATGAGGGCGTCATCGATGCGAGGGAGATGGGGAGCATGGTTCGCCTGAGCCCCAAGCGGCGAGAATCAGTGGCCACCACCATTTCCAAGTGCGCCAACATGATCAAGAAGGATCCTAGCGAGGTCAAAACCTGTGTCGACATTATTGAAATGTGCACCGAGATTCTGGAGATCGCCGGTAGGTGTTTGCTGACTATTAGTTCGCGCGCCTAAGTCGCTGACCATGCTTGACTTCCAGACCGGCCACCGCCGATCGACGGATTCCCCTTTATGAAGCTGCCGGCCGAGATTCGAGAAACTATCATCGACTTGATGGTCGACACAGTCTTTAAGTCTAAGGGAATCAGACCGGCCACCAAAAGGGTGTCCTGCAATTGTCCAAGGCTTGAGCGAGAAAGCAGTTCTTTTCAGTCTACGCAGATGAAGGCGTTGCCGTCTCTTCTTGGCCCTGCTCTGAACAACGAGTTCTTCCGTATCTTCCTTCGCAAGAAGTCGGTCCGTTTCCGCTGCTGCTGCGAGCTCGAACACCACCTCAACAACAACTTCATGCTTGTCAGAAACGTCCGAGACATCAAAGTTCACTGGTGCGGACCAAAGTCTGCGACGAGCTTCAAGAAGCTGGCCGAGTGCAATAAGCTTGACAGGTTGACCATCAATATTTCCAAGTCGACACTGGCACATCTCAGCAAGCGTTCCAACCTGATGAAGACCTACTTTCCCCTGTCCTACCGACAGGTCAGGATTTCCGACGTTCTCGGGTTGGACGAACTCTTGGCTCTCCGAGGCCTCAAGGAAGTGGCAGTAGTTCATCTTCAGTCAAAGTCGACCAATCTCGCTCTGGAGACGGACAGAGCTAGCCTCGCAGAGCTTTTGGCGAGCCAACTCAAGCAAGACAAGGTGAGATAAAGCATGCAGAGGACGTCGAACCTGAGCTGACATGATAGGGGTATGATCCTTTTGAGGATATGTAACCTGGTTAATGGAACCCCGGTGGCCGAAACTGGTGTTAACGAGTATACGATCTTACGATGCACAATCACGAACTGGCATTTGTCACAATTGGCGTTCAAGAGGAATTAGAAGGGAACATGACCCCCTTTCATGGATGATATGGCTTTCACGAGTCGGTAATTATGAGGGTCTAGCGAACATAGCGGTCGATAGGACGGACAATCCATCAGGATTATGTTTGAGATGTAACAACAGATAAATTACGGAAGCCTCCATTTGGTGAAAACACTAAAGACCCCGTACTCAAAAAACGTTGCTGGATTGTTCTTGTCTCATACCTACACAAAGTGTGGGCATCCGGCTCAAGATCAGTCGTTGCGACTGGGCTGATCGAGCAATGGCAAAAGACGGCTGAACAGTTGGCTTGGAATAGCAAGTGTAGCGAACCTACCGCTGAGAGGTATGCAAGTCTTGGAATAATGGACTCTAAATTGAGAGCCGTAGAACTTGCTGGACAAGTCTCTGTCCGCATCATGGCGAACTGGTTTGCCAAAGAGTAAAGGAGGTCATGTCGGAGCTGACCCTGTTGAAAATTTGAAGCGAGGTTTGACAAGGGGTCAACAGGAGTGCAGCACTGTGCAAAGACCCACAGTCTTACTGCTGAGACCGACTGTGAGTTCAATATCGACAGCATGAAAAGCCGGCGCTTTCAATACCTTGGGCGGTTTCAAAGATCATGGTCATATGGAATAGAATAGCCTCAATAATCTCTTTGCATGTCTCCCAAGGATTGCAAATGTGCTGGGTGGTTGCTTCGTTCATGCGGCAGAGCACGTGACCACCAAACCATTGTGAGCCTCTCGTTCAAGGCCAGAAATACAGTGCATTGAGAAAAATGGGAACACTGTGTGGAAACGTGACCTTTCACGTGCGCACAACAACAGCAAGTTGTGCGCTCTTGCCCTAGCACGGTCCCCACAAGTGTGAATTTCTCGACCCCCATAAGCGAGGGCTTCCTACTCTTCTATCTTTCCACACCCGATCATCGAACTCAACGAGCAACGGCAACGACCGACAGAGTTGCCCATCATGTCGCTCGTCTCGGGAGAGAAGTCGAACTTCCAGTTCGTAAGTCATCCTCTCCCTCTCCAGCACTGCATCATCGAAATCGACAACGTCGCCGCGCGCCCTGGCCGGACGCTCTTTTTTGCACCGAAAATCGATCACGACGGGAAGGATTTGACATGATACTGACAATGGGTAGATTCTCCGTCTTCTCAACACCAATGTCGACGGAAAGCAGAAGGTTATGTACGCCTTGACCAAGATCAAGGGTGTCGGTCGCCGATACTCTAACTTGGTCTGCAAGAAGGCCGATGTCGATCTGAACAAGCGGTACGACCATCCACACACGCACACAGGCGAAGGGAAGAACAAGAAGACTGACAATGCCTCACAGTGCTGGTGAGCTCACCTCTGAGGAGCTCGAGCGAATCGTCACCATCATCCAGAACCCCACCCAGTACAAGATCCCCACGTGGTTCCTGAACCGACAGCGCGATATCGTCGATGGCAAGGACTCTCACATTCTTGCCAACGGTGTCGACTCCAAGCTCCGTGAGGATCTCGAGCGCCTCAAGAAGATCCGCGCCCACCGCGGTCTCCGACACTACTGGGGTCTCCGTGTCCGTGGTCAGCACACCAAGACCACTGGTCGCCGTGGCCGGACCGTCGGTGTCTCCAAGAAGAAGGGTGGTTAAAGATATTATCGGTGTTGGTTATGGGTGGACAGGCGTGACGGCTGGTTTCTCCATCTTTCTGAGCATTTTGAGGGGATTGCTTTCCGGCATGCGCAGCTAGGGCTGTACTCTAGGTCAGAGTCACGAATCAAAAGCATTCAAGTAAAAATGTTTCTCAAAGGAAAGACGTGGAAGGGTTGCTTCTGGCTTATTGTGATATTTATGGTCAAACGAAGTCCACGATGAAAAAAAGGCGTCTTGCCAGGGAAGGGTACATATTGCAGGAGCAAAAGGGTATCACTGGTTTCTTCTTTCACCTCTATTTAATCCTCGTGTGTGACGGCCATATCCAAAACCTCTACCCGTCCTTGCCCCTTTGTTTCATTTCCGATAAAGTCGGACAGGGCTTTGAAGGCTCCAGGCTCGACAAAGCCTACTACCTCCCATTCGGAGCCCATAACATCCTGACTCTCTACTTGCTCGACGTAGCTTAGAATCTTGTCTTTGACTGTACCGACAGCCTTTTGCTCGCCGTCTTCATCCTTGTTGCCTCCTTTGGGCCCCTTGACGGCTTGCTTGAGGACGTTGGTGGTGCATGCGATTCGTAGCCTCATGCGAGCCCTGGCCACGGGAATGGGCTGATGGGAGATGAGGGCTTTCATGGCATCCAGAGCCTGACTCTTTGCGCTCTTTGTTGTGCTGACGCCAGTCCAGTGATGCTCCTTTGGCCGGGGCTTGGCCTCACCGTCGTCACCCGTCGCAGGCGTGCCTGTGGCGCTCTTGTCGGGGGTTGAGGTATGCGCTTGGGAGCTCAGCATGTCGAGGGCTTTCTCGATCATGCCCGAAGTGTAGACGCGCTTCGTCCGAGGGTCAACCAGCTTACTGGCGACGATGCTAATGACTTCATTGTGGACACGCTCTAGCTGAGCGGCTCTCTCCTTCTCGCCGACCTGCATCTCTCCCTTTTTCAGAATCTCGAGGATGATATCGTCGGTGGCCTTGCCCTTGCCAAAGGCCTTGTCGAGGTCCTCGCGGGGCGCAGTCTGGCCCTTGGAGACGTTGAGGAAGACGTTTGGGATCTGGAGGACATTGTCGAGGTCCGTCTCGATACCGGAGCGCCACTCGAGGACCTTGTTCTTGTAGCAGGCGAGCTCGAAGCGCTTCTTGCCCTTCTTGAGGCGCACGAGCGAGACGTTGGTGAGTTTGATCTGGTTTGAGGGCTGGTTGATTTGGCGAGACATGGTGGGCGGCGGGCGTATGTGTAGTAGGTAGTATTCAGATGGAAGGGAACATGCGATAAAGTGTAAACGGGACAAGACAAGGTGCCAGACGCTGCATAAAATGGCTTGGGGACGTTGTTGAGTCGCAAGCTTCATAAATGGGTTGGTTTGAACTGACTTTTTTTCTGCTTGACCCCGCCATCAAGGCACAGACAGGATTTCTTGCTGCGTCACGCCCCGCATCAGGCCAAAGACTGGGTTCGTGCCAGTCATACTGAGTCACATCAGCAATATCCAATTTGGTTACTATGAGTCGATCTATACAATTCGATGACTGTTTTGACAGTTTCTCAGATGATTAAGATATACTGGGCAATGCTCAACTTTTTAAGTATTCGCATTTGGCGTGGATGCCTGGTGAAAACTGAACCGAGGGCGAGCAAGTCTTAGATTTGGCCTCGGAGGAATTCAAATATATACCTTTATTTAGATAGTATGCTTTCTGACCCTGGTGTCATATAGTTCAAGTTCCTTCAGCTGGGACCCGAGCAGTACCTAGATAGAATTGTACTCTGTACTTGACTGGCTGTTTGCATGTGAGATTGGCTACCTACTTGTCGGTGTACCCCGGTCTGCATGTTCTCCATACCGCAAGTCTGCCCCATTCTCTACAACAACGGATAGAAGTTGTGTAACTTTGGAACCGTTCTCTTGTTCAAAAGGCTTGATAATGACTTGGGAGGAACTTCATAGCAATCTTACGGCAATAACACAGCAATGTCCCGTTTCAGAGTCTCTTGCTTGCCACTTTGGGCTTGTCGTCAGCAAAGAACTGAAGGTTAGTAAGCCTGATGGTAAGCTATCTGAAGATGCATACCGCCTTACTATGTAGCCAGGCAACATAGGCTACGCAAGGTACGGGATCCATTTCTGAGACTTGGATGCGTTGGATTGAAAGCTACGGGGAGCATGGGGTGTCAGATGAAACCATAAGGAGTGTTGCAGTGTCAGCCTCGTTGTCGCAATGCACATGCAACAAGTGTAGCTCTCCCAATGAGGCAAAGTGAAACCGAACCCATGGTCATTGACGACCAATCCAGCCGTGGTTGAGGACGTGTCGCATCGACATGTACCTCTACTGTATTGGAGTTGGAGTAGCTTGTCAGTGGTACGTCGTGGCCTTGCAGCCTTCTTCAGCCATTCGGCATACAGTCCGCATGATCCGATCGTAATCGCGACCTATCGACATCAACGCGACAAGTCAAGCTGTTGCTCTTAGCGAGATGCAACTAGCTGTGCTTGAGCAGCTAAAGCGGTCAGTGCTAGACCTATATTTCTCTCGCGGTGTCCAACAACAACATGCAAAGACAATTATTTACGATTTCATATTGAGAAAACCCTGTTTAAAACTGCTTTCCCATGCAGAGTCAGTGACGAACTCAATATCTCTCCCAGCCAAGGCGAACTCCGAGATCCTAGTCGCCCCTTGGCCCGCGCCCGCGCCGCGTGCTTAGTGCCTGCATTATCAGCGTGCCTGAGGCTGCGTATCAGCACTTACGTCATGTAGCCGGTACCGGCTGGATGTCTGACTTGACAAGCCGCAACCGCCGAAGTGTCGTGAAACAATGACTTGCAGTACTGGATAGACATAATGATGCTTTCATTTACAGAGACGATGAATGCGATTAATGGCATCCAACCCCCGGAAAACAAGGCCCGTAGAGGTGCGCGCGCATCGACGATTCATCAAGGTCACCAGCACCAGCCTTCAGATAGCGCACTCGAGTCACGTTATCAGCAGAGTGGCTCCTGAGTTGTCCGCTTTCCCCACTCGGGCAACTGTCCTGCCTGGAATGGCCCCTGCCGCTAGGGAAGCATAGCCGCTGCGCGGGGTGATTGGGTCACCTGCAGGTTGCTCTGGTGTCTCAGACTGTCGGAGCTTGCGCATGTTATTATGCTCGTTCCTCTCGCTCGCTCTTCCAACCTCTTCCATCTTTCAACATCACCATCATCTATCTCATCACCACAACTCCCTCCACCTGTCATCGTCATCGTCAAGCAGGGTCTCGTGTCACTGAGTCCATCCCCCAAAACAAACCATGCGTTTGTCCACCTCGGCCCTCGTCCTGGGCGCTGCGTCGTCGGCCGTCGCCCTCGACCAGAAGATCCTCGGCGACCTCAAGAAGCCCGCCATTGACCTCGACCTGAAGTCATGGATCAACTTTGGTGAGGAGATCACTTCAGAGGCCAAGGCCGTCTGGGAGGAGGTCTCCATGCTCGCCCCCGACGCTGTCGAGGCCTTCAAGAAGCAGGTTATGGGCACCAAGCCCAAGAAGGCCAACCGCCGCCCCGACAGCCACTGGGATCACCACGTCAAGGGTGCTGACGTCCAGGCCATCTGGGTCGATAAGAACAACGAGAAGCACCGCAAGGTTGGCGGAAGACTCGACAACTACAACCTCCGTGCCAAGAAGGTCGACCCTTCCAAGCTCGGCGTTGACAAGGTTAAGCAGTACAGTGGCTACCTCGATGACGAGGAGCAAGACAAGCACCTCTTCTACTGTAAGCATTCCACACCGCTGGTAATCCAATTATGCTTGGATCTCGCGCTAACGTTTTCAAGGGTTCTTCGAGTCGCGCAATGACCCCGAAAACGACCCTGTCGTCCTCTGGCTCAACGGCGGCCCCGGCTGCTCATCGCTGACCGGTCTCTTCCTCGAGCTCGGCCCTGCCTCCATTAACAAGAAGATTGAGATTGTCAACAACCCTTGGTCTTGGAACAACAACGCTTCCGTTATCTTCCTGGACCAGCCCGTCAACGTCGGTTACTCGTACAGTGGCGGCTCCGTGAGCAACACTGTTGCTGCTGGCAAGGACATTTATGCCCTCCTTACCCTCTTCTTCCACCAGTTCCCCGAGTATGCCAAGCAGGACTTCCACATTGCTGGAGAGTCTTATGCCGGTCACTACATCCCTGTCTTTGCCAACGAGATTCTCTCCCACGAGGACCGCAACATCAACCTGAAGAGTGTTCTGATTGGCAACGGTCTCACCGATGGCTACACCCAGTACGAATACTACCGCCCCATGGCCTGTGGTGAGGGTGGCTACCCCTCTGTCCTTAGCGAGAGCGAGTGCCAGTCCATGGACAACGCTCTGCCTCGCTGCCAGTCTCTCATCAAGGGCTGCTACGAGTCTGGCAGCGCCTGGTCTTGCGTGCCCGCCAGCATCTACTGCAACAACGCCATGATGGGCCCCTACCAGCGAACTGGCCGCAACGTCTACGATATCCGAGGCAACTGCGAGGACAGCTCCAACTTGTGCTACTCTGGTCTTGGCTACATCGCCGAGTACCTCAACCGCCAGGATGTTCAGGACGCCCTCGGCGCCGAGGTCAGCAGCTACGACAGCTGCAACATGGACATTAACCGAAACTTCCTCTTTGCTGGTGACTGGATGCAGCCCTACCACCAGGTCGTCCCCAACGTGCTTGAGAAGATCCCCGTTCTCATCTATGCCGGTGACGCCGACTTCATCTGCAACTGGCTTGGCAACCAGGCCTGGACCGACAAGCTCGAGTGGCCCGGCCACAAGGCCTTCAAGAACGCCGACATCAAGAACCTCGAGATTGACGGCAAGGAGTACGGCAAGATCAAGTCGAGCGGCAACTTTACCTTTATGCAGATCTACGGCGCCGGCCACATGGTCCCCATGGACCAGCCTGAGGCTTCTTCTGACTTCTTCAACCGCTGGCTCGGCGGAGAGTGGTTCTAAATGGACCTGACTTTTTGAGAAGCTTGAGCATAATATTATTACTTGAGTGCTTAGATGTACACCGCGCGAGAGATTGCTAGGGCATGATTTGAATTACACGCGAGAAGTGGGCATTGGGTACTAGGAACGGTGGCTCTTTGGCCGATTATCAGATACAGACATGAATTTAACACGTACATTATGAAACGACATATCAGAGACGTCACCCGTTATTTTAATTAGAGTGAAGTCATTGCATGCCATCCATCGGTTGATAGGATCCTTGACGGAAGCATGTGTACGGATGATGTAGGGAGCGGCCGAAACGGAATCGGAGTGTAAGAGGAGCCGTTTCGAAGTCCGACGGTGGTTGAGGTCTCCACTCTCGGCCGAGCGGCGGCAAGTGGAGGGTACGAGGTGAAAAGGAAGGTGAGATGCACGGAGTATGGCCTGTTTTTCTGTGAGTGCTGTCAATATTGCAAAAGGCGGCCACACGAGTAAGAGGTCAGGCTCAAAAAATGAAGATTTTTGGTCCTGGGTGGGCAATTCGTGCCAGAAACTGAATTGAGTGAGGGCTTTCCCGTTTAGGAAGGAAGCTACCGTGCCGAGGAACGGCGGGTTGTGGGTGGTGGATGGGCGGGATGCCGGTAAGGCAAGGTACCTAATGTGTTGTTGGTTGACCTTTGGTTGTCAAACACCACACCTTGTTCAGGTCCATGTCGCGTGGGCTTCTCTGTGCCTTGTGCGGATAAGTTGAACGTATTGGATAAAGACGTACCATCGGATGGAGCAGATCCACCAGGTGCGAAACTGGTCAGGGCAGGGTGCAGGCCCGGGACTGGATCTTGGGAGGCGGAGGAGGCGCCGGGAAGAGGAGAAGATGCGCGGCCGAGAGGCAATGGCAAGGAATTGTAGATTTGTTGAGGATCTTTGTGAGGGGAGGGGAGGGGCCGGTGAGAGCCGCGGCTCGGCGGAGAGACAGAGGGAGAAGAGAAGAAGTCCTGGTCTTTTTTTTTTTTGCGAGCACAGAAGGTTACAAAAGCATCCCTCTGTCTAAGAAGCGAGGAACGTGAGATCTAGGAAAAAAAAAGGGGACAGGGCCTTGCGAGACGCATGTGATTCTAACTAGGTAGTGATGGAGGTGAGGCAGGGATTGCATTGACGTTGGAACAAACTACAGATCACGCACACTCACACTCACAGCTACGAAGAACCAGAGTAAGTAAAGTCGTGGGAGAAAGTAGCACCACGAAACTCGCCATTATCAATCAGAGCGTGATGCGGGTAACGTCTGGTCTGAGCGTTACGATTACGGCACATACACAATCAGCACATGCGTCCAGAACATTGCATTCTTGTTCTTGGTGTTTCTATTGTGATAGTCTCGATTGTCTTTCAAAGACGACAACACTTTTTTTTCTTCCTCCTCTACCGGATTCACACGACTACCGAGAGACGAGACAAGTTTCTTTCTAGCCAAGGGGTTCCACAACGGACATTGCATTAGCGCCTCCCCAACAAAAAATGGCTGCGAGATGCCATGCTGTGTGTGTGCGCCGCCTCTGTGTGGCCGCCGGACGGACAGCCGCACCTTGTTCACAGATTTGGGGCGCATCCCCGCGTGCGTGCTTGCTCGCGAGGTCCCGGTCGAGATCCATTACCTTCGGGGCGGGACCACCCAGGACAAGGCGGAGTAGGTAATATTTTTTGGTGAGGGCATACAGAAAGACAGGTGTCGGAGTGGACTGGAGGAAGAGAACCCCCATTATCAATCGGTAGAACATCAGGTTGAGAACCAATTATTCAAACTTGTTCTGGAAAATCAGTTGACGGGGTTCCAGAGCTGAAGCTGAGAGCGAGCCGCGGTTCAATGGTAGCCCTCCAGGGTCCCCTTCCCTTGCCTTACCTGCGAACCCCACACACCCACCCACAATCATCACCACCACGGAGCTCGGTCTTGTGCCACGCACCAATATCAGGCACCTCGTAGATATTTCCATGAGTATTATGATATTGCTCGAGGAACATGACAGAGAGTGAAACCGAGTTTCTTGCTGGATATTGTGGCACAGCATAGTGTTGACAAGCGTTGGAAACAGGGAATAGATAAAAACTTCCCCAACTTGTTTGCCATCATGACGACGACAAGACCCAGGCATGAGACAATTTATCCCAGCTGATCCAGATCTTTTTTACCCCACGCCAACAACGCCTACAGTACACTCGTTCCTACCTACTCCGTACAGTACAGCTCAGGCAGTTGACAGGCAGGCGCTATCCCCCTCTCAAATCACGGCTTTGATAGGCTCAAAAGAGCAGGCAAGCACCGGAGTACCCTCCCCTGCCTGTTTGTGCTGTGCTGTGCCCAGCCAGCAGCGGGTGCAAGTCGACACCGGCAGGTGCGAGCTTTGCCCATGTCTTTCTTGCCCAGCCGGGACCTCTAACGACAAGGCAAGGTCCCTTTTCCCAGACCCTTCCATTCCCACCCCCCGGCTCTTTAGCAGGGGTTCTGTTAAAAAACGAGGCCTTCTTTCTCGATCTTTAAAAGAAGAAAATCGGCCTCGTCCTCGTGTCCTCGAACTTTCCCCGTTGAACTTTGCTCTTTCTTATCCTCGCCCTCATTCTCTTTGCCTCGAGTGTCACGGACCCTTTGTCGTTGTTTGCGACTTCTCTCTTCTTGGGTCGTGTTATAAGCAAACCACTTCTCTTGTTACTCTCTTCCCCCATCCCCGTCACACGTACTTCACGTTCCGCCGACAACATTATCCCACGAGTTGGCTATTAGGACGTCGAAGAAACATATACACAACAAGTCCCAACATTTCAGAGACCAACGGGAGTGACATCATCTTGGTCACGACGTATAGTTGTCCTGGAAAAGCCACAGGCCTTCCTTGAACAGCTTGGCCACCTCTGAAGGCATTGCCCACAAGAAGCTGTTCAGCAGTTCAACAACGTCAATTGGCGACCAGACGGCTGGATTCGTTACCCTCGCCCACCAAAAACCACCAGAATCACATCAATCGTCACTATGGCCGAGTATCTTCACCTGTTGGGCACAGCGCCCGATTCCAGCCTCTTCAGCTTCCCTCCCACAAATGCGCCGGCGCCGATCCCTCCTGTCGACGTTGCCACATCCATTCTGCGCCCATTCAACATCCCTGGGCACATCTACAAAGCTGCTCTCGACGCCAAGGTCCCCTTGACCATTGCTACCCTCTATGCCGTCACCGTCAAGAGCCTCAACATCTATAACAAGTCTCACGGCAAGAAGCCCTGGGCAATCAGCAAGACCGGCCCCTTCCACGTCTTCGTCGTCCTCCACAACGTCTTTCTCGCCGTCTACTCGGCATGGACTTTCTGGGGTATGCTCGGTGGCATGAGGAGGAGCATTCTGAACCCAATGGGTCCTCAGGGTCTTGCTGGCACCGCTGACAGCTTCTGCCGCCTTCATGGCTCTCAGGGTCTTGGAAACTCCGTCTACTACAACGAGACCTCGAGCACATTTGTTACTATTTCTGAGCATGCCCCCATTGTCAATGGTCTTCCTAGTGGCACAGAGGCGGGCCGTCTCTGGAACGAGGGCTTGGCTTACTACGGCTGGATCTTCTACCTCAGCAAGTTCTACGAGGTCCTCGACACCTTCATCATCCTGGCCAAGGGAAAGCTCAGTTCTACTCTACAAACCTACCACCACGCTGGTGCTATGATGTGCATGTGGGCTGGTATGCGCTATATGTCTGCTCCCATCTGGATGTTTGTCCTGGTTAACTCGTTCATTCACTCTCTGATGGTACGTCGTTCCTCGCAATGCTCGAACTCATAATCTAACTTGCTTCCAGTACTTCTACTACACTCTGACTGCTTTCTCGATCCGGGTCCCTACCCCCATCAAGCGGACTCTCACCTCGATGCAAATTACTCAGTTCCTTGTTGGCGCCTCTTACGCTATGGCTCACTCATTCGTCGCTTACACGGTTCCCATCACTATCACTCGCACACAGTCAAGCCCCGATGCGGCTACTGCTACTGCATCCGACTCGACTCTTGAGACCGTTGCTGCCAGCGCCATTGAGTCACTCAGGCAGTTCATCTGGGGAGCCGCCGAGGCTGCTGGCGGTGAGCCCGTCGTCTCCCAGGCTGCCGGTGTCCACAGCACCGTGACCACTGAGACTCGATACATCACTCAGCCTTGCGTCACCACCACCGGCGAGACCTTTGCTATCTGGCTCAATGTGCTGTACCTCGCACCCCTAACCTACCTGTTCGTCAGCTTTTTCATTGCCAGCTATGTCAAGCGCAGTAACGCTGCGGGCAAGATCTCTCGAAAGGGTGCGGCCCACGATGTCAATGCCAACGTCGCCCTTGCTGAGAAGGCTGGCTGGGACGCTGCTAAGGGCATCGAGAAGGAGATCTACAATGGCGAGAACATGGTCAACGGCTCTTCTGACGAGGCTTCGCGGGCTTCAACTCCCAAGAAGTCCAATGGCAAGTCTCGAAGAAAGGCCTAAAGGCGTTATTTACGGCACATTGAGGAATTCATGATGGGACGCGGGGGAAGAAAATGACGGGCTTGGAATGCCCTTTTGGATGGACACGACGTGCTCTCTTGGCCTGTTTCCCTAGCGTATAGATGGAAAAAGCGTGGATGTTTGTGTTTATTTATGAGCGTTATAGGATTTACGGTGAAAGGAAAAAGATAAGAGAGAAAGAAAGCCTTGTATCCCGTGTCCGCCGGTTTCCTGTCACATACAGATCTTTGTCTTGTATGGAAAGATTTGCTACAGATTACCATGTCTCGTGAACGAGTATATCTGGTTCTAGTGGAATACCTTCTGATAGACCTCTCAATCTAGGGGATATGCTTGAGTGTGTGAACGTTAAACCACGTAGGGGTGTGATACTGCCTCATGTCATGCCAGTTGTTCCTAGGACTACCAAGATCCTCAAAATTCACGTCACAAAAAACATGTTGGGAATGAATCAAGTTTGGGAAAGGTTATGGATTAACTACTAGTCGTAATGACAAAGTCCAGCCC
This sequence comes from Fusarium duplospermum, assembly GCA_003946985.1. NCBI lineage: Eukaryota > Fungi > Ascomycota > Sordariomycetes > Hypocreales > Nectriaceae > Fusarium > Fusarium duplospermum. The sequence continues at coordinate 41,775 of NKCI01000029.1, read as the reverse complement.
AAGGAGGCCAAGTGACTATCTAGGCTCATCAACACCGTCAATTCCCTCCAAAATGTGTGTGCCACGCATGGCATGCAAGTAAAGTATCCTGTCCTCGCTCATCTATAACCGCTGCTTGTGCAGGTCGTTGCCTTTGACGCCTCACAGAAAATACAAATCATTATGTGACTATTCAAAGTCAAACGTTCACTCTTGCTCACAAGAGGACCAATCGCCAACAAGAAGATGGCTCATGCGTGACCTGAGGCCCGGAAATGGAATTCCAGAAACAAAAACCGCAAAAGAGCAGGTCGGGTGACCGTGACCGTGCTTTCCAAGACGCCTCGCTTTGAATAATAGCAATTAAGAAAAAGAAAAGGGGCAACTGAGCAGAAACAGGGACGCGCCAGAGAGAAAACAAGGTCCAAAGAACGGCCGACGGTCCGTCCCCAGGCACTCAGGGGTGCGGTGATTGTGTGTGGGGTGATTGGGAGAGCACCCAAAAGGCGGGTGGGAGGATGGGGCGATTGGCGGGTTCTGACTGGGGACTGCGTCGCTCGTCGTGTGATTTCTATCAATCTATCGTCGTTCTGTCATGGCTTCGTGAAGCTGACGGGCTTCGGGTATCTCATTCTGCCACTTGGGGCAGGGGGTGGTGGTAATATGTTAGGGTAGTGGGTGGATGTGGTGGTGCGTTTCGAGTGTGATCGGAGGCTTTGTAGACTGTAGTCTAGCCAAGGACTCTCCCTCTCTTGATGGCTAGCCGTCCCGTGAATGTGTGTCGGGGTTGTGTCTCGTGTTCCTTAGAAGGTGCTCCAGTTCCAATCCCTAGGCACACTGGCAGCAACCTCAGGTCCTCGGGGCAGCTCGGGGGCGTTACCCTGTCCGCCGGCGGCAATGGGAGTAGACTTGACAGGGTTGGGGGCATCTGAGGACGCGGCGCTGGAAGCTCGACTGCTGTTGCGGCTGTGCCAGTTCTTGAACTCCTCGAAGCAGTGACGGCATGTACGGGCAACGGGAGCTCGGGGGTTGAACTTGGCATCCTGGTCAAGAGGAGCAGCATAGGTTGAGTGGAAGTCGCAGAAGATGTTACCACACTTTCGGCAGTGATGGCGGCGAGTAAAGTAGCTGAAGGTGCGTTTGCAAGTCGGATCGTCGCAGACGGAGGATTGGGAGTCGGGCTGAATGGGTACATGTTAGCCCAGTCCGAGTACAATATCGGAATCGAAGCAAGTGATGGGCATCCGGGGAAGTGAGACAAAGGCTTGGTGTCGCACAAGACGGGAACGTTGAATTCACTTGAGACAGTGGCGCCTCAAGGGGGATGTTGTGCGAGGGATGCCGCGTAACAAGTCGCGGATGGCGGAACTCACCTTCCAGTGTTTCCGAGTGGGCAAGGCCGTCACCTCAGGGAACATTTCGAGATCAAAGTCGCCGTCGAGGCTGCTTCGGGTGCTGTCGCCGGTAGAAACGCGAGAAAGTCGGTTGCCAAAGACAGACATGCCAGGGAGGTTCATGATGCTGCTGTTGGTGCGTCGCAGCGTAGTATCGGACTCGGTGCTTGAGGCGGAAGCAGCATCATCCATGGGCTTGTTTTGAGCCTTGGAAGGGAACAGGTTGGGTCGGAGAGCTGCAGGCATGTACATGGGGCGGACTTGACGCGCTTGTTGATAAGCTCTCGGAGAGGCGGGGTTTGACGAAATGGAGTCGGGGCTTGTAGATTCGTGCGTGTTGATGGGCGAAATCTGAGGACCGACCGAGATTTGATACGACTGGTTGTTCTGGCGCTGCTGGGGGAAGAAATGGCGAGATTGCTGGTCGCCTGGGAGAGTAGGCATGATGAGGTCGGCAGCCATTATGGCGGTTGGGCGGTGACTGCTGTATAATTCCCGAGGATCGAATGAGCAAGGTGTACTGGAGTGTCGGCTTGTGATGAATGTTGCGTCGACGATGATGTGGTTGGTCGCAGTAGACAGACAAGGAAACAAGCTGCCGTTTGGGGGGGAGGCTCTGTTATTGTAGTCTGGAGGAACAGGCGAGATCGGTAAGTAGGTAGGGGTGGGCAGACGAGTGGCGGATAGAGGGGATATATGATGAGCCTTTCTTTGGTGGATGGCAGATGTACTGCGTACTCTTTGTACTGTGGCTCGAACAGAGGGTGAGGGAAGAATGAAGGGCGGGCCAAGCCAGAGTTTAAACTAAACCAACCAAGGAGGGAGCAGATCTTGGGCGCGGGCGTCGCCGTCGCGTGGGAGGGATGGGGGGGGAGGGATGCAAAGACGGTGCCGGAGCTGGGAATGGAGATGGGATGGGGGATGGAGACCGGGGGTGGGCGGTACGTACCTCGACTCCGTCTGCGAGTATTCCGGAGAGTCGCAACAGAACTGACTGGGGATCCCAACTTTTAGCGCGAGACCGGGATGTGCCCTCTTGGGTGGAGGCGGTGGAGATGGTCCTTCACCCGTGCTGTGCTTGGGCTTGGGCGGAAGTCGGTCACTGTCGTAGAGGTGGCTTGGCCTCAGAGCCCAAATCCTCATCGTCCCTTGTTAGTGCCTTTTCGCATGCGACCGGGGTCCGCCCTGACCTGGCCTCTGCTCTGTCCGTTGTGTCCGTCCTCCTACCTGTCGCTCTCGCGCTCGGGACTACTTGTCTCAGCAGCTGCTTGATGAGACTCCCCCTGCTGACCTCTTCCCCCCCTTGTGGTGTCAGATTGGCCTTGTCTTTCTTGTTGTCGCTTTCAACCAAGACATGTCATGGGTGCGGTGCAGAATCCCGTAACTAATCGACATGGATAGCGCTCAAGATTTCCGGCCGTGATGTAATTCAGGGTTTCTCGCACCGAGCCAATTCCCTAGACATCCGGATGAGGATAAGGGTCTTGAGAGATAAACAGAACCGCTGCTCGATACCAGTGCACAACTGTGGATGAGTTGTTTTCTATCCCATTGCCCTGGTTGGATAACCACCGGGTCCGATGGAGACAGATCCAACCCGATGGGATGGCCGATCGAGGACATGTTCCCCTGTCTGGCCGGCGTTTACGTACGTTGCAATGAGATGTCACAACGAGCAGTCAATGTCGGTTTAGCTCGAATTGTGATGGACACGATGAGGAACATGCCGAGAGTTGATGCGCGGTCCTAGACCGGCAAAGCAAGCAATCAATCCATCCACCCAGCGGGGAGGGATGGATGGGCGGACATGGACAATTTTGGACACTACCAACCATGGTGATGGCAAGAATGCCGATGCCGATGCTGCATCGTGTTGGATGCCGGTTGTTGTCAAGTCCATATGTGTGTTGCGTCGCATACGCAAGTCGGACGCCTCGATCGTCTTCAAGGTCTCAAAGTCGGAGCGGTCTCGGCGAAGCGCGGTCCGCTCGAGTCAGTCAGGCTTCTCGGAATCACATCTGCACGACCCTGGGTTCTGACCTCCCAAACGGTGCTGCGTTGTGCAAAAGCCATGCCCGGCCACCAAAATGCCCACTGTTTGATGTGAGTGTGGGAGTGGGAGGCTTCAAGCGGTCAGGGGTGTTTCGCTCTGTGGCCCTCTGCACGAGGGAACGCCAGTCCCCCAAGTCCCCTCTCCTCCCCAAGCAACGAGATGTGGCCAAGACTTGTGCGGCCCGCGGGGCTGACTATCGTAGGGCGGCAATTGGACAAGCGCGCTTTTGAACCCAGCGGTGGTCCCGCTTGGTAGCGAAAGCGCAATACAGGGTTCAAGGATTAGGCATTGAAGGATGTATGTTGATTGATTGGGCAGCTGGCTTGACACTGGCTCGCCCTAGTGAACGTTGGTCCGTTGTGTCTCTCGCTCGTTGTTTTGCTGTGTGCATTTTGGTTCTAGGCCGGCAGCGGAGACGCTGCACCGCCATCTCGCGACACATAGAAACCCGTGACGGCCAGAGTGACGGAGAAGGAGTTAACGGCCGGCTTGTCCGAGAGAGGGAGGGAGAAAGAGAGGAAAAAAGAATTGCGGCCTCCCTTTCACTGTCCAAGGTTCCCGCAGTGTGGTAATGCTGCAAGAGGAGTGACAATTTCAACTCAAGTTGTCGAGATGCACGATAGAGGATAGAGTAACCGAGCCTACTACGTTGTAGGGAAAGAGGGGAGGACCAATAGCGGAATGGATGAGCGATTTGGCAAGTGCAGCCTGACGGGTCCTGCCGTCAGTAACTCATCACCTCAAGGCCGGTCTGGATAAGGTAGACGCCCGATTACCTATCCGATGTTGTATCAACTGCAATGCCACGCACCCTTCCCACTTCATTTCAACCTTCAAATTTTCATCGTCATTGTCAGGTAAGGGAAGTCTTCCCGCCGTGTTGATACCCCTGTCGGTGACGGAGGAGACTGTCCTATATCGGTGCCCCTCCTCCACCTTGATTTGACAGAACTACCCGGCCAGGTCCAACACGACAACACCATACACGCAGCACAAAGCCGCGCTTACCATGTCATGATTGCCTGTGCACAGTAAAGGACATGGGCATGAGTTCATGCCTGAGCTGAACTGAGGTGACCCCCCGTATGTATCTCCATTTTCTCCGATCCGATCGAGCTGTGATGCCTGCTCATCGCGATCTAGGAATTCTGTCGGAGTCCTGGCAACACTTTCGTCATGATCTCCCTCGCCAGAACACCAACTTCCAGCATGATCGTCTCCTCTCTTCGTTCCGTCGGGAGCGGTAATGAACAAAGAGACAGCTCACTTCTTACACACTTGCAAACAGGTGGTGCTGCACAACACCGGCTGTCATCCCGACCCTCCTCAATACCTTTTTTAACCTTTCACACAGACACTATCCGCTGGGCTTGGCCTCACTCAACATGACTAGTTAATTCTCTAGTAAACCCAACCCGCTCACTGCAACTCTCTCGTTGCCTTCATCGACTACAGGTCGCCTCTGGTTGGACTGTCCTGTCCCGCCAGTAACCCTCCCACCATATCCACTCGTAGATCCCCACTCACACTTTAAGATTGCTCCACATGGGCAGGATTCAGAGGATCGCCAACGAGCTTCATTTGGCCAGGGGACAGACAACATCCCGACCGAGTAATCTAGCCGGGGGCAGCGAGCTATGATGGAAAGAGAGAGAGAGAGGAGTTGGCAAAAAAGACAAGCTCCATGAAACCCACTGACCGGCCCGGGATCTGTTGTTGGACCCAGCAAAGATTCCCTGTCTTTACTTTCTTCCAGAACCCCAGAAGGTCTCCGAACCCATCGCTCATCCCTGTCACGCCGCTGCACCCGTCGTGGCGCCCTGGTCTCGTGACCGTTCACCCTCCCAGTCCAGTCTCAGGTCTGGTCTCAATTTCGCAGGCCTCACGTCTCACTCCGCCCCAATGCCATGTCCGCCTTAGTCCGAATCCCTCGGCCGGAACGGGTCTTCGTCTTCGGGTGGCCTTCTGTGATATCCAGAAGTCCTTGTTGGCTGGCGGCTTGGCACGGGACAAAACCCTTTTGTTGGAGGTGCTTGAGACGGGACGGCATCCGCCGAATCTGACAAGTACTACGTGCGTGAGAATGGCGATAGCACGGAGGCGGGCAGAAGAAGGATCACAACTGCTGCGTCGAGCTGCCTTGAGCTGCGGCTCGGTTCCGGGAATAAGTTTCCACGAGGCGCCACCGTCAACATCAAACTCTCGTCGTTCATTCCAGTGCTTGAATCTTGATTGCCGCCGTCGACCTGTCCTCTGCAGCCTTCACCCGGCCGGGCTGGTTGCCCGTCTTGGCAATTATTGTCGGGCAGCTGCGCCGGCTTCTGAAGAACAACGAACCGCGGCCCCTCGGCGCTTCGTCGCTGCCCCTCGGGCACTTTTGCCTGCTACGGCGGGCTTCTCGAATTATTAGAAGCTCTTGGGTCTGGAGAAGGGTTCAGTTTACCCGCCACCTAAACGTTGCATCTTCGCCTGTGCCCCTTGGCCTCTCCACAAGAAGTCTGTTACGGGATGGTATCACTCAAAGTCCAACCTGACGGCCCACTGGACCTGAACTGGTTTCCTCTTACCGCAGGGCGCTCCGCCGATGGTCCTTGCTTAGCGGAGCCGATGCAGCGTCTTGAACTAGGCGCTGCCGAGGTTTTGTGGGACGGCTATTTCCTGCTTTACTCGCCACAGCCACGTTTTCTCCATCTCCGGGAACTCAAAGTCGTGGCGTCGCCGAGGGTCTCCTCTGTTGCCGTGGGAAGTGGAACCGGCGGCGTCTCCTCAATCGACCAATAGCCGCCGCGTTAGTCCGTCGAATCCGTCACCGACTCTTTGTTTAGCAGATCCAACGTTGTGTGGGTTGGCCTCAGACATCCAGAGGCCAGACACGCCAGAGAAGCTGCGTGGGATGAGGTCCCAGTGGGAGGGCTCGGCCTGATCGACAGCATCCAGAGACCCGATCGACGCGTTCGAGATGATAGGATCGTCGGGCGTTACATGGTTCGATGGAGACTGGCGTTTGCATCTTGCATCACGGCGTCAGAAATTCAGGGTCCAGGCCAGAATGGCCCAAGCTGCGAGCTATAGGACGGGACGACGCAAGCTCGTACCCAGAGCTCAGGTCAGGAGCCGCCAGAGTGTTCTGTTCTTGCAAGCACCAGGTCGTGAGCAGGTGAGGATTCCCAAGGTGAGAAGTGAGAGGTCAGATTCACGGACAATGCGGAGGTGGATGCCCGTACCACATGTCCCAGCGTGCCCAGCCAGCTCTCGGATGTCGTACAGCATCCATCGGCCAAGGCAACATCGGATGCTGCGCGTCAGACAAGACGATTGCCAGGCCAGGAAGCGAAGCGAGCCAGCCGGAGCCTGCCTGCCTGCCTGGTGATGGCGAATTCGAGGTTACAAACGAATCCACCCGTGACCGTTGAAGATGCCGACTCCAGCCGCGACCATGTGCAAGCCATCAAGCGCCACAAAGCAGGTGTTCAGATGAATGAGACGCGTGCCTGGTGGACGAGGCTGGCAATTACAATTGGGCAAGTATTCCCGGTCGACTTGACGCAAGCAACTGATCCAGGGGCACAGGCTAAAGAATCGCTCGCCCCATCATAAGGTCCCTTGGTTAAGGTCTCTGGAGCCTCTTGGCTTACACGATTGTCATCCACAATGCGAACGACAGCAAATACCAGCATCACGACTGGCTGACACGCGACCTGGCTAGGATCATCTGGGTCCAGAATCCAGAACGAACTTGCTAAGTGGCCCCTCATCTGGGGCATCATCATCATCATGTTGGCCGGCCTTCTTCTCAGCTCGCGCCCCAGCAAGAAAACCCCGAGATTTCCAGTTGAAAACTCCAGACCGGGAGGCGACAGGTACCAGGATCCCAACCCGAGCCTCCCTCAGCGAGTTCCAAGCCCATGTCCATGCCCGCCCCCAAGTTGTGAGGAAGAGAGCCGCCAAGACTCCCAAGTGGAGGCTGCACTTTACCTGTATCGGAAGTCCACCTTCAACACCCCCATGCAGCTTTGCGGCTCCCCAGGATCCTTATCATCGAGTTCTCATTGGTCGTGACACACATGCACACCTTCTTCAGACCTGACAGGGCTTCTGAGTGGAAGTTTGAGAAACGCCCAGGAGAGTGCCTCTTTATGCCTGAGGCATTGAGCGTTGAGATGGGTCTTGTCGATGCAGCACCTGCCCAATCGCAGCTTTGACTTTGGAGGGCGCGAGGATGAACTTGCAGCAACATCAGCAAGTCATTAATTACACATTCAAAATGCGGCAAAACTGGTCTTCCTGCCTGCATGGATTGTCGCATGTATCCTCCACCGCCTTTTCTGTTTCTCCATGAGGTGTTCATCTCCAGCGGCTCACGCGGGTCATGTGCCACCTGCTGGGTAGGTCACCACCACCTTTTCTGTGTCTGGACACAGACAGATCTCATCAGTCAGCGCCTCTCGGACTTGGACGGCTCCGAGCCCTCACTCACTCCTCCCCCGCCTTCGATCGGGAGCCAAGTCCGGGGGGCGGCCGGGCGGCTCCGTAGGCCACGAGTCTGCACCCGACCCGGCGGTGTTGGCACAAGGACAGGCAGGGCAGGCAGACAGGACCCTGAAATGTCTGTCTCGGCTGCCCGTGGTTGCTTTTTCTCGCCTCTTGTCGTATTGCAGAAGCTTCCGCGGCCGTCGTTTGATTCATCTCGCCATTTCCGCTGCAGGGCATCTAATCTCTGATTGTACAGGGCCAGACGCAGATGAGAGGTGATCAAAAGAGGGTCTCCTGCGCTGTGGCTAAAACGATAGGATCTAACATGACCAGCTAGACTCCACCTCCCACTCATTGCTTTTCTTTTCTCGCGAGAGAACAAGACCATTGTCCCAGCTATGCGCTGGTGTCGTTTGGCTAGTGAGTCTGAAGTGGGATATGGCCTAGACCTGCTTCCAGCCTTCACGTTTTCCCATCTCTCAGTCCCTCAGCCGCCTGAGCCTGGATCCGAGACTATGGAGTACAGATAGGACTATCAGATGAAGCCAATAGCTCGTGGGCCCTGCAAGTCTCGTCACGGCTGGGGGGGTCTGTTTAATTCGAGACAAAGGTAATTCTGCAAGGGCAGGTTGTCGTAGTATCGCAGTGTTGTTGTTTTTATTGTTGTTAATACTATCCGTACTCCATACTGAAGTCGCTGCTTTGAATCCCTCCCTCACTCCATCTCCCACCTCCCGCTCTTCCCGCCGTCCTTGAGCACAACTCTCAGCCCCTCAATCACCATGCCCTTGTCGACCGCCTTGCACATATCATAAACGGTCAAGGCCGCCGTAGACGCCGCCGTGAGGGCCTCCATCTCCACACCGGTCCTCCCCTCGCACGTGACCGTGGCAGCGATCTCGACCCTGTCGTCACCCCTGACGTCGAGATCAACGACGGCCTTGGAGAGGGCGATCGGGTGGCACAGAGGGATCAGATCGGGCGTCCGCTTCGAGGCCATGATGCCCGCGACACGCGCCACCCCAAGGACGTCCCCCTTGCGCATCTGGTTGTCCCTGATGAGCGAGACGGCCGTCTTGGTTGAGAATCGGACGGTGCAGACGGCTTTGGCGATGCGTGATGTCATGCTCTTGTCTGATATCGACACCATCCGTGCTGCTCCCGAGTCGGAGACGTGGGTCAGCCTCGGTCTTGAGGAATCGTCTTCATCCTTCTGAACATGGCGAGTCTGAGAAAAGAATCGTCGTTGAACTGTCGAGGGGCTCCTGGGGGTGAATATGCCATCACGTAGCAGGGATTGGATCCGCGGCGGCATGGTGTGAGATAGAGAAGGCTTCATGGCATCTACAACAATTTCATTCAGCATATACATCAACATGAGGGTATGATATCCAGGCCCAGTAAACTTCATGACAAGAAACCCCCTCAAACGCCCCTAAGATAGTTGCCCCGCGAACAATCTCAGAGCAAATACTAACAGATCCCATTCATCTCCATATCAAGATGACCGGCGGCAAGTGAGCAAGAGATGGGCAAGGGAGTGCCGTTACCCACCTATCAAGATCATGGGCCTGTTCTTCATGTGCTCCAGCTCGCCAATTCCCGCGTGCTTGGCCTTCTTCCTTTTGACGGCAGCGCCAATAACCTCGAGCAGCTCCATCTCGTTGGGCGCCAGGCCGAGGGGCGTCTGGTTCGACGCCGTCAGGTCCCTTCGGCGGTCCATCTCGATCTGCTTCATGGCTTCAAACGCCTGCTCGTCGATGGGCTCGCCGCCGTTGGACTTGCGGAGTATGTCCCGCAGCGACACCTCGGCGTTGCCAAACAGGCAGACCTTGAGGTTGCCGTCGCCCGTGATGCGCAGCCGGTTGCAGGTTCCGCAAAAGTTGTGCGTCATGCTTGTGATGAAGCCGATGCGGCCTGCGAACCCGGGTATGTGCCATGTCTTGCTCGTGTCGTTCCTGTGATCTTGGACCTTTTGCAGAGTTGGATACTTTGTCCTGATGAGGTCTAGCATCTCCGAGTAGCTGAACATCTTGTTCTTGCTCCATTTGTTGCCGTCAAACGGCATGTACTCGATGAAGCGGACTTCAATGTCCTTGTCCTCGGTCAAGTCCACAAAGGGGAGCACCTCCCTGTCGTTGACGCCTCTCATGACGACGCAGTTGATCTTGAGCTTGATACCGGCACCGAGCTTGTTAAGCTCAAGGATACGGTCGATGCTCTTCTGCACTGCGTCGAAGCCCTTCCTCCGCGTCATGATCTGAAACTGCCAAGGATCGAGGGTGTCGAGGCTGAGGTTGACACCCGTCAGCCCACTCTCGATCATGCTGTCGAGCTTTCGATACAGCGAGATGCCGTTGGTCGTGATGCAGATTTCCTTGAGCCCGTGCCGCCGCAGCTCTCCGATCTGGCGCATCAGAGGTAGGATGTCTCGCCGGACCGTCGGCTCTCCTCCTGTCAGTCGGATCTTTGAGACCCCCTGGGAGACAAATACGGACGATAGGAGGACAATCTCGGGGGTGGTCAGCAGCTCCCGGTTCGGCGAGAGCGGCACGCCCTCCTCGGGCATACAGTAGACGCATCGCAGATTACATCGCTCCGTAACGGATATGCGGAGGTAGTCATGCTGCCGGTGGAAGGTGTCGGTCAGGAAGTCGGAGAAGGGCCTTGCCTCGCTGATGCGGCGACGCCGGGGCTGCAAGAGCTCCGGGTTTGGTGTCGAAGAGGGTGTCTCGGGGAGTCTCTCCGGCGATGCTGCCGCCGCTGCCGCAGTGGCTACGGTCCTTGAGATGGGAGGGAGGACGCGTATTTGAGGTGTCGCCCTCAGGTATGGCAAACAAGTTGGGGTAGCACGTGAGAATCGAGCTGACGCGCTGGCGCCCAAGCTGCAGTGAGGTAGCATCATGAGTAGGTACCTACTCCAGCTCGTCAAAGGGAGGAGAATTAGATATTAGAGTGGGCAAAGCTCAGTGATTACTTGTCACGGAGCCATATTCCCCTCAAGACCAAAGAAAAGTGATAAATTGGGAGAGGGGAAACCGCTCAGGCACAAACTCCGAAAAAAACGTATTTGGGTTGTCAGCGTTTCAACAATCACGAGCGAGGTACGCAACTATGAAGACATCCAATCTTATCGTGTCTCCCACTTGCCACCCACTTTCCCCGCGCTGATTAATTAGCTTCCATTTCAGGAAAGGGCGAGGAACCTGGCCCGCATGAACTACAACGAGTTATAAACATCAAATTGATTGTGAGAGTGGAATTGTTGGAGATGAGACCTTGTATCGTGACTTGTCCGAGGAGATGGCCATGTCGTGGTTGGTGTTACAAATATTCGTTACTTAACCGGGGATAATGGGCTACCTACTTAGATACCTAGATACGGAGATACCCTACACCTAGAAAAGAGCCCGACGTTGCAATCTAGTGCAACTGTGGTGCTCTCGATAGATATAGTCAAGTGGCTGGAATTATCGGTTCCATCCTAATCACTTTATTTCTTCCATTCCATCAACACCCTATCGTGTTCTGTACAGGCCAGCAATGCCTAGGCGATGGCGAATCGTGATTCTGGCTCACGTCAGGTGCCCAAGCCACCGGTTACCACGATATATTAATGTGCCATCATGCAACCTCACAGTGTGATTCTAGAAGGCAGTTCTTCCGACTACGTAACCGAGCAGTGACCCCTCCAGGCTGGTCAGTTTGTATCAAATGGGCAGAGACGGCTCCATGCATTTTCACTCTATAGCAAACAGACTAGGGGTTCTGTACCCTTTGTTGCTTAACCGAAAAGCTTTGTTTGCGTGCTGCTCGTTGGCCCCAATCCTTGTTTGCATCACCGTTCGCTGAAGTGTGGCTCTGCAGCAACCCGAATAAGAGACAATAGTTATGAAAATACAAGTAAAGCCATTATCTGATGCCGTTGTACTCGATTCAAACACCCTCAGATTTGCCCTACCCCTTCTGTGATTGCCTGTCTACTGGGAGCAATGATTCCTTGTCGGCAGCTGTTATGAAGAGGCTTCTCCAGCACAACTCGTGTTCGCCTCACCTTCTCCCAAGACACGATTAATCTAAATCCAATATCGCAACGCTGCGAATATCGAAAGCTCATCCTATGCCTGGAGGCTGCGTTACTGATCATCTTCAAACCATCTTCCTCTTTCGGTGTCGCCTCATCGCCTTCTCGGTGGCTATTGCCCCCTTCACTTTCGTCTCGGTCGCTTGGAAGCTACCAAAATTCGAAGTTCATTCTTGTTCGTTCCCACTCGACTGCCTACCCAGAACGAAGTTCCACGAGTGAGTATCCTATCATTATCCCTGCGTAATACTTCTTCTCTTCTCATTTGTATTGACTGGGGGGGGATAACTTCTAACCACCTATCACAGACACTGAATCATGTCAGCTATGCCGCCCCCGGGACGGGCCGAGTCAGTCCCTAACTGGAGGACTGGGCTTTGCTCTGAAACGTTTCTTAAATCCAGAGGCGTCCTTCCCTTCCGTGCATCACCCCCTCAAGCACAAGCTCCAGATTCGACTGCTCGGGTGTTGCCTCAGTTTAACGACAAATCGCAGACATTCATGCCTGTCGAACATGAGTGCGTTATTGTTGCGCTGGATTTTCGGGATCTCTGCCGGTGGAAGATAGCTCGGAACCACCTGGGACAGCAAGATCACAGCTACAAACCAATCACGGAAGCTGGATGGGCGTACATTGACGCTAGAAACATCATCCACAAGGGAATCCCCCCGGGGGACCGTGGGCAAAAGCTCCAGACATTGATGGAACAACACCACTGGATCGTGGAGGAATTTCGAGAACACTGGGGCGAAACTTGCTCTGATAAGGAGGTGCACAAGCCGGCACCATACTCCTTTGCGTTCGGAAAGTCTGAACTAGTTCCGGAATCCAAACTTGGACACAGACTCAACAATGTCTTCATGTACCTCTGCAAGCTCAACCGGACCGCCGAGGAGAAGGAACAGGGTAAACTGCGCAAGGTAGTCTTTCTCACCTGGGACTCTAGGCTGGTAGAGATGACTATACAGCGTCTCGGTCTCAAGTGGTTCAAACAACCTAACGTCGAGTTATGGGACTTGCAGAAGCGCTTTGTATGTCCTGGGCCCAGAATCGAGTTTGCCTTGCAGACACTGGGGATCCGGTTCGTGGATCAGTTCTTCGGCAACCTCGCACGCTGCTCCGGGAACCTCTCAATGTTTCTCTTACAGATGTTCTTGTCCACCTTTTACATGGCAGACGGTATGCGGAATGCCTTTGTCAGGGGCCAGAACCTCCCATGGCTACCCTATTCCTGGGCGGGTGTTGATCTGGGTCAGGTAAACGTGCCCCCTGGTCAACTTCCCGTCTGTCGGCCTCACGGGTGCAATAATGACAACAGCGTTCCTCAGAGGAGTGATCCCAAGATTTGGCCATGAAGGGGGGATTAGGAGGGAGTTGATCCTGGATAGGCATGTACTGAAGTAGTCAATCTTAAGCTGTCGTTGTGCTGCGTATGATTCGTCCATTTGAACGCATAGTTGACCTTTGACGCTAAACCCCAGTGGGTATTATGTAAACAGCGACTACAGGCCAATAACCCCCACCATCCATCCTCACATGTTCTTGAACTTGAACAACTCGAAATCAACTTGAAGAATTTTCCACAGTAAAGGGGTAAGACAACACAGCTCGATATTACTGAAGAAGTTGTGTCTCTGAGTTCGTTACCTCTATCATCCGTGGTTCTCGTCGCCCAATTTCCGTTCCTGCCCAACTATCACCAACCTCAACTTCAGGCTTTCAACAACGTGCGGGGAGAGGCAGTCACGATGCATTCCTCACGTGTTTTCAAATGTATGTCTTTAGTCCCCAAAGTTCCCTGCCTACTCCTCTCTCTCCTCCTCTCTCTTCTCTCACTCTCCGTCGTCATCTCGTTTCCTCCCCGCACATCAAGGATGGCGCTAACTAGCCTCGTCCTCCCGTATAGCCTCGCCGCATTGCACCGCTAGTCCAGACGGGAGGCTTGTTGCTACCCTGTCCTCGCAGAGCATCACTGTGCGTTCAACCCTGTCACTCTCGATTGCGCACCAGGTAAAGCTGCCTTCGGATCTGCCAACCCCTGTGTCTACGCTAGCATGGGCACCCTCTTCCTCCCGGATCCTCGTCGCAAGTGCCGACCAGATCCACGTCTTCTCGATAACCGACTCATCATTTCATGCCACGATACGGAACCCTGCGCCTGGCGGTGGAAAGCAAGCCCTGGTTCAGTTTGGCGCCCATGAAAACGAGATCTTTGCCTGTGCTGCCTTTGGACTCAAGTTTATCATTTTCGATCTGTCTACTTCCAAGGCGATCGAGATCGCAAATCCCAAGTTCTACCTGCCCTCCTCTGCCTCGCGGGGCTACTCTGTCCGCCCGCATACCTCGCATCTTGCCATCCTCACGCGGACGAGTGGTCGAGACGTCGTCAGCATCCACCACCCTGGAACCAGGCTGGTCTTGAGATCCTGGTATCCAGACACAACCGACGCTCATGGCTTGACATGGACCCCTGACGGACGATGGCTGCTGCTGTGGGAGTCGCCGGCACATGGCCACAAGCTCTTGCTCTACACGCCCGACGGAGAACTCTTCCGCTCCATTGGAGCTCCCAGCATTGTGGGAGGACAAGATGCTGACCTGGAAACCGGAATCAAGCTTTGCCGTCTCAGCCCCGATGCGTCCCTCTGCGCTGTAGGTGATCACAGCAGGACTGTGGGTGTCCTCAACACGCAGACGTGGAGAGACGGTTTGAAGCTCGTCCACCCCACCACCATCGTCCCAAAGGATACGCTCCAGGTGAGATATGACTTTGAAATCGACGCCAAGCTATCAAGTTGTATTCCTGACAAAGTTTATTCCAGGTCTGGCAGGAACAGCTCAATCCCTCTTCCCTGGGTGGCCCCTCCCACACGTTCCTTCGAGCGATGCAGATGATTTCCCCCCCGAGCCGATTGGTAGATGGCAAGCCCTCTGCCGACGTGAAGCCGGGTTGTTCCTCGTTAGCATTTGACGCATCCTCGAGCCTGCTGGCCACGAGGCTTGACGATACACCCTCTACTCTGTGGATTTGGGATGTCACCGCAGCCGAACTCCGGGCCGTGTTGTTGTTCCATTCGAATGTTGACTTTCAATGGCATCCGGATGCTCGTGAGGTGCTCCTGATAACATGCCAGGATGACAAGTATCGTGGGATATCATTTGTCTGGGATCCATTGTCCGAAGGGCCCAAGCGGGTCTCATTACAGGCTCATCTACCGAACGGAAAGATCGTGGGCAAGGCTCGAACTGCCTGGATCAGCGGAGAAACCGAGTTCCCGGTTCTGCTCCTCTCTGATGCACAGCACTATGTGTTGATGTCGTGCACAGATGCAGAGCAGTGCCCAACTCCATGGGGCGAAGCGGCTGGTGACAGGACTTTTGGGTCGATGCAGGATATTGGAGACACGGTCGATGTGTCTGCTCTGATGCCGGACGACACATCCACATTGGACGATACCTTTTCGTTCAAGCATGTGTGAGAATCGGTAGGCTGGCGGTTGGGGCCCATGCTCTGATCCGATTGAATTGACACGCGTGGGAAAGGTTGCATCTTGGCATGCACCGCGAGATACGATGACTGGGCTGGGCCAGGCCTTTGTCGATATGTGATATTTCGAGCAAAGCTGGGCTGGCTGCCAGGGCCGTCCGTAGGCACACAGGTGGCGCTGTGTTGATGCTTTTGATGACGGTGTGTTAGGCATGACCGCATATCGAGCTTGGTATAAGAAGGCGTCTAGTTCCCTCTTTTCTCGCGCGAGCGTTGTCTGCACCCTTGGCCTCCAATGGGAGATTAGGGCATGTTGTGCTGGCGCCGCAGAAGCGACTTGACAGCCCAGGTGAAGGAAGGGTTGGGGGCTGTATTAGACGACGACACCCCCCAGGCCAGGCCAAGCTCCTCGTGGTTCTCAGAAGAAGAAAAATACGCGCTGGCGCTTCGAGCCCTGTTAGAGGATGACCATCCTACCTGCCTACCTCTGAGAGCATCTGTCACGGCAGACATCTCACTGGGAAACTGATAGCAGTGGAGCACTGATCTCAATATGATGTGTCACCCTGCAAGGCGGGACAAAGCTGGCGTTCTGCAGACAGACTAGGAGGGCGACTGGCGTGGACACTAGGCTAGGGGCCTGTGGTTTGGGCCCGATCTGTTTGCTGGGCATGGAGCCGAGATGATCAACGTTGTCGCAGACTGCAGCATCTTTCTCTCGTGGGAATGAGATGAGTCCCCTGGGCGACCTCCAGCCAAACCCGGAGATGTTGACCTTCCCCCATATGTACAGTACCAGTACCAGTACCTGTTAAACCTGGCGGTTCTTGACATTTTTCGACAAGTTGGGCCCCCACATCCTGAGGCTGAGGATGGATGTGTGCGTATCGAAAACGCCAGACAAGGATCTCGGGTTACACAGCACTGCTAATCATCCAGGGGACGACGAGCTTTCCAAATGCGGTCGTGTTAGTCTAAAGGTCGGCGAGGAGGGACCGGAGAGTGGGAAGACTTGAGATGGCAGCAATTTTGCTTGGCCGAGCAGTACCGGGCATGTACGGATACCTTTGGACCTTCTCGTGCGTGTCTGTCTGTCTGTCTTGCTCCCTCATTCTCTGGATATGCACTATCCCTGAACCCGGAGGGACCCCAGACCAGGCGCCTGGAGGACTGGGATCAGATGCACTCGAATCCAGAGCTGGTAAGGGACGGTTCTCGCGATGTCTGGCAGACAGGCTGTTGCGCCGTCTCTTTATCACCCACTTGACTTGTTGACGTTTTGTCAGCGGGTGTGAGAAGCGAACTATAAAGCCGACGTGATTTGATGTTGGAAATTGGGGATGAATCACGACATGACTGAGCACCTCTTTCACTGCTAGCAAGAGGAGACGCTTTGCTATAAAGCAAACTCCTCTCAGCACCCAGGGCTACACTGTGCAGCAAGCAAGCAAGCAAGCAAGCAAGCAAGCAAGCAAGCAACACAACTCAAACACATCGGACCGGATTGCGCCTAACATCACATCACATCACATCACATTACATCACATCGTACTGCACTGCACCGCACTACACGGTACCTACTGTATCGACCGTAGCACGGTCTCTCATCTCTTACCGAACCCGTTGTAACATTGTACAAGCGTCATATCTCAGATCTGAGCGCCTCGGCTGTGTGCAGCTTACCGTTGATCCATGTCGGCCGAAAAGACTGTGCTGATAGAGGTCCCGCCGGGCGATCAGACGGGCACCTACTATATCCCCATCTGCAATGTCTGTTCCATCTTTCAAGGACCCCGTTCATGTCATGTCATGTCATGGAGGATGAGACTAACTGTGAAGTGTAGCTATCTTTCGGAGTAAATTATCAGGAACTCGAGGATTGGATACACAGCCAGGTCGATTGCGAAGTCGACCGCGTCCAAACCTTTTCAGGCAGCACCTCGGGATGGGTTCGCCTTAGGGGCAAGGCCAACTTTGAGAAAGCATGGGGTAGGCGAGCTTCTTCGGCGCATAGCTAGTTGGTTGGATTAAGATGCTGACGAGACAACACAATAGGGGTACTCAACGGCCAGGACTTTCAAGGACGCTCCATCATCGCTGATGACAAGAACCGAACCCAAAAAATTACCGTCAAGATGATGAAGGCTGCTAAATCAGATCAACCAGATCCTGAGCAGCTGCCTCGGCCCGTAATAGCCTACTCGCAACCACCAGGTCGACGCCCACCTGTTCAAGGCCAACAAGCCGCTGCTGCATCGTCAGCTACTTCTACCCAGTATCCTTCGGCACCTGGACAGGTAAGAGAGCCGTTTAGCATCATGATGATGGAGAGCATACATTCTAACTTGGGCTTTCTCTAGTACTACGCGGCTGGCTACAACCAGGCGGGAGTTCCTAGTTACTCGGGCCAACCCATGCCGGCGCAAGGCTACCCTTCTCAGCAACCAGCAATGACAGACCCACGGGAGTATTACAACTACAGCGGGGCCAATGCTGGTCCTTCGTCTGGCGTTGGATACTCTCCCAGCTACCAATATGACGACACCCAGTTTTCCCTACCCTACCGCGGCCAACAAGGGGCACCGGCGTACTATCCCGGGGCCGCTGCCGCAGCCGGGGGAAGTGTCCCAGGACAAGAGCCAGCCTACCAGGCAGAGACAGAATATGTCGCAACCGAAGCCCGGAAGCTGCATGTGTCGCCGTTCCCTCAGGGTGCACGCCCTGAAGAGGTCAAGAGGTGGATCAGGCACAAGATCTACGAAAAGCAGACAGTCCAGGACATCGAAGTCCCCATGAATCGGAGCGGCAAATACCTCCGAGGCCACATCTTTGTCGTTTTTGACAGCGCCGAGTCGGCGACCAAGGGCATGGAACTGCTAAACAAGGCACGATACCAAGGAGAAAAACTCAAAGCGCGGCCCACAGTGGAGGGCGTCGCGGCGGGCGAGGAGAATGTGTCGTTCCCAGCGCCGAACGAGGTCAATTTGGCCCCAGCACGCATCCCAACGGGCCCCCGAGATGATCGTCTTAGGGGAGATAAGTCGCAGAGGCCAAGGCACAGGGAGTCCTACATGGGTCCCAGCCCTGACAAGAAACGGTCGTCTGACAAGAAGTCGTCTTCGTCTGCTAAGAAGAGTTCCAAGACGTCTTCCAAGAAGACATTGCCGGACAAGAAGGGTAGCAGCAGCACTAAGGATGCGGGCCCCCCTCTCGTGGTTGACGGTTCCTCCCGCAGGTTTGACAAGCGTTGATGATGGTGTACTGCACCGCGCTGCACCGCATTGCACCATGGCGCAATATGGTACAGAATCTTGGCCTCGACAAGGTCTGGTTCAGTTCTTCTAGACTTAGTGCCACGAATATACAGTACATGGATCTGATGCATGTTATACAGACTTGCCATTGGACAAGGGAGGCTGGCTGAGCAAGAAACAGGCACAGCAGCAACAGGTGAGCAGAGTGTGCTTGCAAGACTAACTAGAGCTGGTAGGCTACATCAACTGGTCAACGGGCTGGATAATGGGAATATTCTTTGCTTTTTCGATGCAGTCATTGCATCTGGCGTCGAAAAGGGGGGGGGGGGTGGTATGGTGAAGAAACTGGCATTAATTTTGGATTCTAAGGGGATAGAGAGAGGAGGGGAGAGACACAGTTGGATACCTAGGTAGTCTGATACAAAAGCCTCTAGTCATTCTCAAGCCGTTTGTCGATAACAACCAACCATGGCGTCTGACATGATCGATCTATAGTGGCTGACTTGTGACACATAACAACGTTCCCGACAGATCAAAGGTCCTTTATCCCTGTCCCTGCGCATGTTGTGCACCCCCATTTCTCCATACATTATCTCTAGCGGAATGACCAACCAACAAGTCAACCAACTGGAGGGGAAAACGACATGGAAGAGAGAATATCCGCCAAGAGACAACATTGGCTGGCGCCCACAGACAAGTCAGACACAACCAACAGCCAGCCCTCTTTTCCCCACCATGACATGTCGTCGGCCATCTTGGGCCCGTTGATTGCATGCGTGGTCACGCAGCTGCGTCAATGCTATGTTTCTTCACCCAGAGAGAAAGAAACCCGTTTCGTTTGGTGGAACGAACCCCTGGCTGGTGCTGCCTGCCAGCCTCATCTAGAACATGGACATGGGCTCGGGGCAGGCAAGTCACCAGGGTGAGGAGAACGGGGAGATCCGGCATCCATTGTTTGTTGCATACACCAAGTTCACAGTTTTGTTCAACGTCTTTTTTGTGTCATCTACGACGCGCCTGTCTCGGGATGTTTTTTTTTCTTTTCTAGACGGCGTCCTCCGTCTTCGGGACTATTCCATGCACTTCGATCGGTCTCATATATAGTGTACTGTATCTAGGTAGGTAGTCGACAGGATAGTTAGGGCACTACGTAGAAGGCGCTCCGTAGGGCTATCGCGGATGAAGCTCCCTGTAACCGGATCGCCCACTAGCAGGGGCGGAAGAGACAGAGAGGGAAAAGAGTCGATCAAGGCTGAGAGTGAGAGAAAGGATGAGACAGGCTATCATGGTAGTATCATCAACTGAAAGATACATGTCCCTTCTCGGGTGCTCTGCTCTCTATTCAAAAAACTAGGCTGTCATTATGCTATATGCCATGTGCTCTCCAAAATAGCACTTGCTCTCCCCATTGACATCTCTTCTCCCCCATCTCTTCTCTCTGTGTTGTACAGAGACGACGCTCCAGCATACACATAACGCAGCACAGCTTTGCCCCCAGCATACAACTATGCATGGTACCGTACCCGTCCTCTCGGCATCGACAGCCACAGCCACAGCGAGAGGCATTCTGCTGTAATAGCCAGTAGCTACCTAGTCTGCTTCCCCTCTCAACACACACTTGACCCATGCATGTCCAAGAATCGCCCAAGAGGAGGCAAGCAGGCTGGCTGGCGATCCTTTGTGTAACCTGACAGCTCCACCGTCCAAGTAGCCTGGAGACACCGGCTTCGTTCGTCCCCCAATCGTACCATGGCTGCAAGCCGATATGTCTGTACCCGCTGTCACCCCCTGTCTGTCCTGTCGTCGACCACACTAGCCTCTGCTTCTGCGTCAAGACCGCGCCCACCCCCATCGCCCCTCTCCTCTCTCCTTCTTCTCTCCTCTCCCTCCTCCCCCTCCCCCCCCCTACCCCTGCCACGCCCACGCCTACTGCCGACAACTTAACTCATAGATCGTCATTCTTCGTAATGGGCTTGCATGTCGAAACTGCGCCTAGAACCAAGCATAGATGGGCATGGGGCACGGGTCCCGACCTGCCAAGAGCCGCTGCATGAGGCCTGTTGATTGCTCGCTCTACCCTCAAACGTGTTGAACCTTTGCTGTTAATGTTGTCTTTTCTCTGCCTTTGCTTCTGCTTCTGCCTCCCCCCAGGCCGACACGACACGTGAACATGCTGTTGGTGATTCAGCCACCAAAGTCCATCTTTAGCGCAATAGTCGGCTGCCCAGAAGATCCCGAGGCCGTCTTGTTCGTCTGGCCTGTGTTTTGCTGTCCGAACCGGATAACCTCTTCCAGGAATGCCTTCTGCCCGTCGCTCATGCCGCCGACTACCGCTCTAAACGTCTCCTGGTCTATCGCTGCAAGCTCCAATAGTCGCGCGCTCGTCTCCCGGTACACCTCGTCACCCTCGGCCGTTGCTCGGGCCATGAGGGTCGGAATCACCACCGTCATGGCCGACAGGCGCCGGGCCTTGTCCACTGTACCCACGTACTGGCATAGCGTATGCGCGATCAGGGCCCTGGCACTTTCAGGATCTTCAGGGTCCGTGTCTGTCACAAAGGCTATCAGACGCGGGAACAGGTACCGGGCAATGCTGAGGTCAGCGCTGGTCGGGGCCGGCTGGAGCAGCAAGGACCTGATGCAGTTTGCTGCAATCTTGGCAGTCTAGTAGTATCCATCGTGGTTAGCAGTTGGTCTTCTTTCAAGGGGATGATGCAGCGCCAGCTCATGGCCGGCTCAGCTCAGTTCAGGCATAACATACCATTCGGTCCGTGAGGCAGTCCAGCAGCTCATCCAGATAGCGTGCTACCAGGGCTTCAGTAGCCGGCAGGTGATTTCGTCCACCCGTAAAGAGGATGGTCGTAGCCAGCAGGCAGTTTTTGACACACGAAAGGGACTGAGGAGCCTCGCGCTTCTGGGCATTCAGGTAGATGGATAGGAAGCGACGCAGGCAGCCCTGCATCTGGATGTCTGTGGCCGACGGCTCACCACCGCCGGGGCTCCTCCGCGAGTTAGACATGCTGCCCACGAATCGCTTTAGCGTGGGCAGCGACTGTGGAACTATCAGCTCCTGGCAGTCGGGCGTGGCCAGGGTGGTGGCAAAGATGTGGACGATGCATGCATGAAGATCCGTCTTGATGATGGCCGGGAATACCTCTGCAGCGTCCACGAGCGCGTTCAACGACGACCGTATCAGCAGGATCGCCTCCTCGTTCATCTGATGCCTGGCCGGCTGATTTCCCTCCGACAGATTGGGGAGGAGTCCCGTCAGCACCAACACGATGATTCGTGTCAGCTCAAAGAGCTGGTCGATATCGTCAGAGAGGTCGCCTTCTTCGGTCGCATGCCTCCTTGCAGAGGGGTGTGCAATGCAGAGCACACTGGCAATTTCCACGATCACGCCCTGGACATCCAGCCCTTCAGTCAGCACCAGGCGGTCTAGCAGATCCATCGTCTCGGAGAATACATCCGGCCTGTAGATAGCATGACCAGAAACGCTAGGGTGGAGGATCTTCTTGAGAGCCTGGAGGATGGCCAACGTCTGCTCGTGTGTCGCCAGGGAGTCGCTCTGCCCGGACCTAGTGGCGAGGGCCTCGAACGCGAGCCCAAACAGGACGAAGAAGAATGCAACGGGCTCATCTCGGTAATTGATGTCTGAGCTCTTGCCTCTGCCGTTGGTCGATGGGCCATCTGACTCTTTTCCGTCCAGGGCGTCAAACACAAACTCGCTGTCCTGCTCAATCAGGCTAGCAATGGCATCCACCAGCTTCAACCAAGAATCCTGGTAGAAACGCAGCAGCGTCTCGCGGTTCAGGGCTGCATAGATCGTGTCCAGGCTTCCAGACAGCGAGGGGGGTCCCAATGTCATCGAGATGTCGGGCTCGAACCGGAGACGCGCGAATTCACGCAGAGACTCTAGCCAAAGAGGCGTCAACGTGCCGATATGCGGTCTCAGCACGTCCAATAGGTACTGCTGCTCCGAGCTGGCAACCTGCAGCTCTGCCCAGGCGGAAAACACCGATATCTTGACCATGACCTGGGCATTGGAGCTCAGCCCTTTCAGGTCGCCAATGGCGGCGTTCTCATTGTCCTTGGAGAAGTTCTCGAGTGCACTGACAAGTGTTTTCAAGATCCTGCCCATGCGGTCCACATCAGTAACGATGCCGATCGAGATGAAGCTTGCGCAGACGTTCACAGCTTCTGACGCAAGCTCAGGGGAAGAGTCTGCGGCAAACGCTGGAGTGAGCGCCGAGCTGATCTGGGCTTGGTACTGCTCCAGTAGCATTGCCTCCTCAAAGTCTGGGTCAGGCGTCTTTCCAAACATCTTGAGCACGTCTCCAATAATCTTGAGGCCCCAGATCCGAAGTTCCAGCACACTCGAGGTTGATGCAGAGAAGGCCATGCGGACAACATCCGCAACCTTGCTTTGTAGGTCACTCTGGGCCTTGGACTCTCCATTGGCCGTCACGTCCTTTGCGATAAACAAGAACATCTCATCGATGCAGCTCATGGCAAAAGTCGTGACTTGCCATCGCAGAGGCTCGACTTCAGAGGTTGCCTTGTTTTCCTTCTCGTCCTTGGCGGCACCCGCAGCAGCAGCAAAACCAGCCACCTCTTCATCCTGGAGATCGAGTTGACCACCGCCCTTGGAGCCTGATGAGGCGTCCTCTGTCTTGGGCCGTGCCCTCGTCATCTTGAGCACCGCCTGGAATCGTTGAAGCCAGGCGTTGGTCTCTGCAAGACAAGTGTGATGCATCCAGTTTCGAATAATGTTGCGGATTCCATCGTGGGATGGGACAGTATCAAGGACAAGCCAGAGCTGTTCTTCGAATCCCTTCTCTGCTTCTCGGAGAACATCTTGTGGGTTCCTCTTCATCATGTTGTGAATGCCATCTACTGCAACATCCCGCAGAGTGGTAGACTCGGAGGACAGGTACTTTTGGAGAAGCCTCACGTAGTCGGCGAAGTGCATGTGTCCAGGGGCGTAGAGAGACAGATGCTCTAGGCATCCAAGCGCTGCCCTCTGCACAAGCAAGTCTGGTTCCTCTCGGAACTGGTTAACCAACGTGAAGATGAGTTCTCGTGACTTCGTAGCGTCTTGTAGGTCAGGACCAAGCACATTGATGAGAGAGTCAACGCAGCGAGCGATGGCAGATGTTGTAGAAAGCTCCATCTCAAGATTCATGGTGATTGCCGAAGATATCTCTGCATGATGCGTCTCAGACAGATAGAGCTGGACCAGCATGCCAAGGGTGCTGGGCACGTATCCAGCAAAGCTGAGCCCTGACGCATCCGAGGCCAACGACAGCGCTTCCAGCGCCCAGTAGTGCACTACTGGGTGAGGGTCGTTGCAGAGAGACATGAGGATGCCGAGAATAGTCTTGAGATGGTATCCGGCTGCCATGCCACCGACCTGAGTCTGGATGGACCCAAGCGCCATGGCGCAACCCGCTCGCGCACTAGGTTCACGGTTGCCGACGATGGTGTCCACCAGGTACTTGATTTCGTTGTTCGTAAAGCCATTTCCATAGACGTTGCAAAGGCGAGCCACAGCGGCGTACCCAAGGCTTCTGACATGCTCATCAGGGTCAAGCACAAAATCACGAACAATGTCTTGTAGCAGCGCCTCCACTGCATGGTTGGAGATGTCGCCAGCGGGAGATTTTGTCTCCTTTATAGCCACTCTCATCGTTGCCAGAATGGCTGTAGCGAGGTTGACATTGATGGCAGCCTTGCGGCCGGGGTCTCTTTGTAGCGAACCTGCGGAGGCAAATGTCCGAATTTGTTCCAGGATACTCTCTTGGACCTTGGCTGGAGTGAGGGGGAAGGCGAACGCAAACAGCTGGATCGCCGCGTTGATGACCTCTGTAGCAGGCGGATCAGGGGTCACCGACGAGGGATCCATATTGCCAATGTACAAGACGGAGGCATCGTGCTCCAAGCTTCCACAGATGGGAGACCGAAGCAGGTTGTTGATCGTATCCTCAGTGCTGTCGAGTTCATCATAGTTCTCAACCGAGTTTTCCTGCTGCCCGGGGAGCTTCCTGACCAAAGATCCAGAGACAAGACCGGTGATACCGAAACCAGAGTTGTCGCCAACCTCCCAGATAGACTCGAAAGTGGCCGCTGCATTTGCGATCGAGGCACTCAGTGAATTCGGTGCATAGTTTTCTGGATCCGCAAAGAGGGAAATGGCCAGAGTCAACAAGTTAGATTGTAGCAAGGCCTCGCTCCCACCGGCGGGACTAAGATTGACGAGTTTGACATAACATTGTAGGACTCGGCGCTGAACCATCATGTCAAGATCTTGGAGCTGCAAGGCAGGGGCCAATCTCTGGCTAATGTCATCGGTTGTTTTCTTTGACGGCAGAGTCTTCAGGAACGCTGTCGTGTTCTGAAGCATGGTTGCGATCCTCTTGGACACATCAACTGTGAGGAGACGGCTGTTAAACTGGAGGAAGGCCAAGATTGATCCCAAGGCACACTCTCTCACATGAGCCAGGAAGGATGCTTCAAGCAAGCTTCGCGCTGACGTATTGTCTTTTGCGAGCGGCTTCGGGAGCGCATTCTTCCAGAGGAGGAGCAGTTGTGACAAGTGAATCTTGACAAAGTTCGGACCAAGAGACATCAGGCCGCCTATCAAAATCCAGGCTACTTGGATCTGCGTGCTCGCAACACGAAGTTCTGATTTACTGCTCAATTTCAACATATTGGTAGCCATGGTCAACACTCGACTGTTGATCTCGACCGATCCATGAAGAGGGCGAGAGGGGCTCGCACTTAAGGTGGCGGCCAATCCATGTGCAGCACCAATACATCGTCTTGGCGAGTTTCGGGCGCCCCCTAGTAGAGAAAGTTCGCGATTCAAGCTGTTCATGCAGACCGAAAGGCAAGGAAGTAGTTGCTGGGGGCAGGCAAGAACCAATGTCTTCATGCAGTGGGATGCAAAAACCTGGACGGTATAACTGGGATGTTGCAACACCTGCAAGAGACCATCTCTGCATGACTCTGCAAAGGTGTTTGCTGCCGAGCCGAGTGAGTCCACGAGTGAAGAGACAGCACTCAGCGTTGCGATCAAAGTATGCTTAGAAGGCTCGGGCCGCTCCGCCAAGGCTTGGGGGTAATTCTTGAAGACGTTGTTGATGAGTGACTTGGCAGCCGATATTTGACCAGACTCTCCCAAGATCTTGCGTCCAATAACATCCTGAATGATAACATCGACGATTTTTCTTGAGATTAATAGACGGTATCGGTTGTTGATGATGGTCGGTGCCCCGAGGAGGTCGATCGCAAGGCTCTCGACGATTTTGAGATAGTTGGTTTCAACCAGCTTCTCCCCGAGTCGTCGAAATAGTTTGCCATAGCAGATACCGATGGCTGCTCGGGTCCGGTTGGAGGTTGAGGCCTTGACATACTGAGTGGCCAGGTTCTTTAGCATATCAGCCAGTGACAATGCCAGCACTTGACTTCGCTTGCCAGACGGCGCGGGACTAGCTGAACGAGACGGAATCTCATCTTCGTCGGCTACGATGCTAGGGATTGTAGATTGCCGTTTCAACGCCTTCTTGGTCTTTTTCCCCTTGGGAGATGCCACCTCGGCAGGCCCGCCTTCTGAGTGGCCTTGATACATGGCTTCGGCGAAGCATTCTGCTGCAGCTTGCCGAACCTGGACAGATGATGAATCAAACGCTTTCAATACGGCCGACTCCAGCTTGTCAAAGTCGTTCGAATTGAGGAAATAGGGGGTATGCTTTACGAGCGCCTTGAGAGTTCGGCAGGCGGAAGCAATAACGAGATACCCCTTGTCGGATGAGGCGTGGTTCCGTGCTTGTTTCCAAATGTCTCGCGTAATGACCTCGTCCATGCTCGCTTCCACCATCCGAATGATCTTTCCCAGGGCGGTTATGCATGCCGCGCGAAGGCCAGCATTGTTGGAGGAGGACTTGAGCAGCTTAATCAAGGTTGTGCAAGCAAGTTGATGTAGACCAATCGCGCTGTCTCCAGCAGAAGCGAACACATCGCCCAAGCAGACAACCGCTGCATGCTTGGTTCGTATCTCAGCATCCGTCTTGAGCTTGCCGCTCGACACAATCGCAATCAAGTCGTTGATCGTCTCGAATAGCAGCTTCCTGTCTCCATAGCCAAAGATGTGCGCCAGACATTTCCCCAGATTGTTCCGTATAACTCGAGATGGCTGTGGCGAGGACAGGTTGATGATCTGGAAGATCTCCTTCTTGAGATAGAACTGTTGTGCCGTGCAGTCGTCGGCCTCTAGCTGCAGGACGTGCTTGGTCAAGCTCGAGACGAATGTAAGCAGGAATAGCTCTTGCTGTTCGGCCGGTAGGGATTGGAGCTTGGTGAGGTCAAGCTCTGGGTTCGCAGTCGCCGAGTCGGGGGAAGCTTGCGCTTCGCTGGTGCGGGCTGGAGCCTCGGGCTCCTGAGTCGACGACATGGCGCAAAGATTCAGACGCCGTCAACGATGCCCGAGTTCGATGGAAACTATCGTAAAAATGGTATTCGACAAAATGTTGTTTCTTGTATGTTTCAAAGGGTAAAAGGTGGTAACCTGGATGCTCCCCATGCCACATGCCACCCGCTTCCAGGGGAATGGCAGGTACCACCCTTACAAGCAATCGATGTGGGGCATAGTTCTTATCCGTCTCCGGAGTTCGCCCGGCGCATCCCGGCATAGGATCTCAAATTGGACTCGGTCTCGACTATTCGAGGATAGAGGTTTAAAGTCGATTGACGCGGCGAGGTCAATCTTGAAAGACGGATCTGAATCTAGGTCTTTCTTTTCCTTCATAAGACAAAATGTCTACTAGGCAGGCCTTGCGCCCTCTTGCAAAGGCTTCTACTTTGCTCACTTCCGCTCAACCAACAAATTCAATCATCTGTCGACAATGTCAAAGATCCTTTGCAACGACACCGGCTCAATGGGCGGGTCACAACAAATGGTCCAAGACGAAACACATCAAGGCGGTTACGGATAAGAAGAAGATGACTGAGCGGGCTGGGTTTACCAAGACGATTGCCATGTATTCGAGAAGTAAGCCATCAGTCTGCCGTCTCATCGTAGTAATTTTTCTAATAGAGGAGCAGTGTACGGTGATGATCTCAGGTTTAACCCTCAATTGGCCAGTGCCATATCTGCCGCAACAAAAGGTAAATTCTAAAGCGTTCCCTCACCTGTTTTGGGGTTCTAAGACCATTGGCAGCGAGTATTCCGAAAAACTTGATCGAGGCCGCCATCGCACGAGGTCAAGGCCGTTCGGCCACTGGAGCCCAGCTTGAATCCATGTCCCTCGAAGTCTTGATGCCCCCCACCATTGCCATGATCATTGACGCCGAGACGGACAACAAGACCCGTACCCTGCACGACTTGCGGCTTGTGGTCAAGAAGGCCGGCGGCGTCGTCGGATCGACCACCTTTTACTTCACTCGGCGCGGACGTGCCGTCTTCAAGGCCAAAGAAGGCGGTCCCTCGTTGTCTGACGTCCTAGACGAAGCAATTGAGCACGATGGACTAGAAGATGTCGAGGAGCTGCCAGAAGGCGATTTCTTGGTCTGGACCCAGCCCAACACGCTGGCCGCCATCACCGAGGCCCTGTCCAAGAAGTTTGAGCTCGAGGTTCTGGACTCCGACATTGTCTGGGCCCCCAACGAGGACACAATGGTCAGCGTCGACAAGTCTGCTGACGTCGAGAGCCTCGACCTTCTATTCAACGGGCTCAAGGAATATCCCGAAGTCAAGGCCATCTACGCCAACGTGCGCCAGGGAAGCATCGAAGACGAGGAGTGGGATAGAGTCGAAAGGAACCTGGATGTATAAAACATGTATGTTGTACAACATGTAGAATAGCGTTTTGTGTCAATTTTGTACAAGTGCCTTCGTTCCCTCCAAAATTGAGGTGCGAGATTTCTCCTATGCCCAGTTCCAAACGCCGTGATTGCATTGTTATGCCGCCGCAAAACATCCTCTCCAAGTCATAATGTACACGTTCGGGTCATGGTCTCGAAAGCTATGTCGGCTCGATAATCGTTTACGACTCGTGGTGCTCCTGCTCTGGCTGCTGCGCTGCTCTTTGGCGCTCCTCCTCGAGCTTCTTGGCCTGCCGCAGCTTCTGCCGGGCCACAATGCGCTCGTACTCGGCCTTGATCTCGTCTCGGTCCTTGGGGATCTTGTTGCACTCTTCAGGCTTGGGCCAGAAGCCGGGGACGGCGAAGCGGTTGTCGAGGTTCGTTCCGAAATAATACATGATGCCAATCGGGAACATCACATATGTGCCGAACTAATGCGCCGAGTTGTGGTTAACATCTGCAGCGGCGAAGCGGGTGGTGAGGCCATCCTGATGAGGACCTTGAATCAGG
Organism: Fusarium duplospermum; assembly: GCA_003946985.1. Taxonomy (NCBI): domain Eukaryota; kingdom Fungi; phylum Ascomycota; class Sordariomycetes; order Hypocreales; family Nectriaceae; genus Fusarium; species Fusarium duplospermum. The sequence goes on along the minus strand of NKCI01000029.1, from coordinate 12,679 downwards.
CAATTGAAGCATTTCGCCGGATCGTCGGGAACTGCAAATTTGGACCAGAAAGAGCTTACCTTGAACACTTCGAGATTGAGACCACCCATTTTGAATATCTGATCTTTCAACGCTTACACTCGTAACTCGGAATGGCAATGAAGCAGGTGAAGGCGAAATGTTTGAGCGGGTGAGGTGATGATGCCTTTAGATGGATAGCCCCGGTTCAGCGATACTAACGTAGTGCCCACCACCCACTCAAATCAGTCTACCATGATTGGCCATCCAAGCTAAGACAACGAACGCACATTGTAAGCCTCAGCAACTCAAACGAAGTCGACAACGTCATGTAGGCAAGATAAGCTTCTTAGTTTCTAGGTAGGTAGGTAGCATGTACGGGTTCAACTACAACGCCCATCAATACCATCGTCGATCGGTGGCATCATTCCTTTCCAAAAGACCCCAGTCAGAACCGGCATACTCCAAACCTTCATCCCCCCACCACATGTATATAAACTCCATTTCCTCACATAATTCAACGCCCACATCGTGTTTGTTTGTTTGTCCCTCCCAGTTCCCAGGCGTTTAGCCACAAGTATATGCACAAAATCCCCGAACTCCCTGGTCATGACCAAAACACCTTGATTAGGGCAGCCTCGCACCGCCCGCCCTCGCCTTTTGGGCCTCCTCCATCATCAGACGCTCCGTAAAGCTGCGAGGGGTACCGGAGAAGCCAGTATTGGCCACACTGGCGCGGAAGCTGTTGAGGTCTCCCTCGTCCATTCCGCTGCGGCCGTCTAGCCCTCCTACAAACGTATTGAAGTTCCCAAGAGAAGCGGCTTGAGCGTGCACCTCGGGATTGCGAACGACTGGCATGATGACTGGTCGTCCTTTGTAAGAGCCCAAAGAGCCAACTTGAAACCGTGTTGCTGTTGGCGTCGTTGGGCCTGATGAAACATCTCGTTTGGTGATATGTACTGCTGGCGATGTCGCATAGAGTGACTGCTCAGACTCTGGCACATCTGGTAACTCAACCTCGGGTTCCTCTTCCTGTACAACCAGAGGCTTAGGCTGCGGCTTTGGCGGCGCAGACAAACCCCCAGCCTCGAAGTGAAACAAGTCATCCTCCTCTCCGTCGGAGTCGTCAGGGGCATTCGTTGGCCCGTTTCCGCTGGAACCCTGAGGTTTCACGGGCGACTTGGGACTTGGAATAGGCTCGCTGGGTTTGGATTCCTCGGGACTCTTCGCTAGAGAGGGTGAGCCAGGAGGCTTCTTATTCGTAAAAGACTTGGGCTTCGCCATGGAAAGAAACTCGTCATCCGACGAGTTGTCCTGTTCTGTATCCTCCTCTGGCTCTTCACTGACGCTTCCGAGGGTGCGCTCTATCCGAACCGATTCGGGGATATACATTGCTGATGGGGGCTCTGGTGCGATGAGCATTGGGCTGCTTCTCTCCTCTGTTTGTGCGTCCTGTGAGGTTGTAACACTGCCCCGCTGCTCAGCGGCAGTTTGATCTGTATTCGAGTTCACCAGAGTCCACACAGTACCGTCTTCCAATGGCGCTCTTGATAATGCCCTCAATGCTTCCGATGAAGAAATCTTGCGGGGCGGTGCTTGTTCCTCAAATTCATCATACAGCATCGAGTCTGTGCCGGGTTCATCGATCGGGGGAGCCGGAACTGCTGGGGGAATCATGAAATCGGTCGGTTGTGGTGAAGCTGTGGGTAAGACCTCGGCGCCCATGACATCAAAACGAACACGCCTAGGACTATGCGGAGGCCTTGATGCGCTGGAGGAGCGTCGCAAGGCACTCCGTGGTGTTTTGGACTCGCTTCGATCCGAGTGGCCCGACGAGGTCGTGTCATCAGTTGCTCGACGGACATGGCCTGGCCGGGCAGGCGATTGAGGCAATGCCGGCAGGCCACTCTGCAATTCGTCGAGACCCGGTTGATGACCCATGTCTGCGCCTTGCTCTTGCTGCTCGGCTTGCTGCTGCTCCTCCGCTCGGATGCCTGGCTCAGGCAGCAGCATCGCAAGAGGAGGACTGGGGAGGTTGGGGAGGGGAGGAGAGATGGGCAGCATGGGAGAGCTCTCCAGCAGAGGTAGGTAGCTAGGAGTGAAGAGGCCGTGCAACTCCTGATGTCGATCGCGGGGGCTGCCTGGAGGCTCTGCGGCACCCGATCCGGAGGTAGTAGAGGCAGCGGTCGGCGGGGAGAGGTGGCGTTGGCCCGATCCGGGGCGGGCGAATGCTCGTGAGTCAGCCTCGAGGTCCAGACTGGTGAGGGCCGAGGTCAGGTCTGGATAGTTGGGCAATGACTTGGCAAGGGATTGCCGAATGCTCGAGGCAACGTCGGGGTGGATGTCTCGGAGCAGATCGTGGTAGTAGCGCAGAAAATCGGAGGCCACCTCGTGGCGAAAGGTCTGAACCTTGTGCTCGAGCTCCGAGAGCCTCTGAGAGAGGTCATCGACAAGCCTCGCCTCCTCCATGGCGCTTAACAGGCTCCTGCAAGCGGACTGGGCAATCGCAGGTGTCTCGGTATGCGCATGACGCAACAAAGTCCGGGTAGATGCGTGCCAAAAGTCTGCGGGTGACAGCACGCGAGGGTTTGTGGGATTGAGTGCCCGCGTGAGCGAGCCAGAGATGGGGATGGGAACTTGGTGGGATTTTGATGGGCGCCGCCGCCGTGACTAGGTTCCAGTACCAAGTCCAAAGTACTCCATCAAAGTTAGCGGCCCTTGTTCTAACTCTGGCTAGACCATACGAGTTTTTTAAACGAGGGCTCAACCATTTCATTTTCGCTCTGTTCCTCCGAAGCACGATAATGAAATTATCTTGTCGGTATTCAAGAGCCCTCACCTCACCTCGTGTCCCATCTCAGCCCCAGCTTCCGCACCGCAAATCATCCCGCGGCCAAGCAGACGAGTCTTTGTTCTGACTGGCCGGTTGCGGAGAATGGCGATCACTCTGCCGAGTTGCGGCTTGTCTCCAACAGTCTGATAGCTCCCCCTGGACACTCTTGGCTGATTCGATTGGGCGCCTGCTGGCTCAACCCCGCGGGCTAAGGTCATGAGCAAGACAGGCAGCCCACGCAGCTCTGCGGGCTTTGTTGAAGAGGGAGGGCGGGAGCGGTCTTTGTCCTGTCCGTTGTTCCCACGTTCTTGGATGACCAAGCATCTGAATCGCCATCTATTAATGGATCGCAAAGCATTTGCCAAAGTTGGTCGTCTCTTTCTTGCACAGTAGTCCAGAGCAAGCAGTCCTTGCGGAGAAAAAAAACCCTTGTTCTCAACGGCTGCTGCATCCTCTTACCCATGCGGGCAGGTCAATGTGACAGACCAAGCTGAACGACATGGCACCCACGTGTGCGCGGCTTCTGTTTTCCGCAAGTCTCCTGCTAGTTGACTGTGTTATGACGAAGGGCTGAGACATCCATGGGGTTGGAAAGCATGGAAGATATGCTGTGGTGAGTACTTATTGGCCAACGTACAACTTGAAGCATTTCGTGTGTGAAAGTCTGCGGCAACTAGGGAGTTTCATGGAGTTTGTATTCGACTTAAGAAGCAGGCTGACGTTGGAAGTGACGTTGAGGCTCATAAAGTTACATGTAATGGGAGACGGGGGAACACGAGCACGTAGTACTCCGTACCTAGGGATGCATCCTCGATTTAAGCTGCGAGGGGTCCATCCTTGCCTGAGCTGCACGTATTGGAGGCTCCGTAACCTACCTACTGTAGCTACTGAACTCTCATTCAATGCTCACATGTCGCATTGCTTGAAAGAAGGCAGAACGATTCTAGTTCTTCGGGCTCCCCACCACCATACACTGGCTGTAAAGTCGATAGGTAGCTGGAGGTCTCTTGCGCAATCGACATCATGACAACCACAACGAAAGGCGAGCCCGCAGAAATCGCGGGGGCTCATGCGTCCAACGGTCTTCCGTGATTTGTCTACCAATGAATTCCATTCTCCTCCATCAAAGATAAATGAAAGGCTGATATTAGCAAGGTCTAGCTCTGGGTGCCCGCATGCGCCAGGAGCTTGTGCGCTTCACCGCCTTCCATCCTTGGCGTTCAAGGCTGATAATTCTGCCGCAAATTGTCCATCCTCCAGACAGGAAGCTCTGGAAGCACTGACCTCCCCACATCCGTTGCCGTTGCCGTTGCCATCCAATATCCTCAGTACGACCGACCGCATTCTATCCCGGTAGATTGCGCTCACCAGCTCATCCCCCCAGAGAGCTCGCTGGCGCCACGGATGCCTTCATAGGTTGTTAATCTCTTACCCCAGCAGCCTTCTTTCCTAGCCTGTCATGTCCACGATCACCCCCGACGCGCACCAGTCGGGAAACCCTCCCATCATCCCGCTCTCCTTCAATGGTCACCAGCCCGAAAAAGTGACGCTCTACCCTCTGTCCAACTACACATTCGGCGTCAAGGAAACGCAGCTTGAGGAGGATCCGTCGGTTATCGCCCGCCTGAAGCGCCTCGAGGAGCATTATACCGAACATGGCATGCGCCGGACGTGCGAAGGCATTCTCGTATGCCACGAGCACAACCATCCTCATATCCTGATGCTTCAGATCGCGAATGCCTTCTTCAAGCTTCCAGGCGACTACCTGAAGCCGGAGGATGACGAGATCGAGGGTTTCAAGTCCCGGCTAGACGAACGGTTGGCGCCTGTTGGCCGCCTGGGAGAGGGAGAGGAAGCTGGCGACTGGCAAGTAGGCGACTGCTTGGCCCAGTGGTGGAGGCCCAACTTTGAGACGTTCATGTATCCCTTCGTGCCAGCACACGTAACGCGGCCGAAAGAGTGCAAAAAGCTCTATTTTATTCAATTGCCCAAGACCAGTAAGTTGACTCACCATCCTCATAAAGCTTGCCGCTGACCCAGCTTTCAGAGGTCTTGAGCGTTCCAAAGAACATGAAACTCCTCGCGGTTCCTTTATTCGAGCTCTACGACAACACAGCTCGATATGGTCCGCAGCTCTCCGCCATACCCCATCTTCTAAGCCGGTACAATTTTGAATTCGTCGACGAAAAGGGCAACGTTGTCGCTGCCACGCCAGGGTCCAGTGCCCCCGATGGCTATGTCCCGCAAACAAAAGTCTTGGCAGGAGATGACATGGAGATGAAGGAAGAGAACGGTACAAGCTAATCTCCTAGGATATCAGTTTGGAGACATGGCGAAGGTGTTTGGCGTTGTCGGTGTATGCGTATATGGAATGAATGGTCTAGAATCAATCTTGAACTTTTGACATCCATGCTCATGCGCGCTCTTCTAAGCCTTTTCTCCCTGGATGGTTGCCACGACCCGACGTTGGTGACGAGCTGCGCGAAACTCGAGATACCAGATTCCCTGCCATGTTCCCGTAGCCTGTGAACCAAGTTTAGCGGTGGTTTATGACATCCAATAGGAAGCTGGAAACTCACCAGTTTTCCGTCCTTGATGGGAATTGTAACGCTTGCCCCAATAAGGGCCGACTTGATGTGCGCAGGCATGTCATCAGGTCCCTCGGCGCTGACATTATCAGTACCTATATATCAGTCATGTTGGTAGGAAAGACACTCACTCGTGTCGGTACAAGGCCTCTCCCTTTGGTCCCTCTGCAGGCGCAATTCGATCGAGAGCATCACTCATGTCCTCACGGACATCAGAGTCCCCTGGAAGAGTTACTAAGTCAATAATGAACCGCATTATAATACATGGGTCTCGATACTCACAGTTCTCGTTCAAGCTCAAGGCACAACTTGTGTGCTGCACGAAAAGATTCAAGAGACCGACTTTGTAGTCTCGAATCTCAGGCAGAGCAGACACGACCTGGTCAGTGATCAGGTAGGACCCCCGGGACTTGGCCGGCAGAGTAAACTGCTTCTGAAACCAGCTCATAGTTGTTGAGTGATCTAGGGGTGGAGGGGTTGTTGGGCGGGGTGGAGGAGAAGATCCTGTTAATCCAAGGAGACTGAACGGCAGAGTCCAGACGAAGTGAAAAGCACTGGGGAAAAGTGACAGCACAAGGAGGAGGCACAGCAAAACTGGAGTAGTGGTAGAATTAAACCGCGAGGTTTGAGGTTGAGGCATAGTTAGTATCGGATTGTGGTTGAGCAAGCAAATGCCCGTCATAGTGGGGCGGGAGTTGGAGTCGGACTGGGGTTTTTGAGCCTGTCAGCTATCGAGAACCTTTGAGCCAATCACAGAGTATCATTTCATAATCCCGCCCTTGAATATGCGAATCGCACCATGAGACGTGATAAGTAAGAGCTTAAGGCTTGTTGTTTGAGAAGTAAAGCATATCTTTCCGGTGCCTAGGCAAATTGTCTGGCGGTTCTGAAGGGTTCATTGGCTCATACCTATCTGGTTTGGTCGTCGAACTAACATCAATGTCGAAATCAATCACCTCCTTGTTGTAGCTGGTTGTTTTGCTCATTCGTTGTATTGGCGTAGTATTTACAGAACTTCCCTTCATCATTTCAGTCAGAGCATAGTAGACGAATCCCATGCCTCCATCTCGTACGTCTAGCGATCTAGATGTTTTCCCAACCAATTCAAACCAAAATGCTCCAAGCCGATCATGACAGGGGGTAGGAGGTCGCGGGGAGGGATTCGAGGTGCTCGCGGTGGTGCTCATTGGCCTGGGGGCATATCAGCATTAGTTACAGAATTGGGAACCTATCAGAATAGCATCGTACGTAGGGCAGGCCACAGTAGTTGCAAGTCGAAATCTCGGGCTTGTCGGTGTTGATGAAGATCTTGGGGTGGCCGTTGGGGCCGCCGCCGCCGTCACAAGCGACCATTCGATCGTGAGTCCATCGAACGGGCTGCTGGTGGATCAACTCGATCGCAGACTTGGGTTGAGGCTATCGAGCAGTTAGCCGGCCTGAGGTTCCCTTCCTAGCTCGCAAGTGCCGGTTGTACCTGGACAGAGAAGTCGGTCTGCTCGAATCGGGGACCGGTCATGGCCTGGGCACGAGGACGCTGGCTTCGGGACCAGACGCCAACACGGTTAGGAGCCTGGCTGATCTCGACAGGCTTGGACTCGTCGACGGGGGCGGGGGACGTCTCGGTGGTCTTCGCGGAAACGGCGGCCTCGAGTTGCCGAGCAGAGGTGGTGAAGGCGCGCTGGGAGAGTCGCGCGCTGCGCGCCAGGACACCAATTGCCCTCAATTGAGATGTGGCCATCTTGATTGCGTCGGATACCGGGTATGCGGGTCGATTCGACGTTGTCGGCTCGGGATGGGCAGTTGGAGGTCGTGAGGCATTGAACTTGTCGGCCGGGACGAGTGAGCCCGGGGGATCGGTTTATCCGGAATCCGAAATATTTTCTGGGCGACCGCGGTCCTTTGGGTTGCTACAGATTGCGCGTGGACAAAGAATCTTGCCTCGCGACAACCCAATTTTTTATTATTACACGACTTCGAGATAAATACATTTTACTTCGAAATTCATTCTTTTCGACGGAACGTTCCGGTCTTTCCCTTGCGCGCGCAACCGCGCTTCAACTCCCATAACCTTTTCACGATCGTCGACTCTTCACACTTTTTCACCAATCGATATAAACTCCCAACCATGGCGCCCGAAACACCGAGAGGTGTCTCGTCGAGACTCCTCACCATGAAATTCATGCAACGGGCAGTGGCTTCGGCAAACTCTTCACCCGAAGTGGACACAAACTCGGCAAAGAAGCGGAAGCTAGGACACTCCCCTGCAGCAGGTCGCATCGACATGAATATTGACGAAGCTGCGATTAAGGCTGCTCTGGATGATCAAGAGGCGAAAAGACAGGCGGCACTGGACAAGCACGTTGGGGGCGACACCCACTGGGTTCTTGACTCCCCTTTCACAAAGGCCGCCAGGAGCTCCAAACCATCCCTGAATGTCGTCTACGTTGGATATGGTGACATTGATTCATCTAACGAGTCAGGGGACAATGAAGAAGCTCCATCCAAGGGGCGCACTTCAATAGGCAAACCCAAGGACTCAAAAAAGCAGGCATGTTGAACGCGAGAGCTACACTGCAGGAATGAGGAGCTTAGAAAACTGACAATTGATGCGCAGGACGTGACGAAAAACGAGGATGACGACAGCGACGATTCAGATTCAGATTCAGATGATTCAGACGCGCCGACCCCGGGGCGAAAGCGAAAGCCATCTAGTGATAGCCCACACTCTCAAGCTGGGCGAAGCCGCTCACGTTCTAGATCACAATCGCGACAGAGCATGGAGACTGCCAAAGCCAAAGAGTTCCGTGACAAGAGAAAAAAGAAGGAGGTGAAGCTTAGCAAGCTCTCCTCCATCTCATCCGGTGGAGGGATATCTTCTGGAGGAGGCAACCAGTTCTCGCCTGCTAGCAGCAAGGCCATGACTTGCTACAAGTGCCATCAAGCCGGCCACAAAGCCGTAGACTGCCCCAAATCCGGAGGCTTCAGGGGACGATCTAACAGGTAGCTCAGTGATGGGATGAAACTGTTTTAATGTGCTCTTTGCGATGCAGGGTAGGATGACAGGCCCAGACTGAGCTCCTTTCTCCCATGTTCTAGGGTAGATTCTCGCTGGGAGATGCGTTGATGATTATGCGCTTTGCGTTCTATGCACAAGCATGCTATCTTCCCCTCCGCAAGTACATCGCCTGGTTCTCCTCCAGCATCATGTCTTGAGAGCTTCTCCGGGAAAGCAGGTCTATGAACTCTGCATCAGCGGTTTGGGACATGGAAAAGCGGCTCAATTTGAGCGTGTATGTTAATTGTCAATATACTAGCACGTGAAAAAGCGTGCCAATGAAGTTATGTAGTAACAGGGCTTCAGTCTTGAGTCAGGGGCTGGCCCAACTAATGTGAATGTACTAACCTGGAGCCGTGACTCCAGGTTGACATGTGAATGTATCTGGCCACAGTTGGTTGTGCCCTACAGGTTGAATCAGCCACATCAAAGACGTCCCATGTGCGTCCCTAATTGCTTGTGAAGCAGAGATCCCGTACGCCTCGGATGTTCAGGTTTGGCCGACGAGTATTCAATGTTGCAACTTATGGTCGACGCCAGAACAGGCATCACCCCCCCCCCCCCCTGCTTCATGAAAGCTGACTGCATGACTGGGAAACACATGGGACATATAGGTGGCCGGGGAAGTTGAAATGAAGCTCCGGAGTATCAGGGGACTTCGCCCTAACCCGACTTCTCGCCTCCAAGAAACAGGTGAGGTTGTTCTTACATGCTTCCTATGCTCAAGGGTCTCTTTCGGAGAGACAGCGGATTGGATGTAACTGTATGCAAGGGCCACCAACATCAGGGGCAACAACCTGGGGTTACCAAGCATTCGTCATATCGTACAGGAGGATGAGGCGTACTACGTATATCCGTACGTACGTATAGGTAGTATGGATTAAGCAACCTGGGGCTGGACGCCATCCGCTGTCAGTCTTGACATGGATTTAGCTTCGATTTGTCTATGCCAGGGTTGAATCACAAGCGAAGGGCAGCGTGATGGCTCACCGAGATGGGGTTCAACACTGTAACAGTGCCTCGGTGGCATTGTTCCTTTCGTGATAAACTATCTTATGATGGGTATATATGGCGTCGCTTTTTGCCGTCCCAAGGTCCAAGACTTCATCCCTTCCGTCAACACCACGCTCGGCTTTACGCAAAACACTACTACATCCACATCCAGCATACCGAAACAGTCTCATCCTACCTCGTACAGCCCCGAAAAAAAGGCATCCTACATCATCGCCGGTTCCACCGCCGACGAGTCAAGGTCTTACCCGGGGCATCGGCACTCCCTGGACGACACGTCGCAATTCCCGGCAGATACGTTTGGTCTCGCTCGGCGATCTACCTCAGGGCCGGGACCGGGCCAAGATTTACGTTGCGTTCCGTCGTGCCGACAAGGTGCTCGCCTCATCTCGCTCGTGGACGAGCAAGTGGAAACTCTTGAGCTGGGCAACCACACACACACCCCCTTTGCGAATTAGCATTGTGGCGATCATTCTTTCACTCGACTCAGGCGACCAATGTGAGTATATTGTCTCTGTTCTCGAGTCAGCTTTTCCCTAGCCAATCCCTTGAAACCTTTGCAAGCCCTGCCCTTTGCTCATGTTGATGCACATTTGCATCTGCGCTTCACTCTTTGGTCCCTGGCAGGGATGGCCAGTCCGCGGCAATAGGCGCCCTCTCCGCGACTAAAAAAGACCGGCGGCCGGGCAAGAGACCATGCCACGAGGATGCATGCGCCCGCGAGCCGGGGATCGGCTGCCAACCTAAGGGCAGGGCATTTCTGCATACATACGGATACCACTGGCAGACCTCTTCTGGCGATATTTGCGAGGCGCGCCGCCACTTGACGGTGTGAGGGTTTGTTAGGTTAGAGACCACATGGCCTCGTGTGTGCAATTTGCCCAGCGGCAGAAGCAAAGTGGCTTTTTGATATCGTGACCTCATTGACCCCAGACTTATCTCGGGAAGCTGACAGGAATAGCAGTCTAGTCAATTGATATTAGCCAGTCCTCGACAAAGGGTCCAGGTAAGCCCCCCCCTGTTTTGCCTCCCCTGTACAGATACTCCGCAAGAAGCCGTCCATTCAAACCGGGTTGATGCAGTTGAGCGTGTTTGCTCAACGGTACTGGATATTGACAACGCCTTCAATAATAGGCAACGAGGGAACGACAAAGCAATATCATCCATCCTTCCCGTATCCATCCACCATCACCGCCACCTCCTTACGCGGCCAGACAGAGAGAGAAACGTCTAGACCAGCTTAGTCATTGATATTTATAGGCAGCCTGGTAGAGGCAATACGCAGTGAAGTTTATTGTTGTCTCGCCAAGCATATAAACGAGACAACTAGCTGCTTAGGAGAGATAACCAAACGGACGGCATCCACCACTCAACAACAGCTTGGCCTCATTTGGACACGGAACCCCCCCCCCCCCCCCCAAGCCTAGTCAGCCAAAAACGATAACGTCAGTTTGACGGCTGCTGACAGGATACCTACAGTACCTGCTCGGAGCTATCCAAGACACACTTCAGAGACAGCTAGACCTTCTAGCACCTTCGCCACAGGACTGCATGAGACAGAAGAAATCATCTCCGGTCTCCAGCAATAACCCAACTGGGGAAATAGCAAGTGCAAGTCGGGCGTACAGAATCTGCTGCCAACCTACCTACGATTCAGCGTTGTGCGTGCGTCTTGCAGGGCTCTCACCATCGGTTGGTTAGAGCGTTTGCCCACAAAAAGAGTCATCACGCCCACAACTTGAGCTTTGAGCATCTCCACCGGCTGGCCGTCAAACGCGCTCCAGGTGTCCCGTTTTCACCTTGACTGGACTAGTTGCCCGCCTATCGGCTCGAGCTACAGCTCCATCATACCCAGGTACCTGCCTTTGGTGCCACCCAACAAGGTGTCCATCGGTTGACTGCAGTACAGTACATCCATTTCTCGCCCTGGGATCTGTCCTTGTGCAACTGACCATTCCTCCCTCCAATCGTCAGGGCGTCCAATCTGGTTCAACGTTTTATCTCAGGTTATAAATCGCACCCGAGAGCTCCGTGTTCCTTGAAAATATCTATCCGAGCTCCCTTCCTTGCCATTCATTTTTTCTCAAAGAGCCGCCCAGATCTTGCAGCGTGCTTCCCCCCCTTCTCCGATTCACTCACCACCAAAAAGCTACAGCTACCACCCACATCGCCCACATCATCGGTAACATTGGGACCTTCTGGCTTGTTATAGCGGCTCCACTTGCTTAGGTCGTCGCACAGACCCTTGGGTCCTCTATCTCTGCGCTCATCTGGGGCTTCTCAAGGGCTCTAAGTGGTGGCGCACCCCACAACCGCTGTGGGCTCTCTCAGCGTCCTCGTCAGTCAGTGTCCGGGTCATCCCCAAGGCAGTTCATCGCCGGTTCATCTCGCAGTCACTCGAGCCCATCTCGCTCGTTCGCTCGCTCACGGTCGCGGCCCCTAGCCCTAGTACCTGCCTGCCGGTCGGAGGCGAGGGGTACTTGACGCTCGGCGCTCTTTAGTACTTAGAGGTGAGTTGATACCTTCTGGAGCTCCCCTCCATTCTTTCGCCTCCATTCGTCTGTCTGTCTGCGCCCCCCTCGTCTCCCCGCGACGAGCGCTAGGTGGCCACCTATCCATCACATCCAATCCATCTTCACCCCTGCTGCCCTTCCCCTGCCTGCACTGCATTCCGGCACCTACCCACCAACGCTTGCCGGGTATCCATCGGATCAGTGGTATTTGCGCAGCGCGCACGCCTTTCGCACGCCAGCCGCCGCCGCCAGCAGAACTCGTCTGTCGTTGACGTCCCCTGCTAACTAATCCTCGTCGACGCCTCTAGGTACGGTCAGGTCGGGTTGGTTTCTTTTCAAACCCGCCAAACCCTCCGCCTGCCACGGCCGCCTCTCCCTTCCGGATTCCGGGTTTCTTTTGTGCCGTGACGGTGTCGGTGTCGTGGCCTGCATGTCCGTTTTGCTGCTGAAACATCCACAATGCCTCACTCGCAGCATGATGAAGATGCCCCCGCCACCACGGGCGGTCTTGACGCACCCGTGACGCTCCTCACCGATTCCCTCGAGAAGCCCTTGCTCGATGATCGCGACTATCGCGTCGTCCGCCTCGACAATGAGCTGGAGGCTCTTCTGGTCCACGACCCTGAGACAGACAAGGCCAGCGCAGCCCTTGACGTCAATGTGGGAAACTTCAGTGACGAGT